>CM028377.1:177069203-177107767 GCA_013146195.2 Codonopsis lanceolata
ATGGAGTGCGCACCCTGGTGAATGCTCTAATCAGCTGTAATTTACTACAAAAGATGATGAGAAAGAAGGTTGTGTGAAAGTGCACGATGTTATACGTGATGTTTGCTTATCGATTGAAGGGTTGAATAAATTGGGGCAAAACCGTAAACCTTTAATAGGGATGGGAAATAGAAGCATCGTATTGAGAAAGTCGGAATTTTTTGTAGACCCCGTGGGAGGTCGAAAAGTAAAAGAAATCATGGAAGCTCTGGGTGATGACCAGATATGGACAATTGGCATATGTGGAGAGCTTGGTGTTGGGAAGAGAACATTGGCGAATAAAGTAATTGAAAAGGTGAAAGAAGAAAATCTATTTGATGACGTTGCAATGATAGATGTTTCCCATGTGCCAAGAAGCTTGCTCAAGATGCAAGGTGAAGTTGCAAGAAAGCTTGGGTTAACGTTGGCCTCTCTTGGTATTAGTGAAAGAGCAAAACAGGTCCGGGAAAGACTGATCGATGGAAGAAGGAGGCTCATAATACTGTATGGCATACTTTGGGATAGAATTGAGTTGGAAGAAGTTGGAATTCCTGTGGGATGCAAAGTGGCAATTGTATCGACAATAGACCAAGCGTTACAAATGATGGGATGTCAAAAGATAGTTAGAGTCGAAGGCTTGTCTAATGAAGAAGGATTGGTCCTTTTCAGAGAACATGCTGGAAGATTTGATGAAGGATTGGATCACATTGCAAAACAGATTGTTGAGGAATGTTTGGGTCACCCCTTGCCAATTGTAGTAATTGGGGAGGCACTGAAAGATCAAGATAAGAATGTATGGTTAAATGCTCTTCTCGAATTACGTGGTTTTGATTTTTTGACGCGTGTCCCCATTGCTATAAAATTTAATTACAAAATGATGCTTTTACTTATTGGTATTATGGGAATGGGAGGTAGAGATACTACAATGGAGATGGTGGTGGTTACGTATCTAAAGTTGTCAAAATGATGACGACAAGGGGCTGCAATTGGAAGCATCACGGACGCAATCATATACTCCAAGAGCTCTACAACCGGTTTTTAATTGATATTGACGTGGACCAAAATATTCGTATCCATTACTATATTAGTGAAAGTATTAGGTACTTATTAGTTTGAACTTAATATCATATTTTTTTATTATTTGTTTCCCTTTGTATCTTTATTGAGATGTTTATCAATAAATGAATTTCATATTATTTGCAAATCCAAATTGACATTATTTTTAAAAATGAATATTCAAACGTTTACTCAAAATGTTGTCATATGCTCCCTCAGTTCCACTCATAATTTTCATGTTAAAAAAGTTTAATAGTTAATGGATATCTAACGAACATTAGAGTTGATTAAATTTACAATAATACTTAAAAATGTCTCATGTGAGACCGTTTTACGGATCTTAATTTGTAAGACAAAACATCATTCTCTCATAGCTCATTATACCAGCACATGGTAAGTCAGATCAAGAATATTAATCTTATAGTATTATATACAAAGATAAACCCACGGTGAGAAGATAGCTTTCCTGAATCAAACCCATGATCAATGGGTTGTATTTTATATACAAACCCAAGCTCGGCCACTGTACTACGACCTAAAGCAATACTCAAACCTTATGCAATGCCTAAACTGGATCCAAAACAGAAGACCAAGGGGAATTGGCTTGGGAGCCGGGAGGAAACCAATCATGGTAGATACTTAAACTGGGTCAAAATCCCTTATTTTAACCTGAGTTTGTTCATCACAAATGATACATACTTCGCGGTCCAAAAAAGAGGAAGACGAAGAATTCAAGATAAAAACATTGTAGCAATATCTCTATCAATATATACAGAGCCCTACTGCTGTTCTTAAGAGAGTATGAACCCACTTGAAAGCCCTCTTTGGAGAAACTCCTACTACATAAGATCCAAGAGAAACAGGGTTTGAATTTCATCACTGCAATACATAAGAAAAAAGTCGATTATTACACCAAAAAGAAAATGGTGGCCGAAGACCAAAAAATACACACCACTTGCCACATGAAAACAAAACAAAAAAGTGGGGTAGTGGGTTGCGGACTCCCGACATGGAACTCTTTCCCCATATGAATTTGACAAACAGAACACCAATACAATATCACCCATATCAATTCGTCAAACAGAATGCCAATATAGCGGCTTTGCATCAAGTTTATACCTTCAGTTCTCTAACATAGAGAAGTGGACAAGGGGTTTTCTACTCTAATAGTTAACAATCTTATTATATAAGTAAGTAACTACAGCCAACACAAAGTATTTGGCAGAAGGCTCACTTTGTGAGTGTCAAATACCGTATCGAGACAACTATCCAGTTATAACATCTCAAGACCAAAAGAAAGCAATAAAGAACCAAGGACCAACTTTTTGTGCATGTATTTATCCTTCAAAGTACACTCTAAAAGCACTGTTTCGTATTAACATACTGAGACAAGTATGTAATGTATTACCAATTCAAAACACATTACTCCGTTGCAGATTGGCGGTTGATTCCACAAGTGAACTCATAAGGCTCTCACCAACTTCACTCTTACAAAGAGGGCATAATGCATTGATCTTCAGCCACTTGTCCACACAATCCTTGTGGAAAAAATGAGAACATGGCAACTCCCTAAGCTCATCGTTGTTTACGTACTTAGCCAAACAAATGCAGCAAACCTGTAAAATAAATGCAACAATTATAAAATGTGTCAACATCCATATTATTGGATCAAAAACTTGTCGTAGGCTTTGACAAATTGAATATTTGATTATACAGAATGAGATGGACTAACCGCATCTTCTCCTGATATGACACGCTCCTTTTCCGTTCCTGCAGCAACAACCCCACCTTCACCAGCACCTGAGTTGGTTTCTCTATCGTTTCCATTTTTACTTTTCTTTATCTTGAACTTGTAGGTTGGAAGCAAATTTATAGATTCTGTAGTGGCTCCTCTATTTTGGTTCAGATCCTCTCTGAAACCCAAGACCGAGATTATACAAGGGAGGCAGCAGCAGATTGTGGCACACAGGATAAATGGCATTGCATACCCGATACAGCTAAAGGTAAGAAAAACTATACATAACCTGCAATCAAGAGGTATGGGGTCATTGGTTAAGCAACCAACCATAAATGGGAGAAGATGGAAAGATGATTTAAATTGGCAACGAGAAGTACCTGTACAAGTTAGGAGCATCACTGGCAGAGGAGTGCCCTCCGAAGATCCACACATTGCCAACCACAAACCACACCGCAAAGAAGCAGTCCAGAGCCATCTTAAAGTATTCCATCATTGTCTTGAATCTGCAGGAAATAATTGTGTCTTAATCAATACTGCATTTCCCAGAACAATGTATTTATCTACCTGGCAGTTTTTATGTACAGCTTTACAGAGCTTCACAATCGTCCAAATAACAAGGGTCAACCATACGAATCCTACTTTCAGATACTCAGCCTAGCAAAATATCCACTTCTAAACAACATCCTACCACATACTTATAACTTTTGTGTAAGTTTTAGCTGTATCCCTTCTCAAGCATTTCTGTTAATATTACTATTACTCTTTTCAACTACTGTATTTATTGATCTACACCATATCTCATATTCAGGCTACTTCTACCCTCTTACACAAGCTTATTTCCATTATATATACTGTAGCTTTAACACACTTCCATCTTAAATTATCATCTAGATGACATTCACTTTTTTGAACATGTTAGTTTTTGAGTGGCCAAAGCTCTGTAGTATCTGGTAAACTTTGAACAATAGCAATCTTAATAACTGCCTTTTCACTTGGCAGGTAATGTTCACATAATTTTTGGAGTCGCTTCCTTGTGCAATTTGTTACATGAATGCCCCTTAGAACTCTATAGTTTTTAATTTTTAGAAAAGAAAATTAAAAGATATGGGAGGAGGAAAAGAATTGCACTCTACAAAAAGGAAGTGGAAGAAGAAAGAAAAACAAAAGACCACAATCGGGAACGCAGCCAATTTGAACCAAAAATTAAATTTGGCAGTTTTTCATTCCTGCGCAAGATCCTAAACGAACCGAACAGCCATAAATATCACCTAAAATAAGCCTTAAATGATCTTTCTCCAATCATTCTGCATTCAATTAGACAGCTTAATCTTATTAAAAAAATTCACCCATGAAACTTGACGTCTCTTTGGAACTTCCACATCTCAAACAGAGTTATATTTGAACCTGAAAGCCATCCTTTTTTATCTTCTTCTGGGCATTTGCAAGTGTTAAGTTGTTTGCAAGCCCATCTAAAAGCTAAGGCTATTAGAGAGACAAGCCAACAACGTAGATCAAGTCCTAACACTACCCTCACGTGTAACCCTTCTAGCAAGTGGAGAGATAAAACATCATGCATCGCTAGGTGCATCACAAAGCAAAACATAGAGCAAGCTAGTGTGCAGGGGCGGAGCCACACTAAGTGAAACAGGGGCTATAGCCCCTTTTTAGTTAAAGGAAAATATATTTTCACTAGTAATAATTTGTAATGTGCATTTAGGATTAGTGTAATAGTTGCAAGTTTGGCCCCTGCCCCCTTTTATTTTGCAATAACACATGAAAAAAAATTATAGCATTAGTTTGGCCCCCCCTTCATACATGATCCTGGCTCCGCCCCTGCTGGTACGCTAACAATATTAGGGAAACAAAAACAAGTGGGGCGACTCAAAACCTAAGACCTTAAGTAATCACAGCTTTGGAACCATGTTAAGTTAGAAACTCATTTAAAAGTTTAAGCTAATAAAGAGAGAACTCAAAAATGTAATTCAGGCCTTAACAGTGAGAAGTTCATTACCTTTCATTTACCTATCTTTTTTTTTTTTTTTTTTTGCTCCTAAGGGGGGCATGGGAAGGGATCGAACCTGAGACCCCACACTTTGTGAAGCCCCATGTCTACCACTGGGCCACCCCCTTAGGGGCTCATTTACCTATCTTTAGGGTACATTCACATAGAGCTATTTATGCTCACTTCTCAGAAAGAATCCTTGACCAAGGACTTGTTGCAGTTCCTTTTGGTACATTAACCTATCTTAAATTAGACATCCCACAAAAGATCAACTCCATTACCTAAAGCATCAGGAAAAATAATCGTGAAATATTAGTACACCAAACTAGATGTACTTCTTTGGCAAAAGTTTTCATGTTAAATGCTACCCTCAGTGCAGTAATGTTTATTCATACTAAAAAAAAAGTCATTGAACCTCTGAAAAGACCTTCTATACAATTTCTTTACTTATCAAAAAAAAGAAAAAAAAAGTCATTGAACCTCTGAAAAGACCTTTTCCATGATCCGGTAAAAGTGATGCCTCTCTAACAAAAATTGACCTGATGACATATCTATGCTCAAAGATATAATAAACCGTTCAAAGGTAGTCCAATGGCATCTTCAATACTGGAGCCAGGTGATTTGAAACCTGATATGACGGGATACTCATATTCAAGATGAAGTGGATGATTAAGACTAATGGTTGCTTGAATTTAGCAGAATATCCCTGGCTAATCATTTTTAAAATGCTCACATCAAAGTCAGGAAATTAGTTAAATGCAAGACAATAGGTACAAAACATCTATCTCAATTTCACCCGTCCTTAGACAGGACCATCCAAGATAAAAGTGGAATAGGAACCAGCGCAACAGCAAGTAGGAATTAGTCAATTTAAGACAGAGAATGCATACAGCATGTTTACCAAAGAATCATAATCTTTGACAAGTTGAAGGATTTGAACAGGAACAATGACGCTTCAAACGTCCATTCATTTTATGCAGTATCCTGAGAAATAATGCTGGAACCTTCCATTTTATTTTTGACTACAGCACGAGGCTCCTGCCATTCAGAGTCTGGGAAGGTTATAATTTAGGCAGTCTAACCCAAGTAGAGAGACTATTACAACCAATATTTGCAGAATTTTTCTCATCCCAGTATCCCCCACCCCCAATCCCAGAAAAAAAGCCAGATCTTTTTTCTTTTCTTTTTTGATAAATAAAAAAGGCAGATCTTCTGTCTGTAAAACTTACAGAACTTGTAACCCTAGCAATAACGTCCTTCAGTATGTAAAATCTGTCTTTGACCATGCAATTATTGAAATAACATTTAGTGTATCAGTAAGCAAATGCCTTGCTGTTGGGCAGCCCTAGTCCTATGAGCACGTCTACTTGCATGTCTTCTTCAATAGTCCAAAAATGCAAAAAATGCAAAGAAACCACTTCACAGGAGTACCACCATTCCGTCTACCAAACCTCTTAAACTTTAGAAGAGTGTGAAGAGCCTTGCTGTCCCTTGAATCTCTGGCTTTGTACGTGAATAGTGATGTTTTCTATGCAAATGTGGATGGGCTGCCCGTGGTACCTGGTAAGTGAGGTGCTTAGAGAGTTTCAGTATGTTCTCAGTCCTTTGATTCAAGGTTTCTACTTTAACGATACGCTTTAGCTCTTCTACATTCAGTTGGGTGGCATATCTCATCTTGTTATTTATCTGCTAACTCTGTAAATATCACTACATTGAACATTTGATTTGGTGGTGTCTTGGCTCGAGATATGTCTGAGAGAGGTGCAACAAATGGCTGACTTTGTTACATCATGTAGAATAGATGTCTACTCAACTTGGGGTGGGGTTTTCTTTATTTCCCACGGAGAGGGGGACCCCACCCCTTTAGCATCTCTTTTTCTGTTGAGTCACTGTAGTTTGTTGACATATCTAGTCCTCTGGTTTAGCTTACTTTAGTAAGTTCAGTTTAGTGTTTTACTTTTCTTTCTTATCATATTTGGATAATTGGATTGCTACCTCTACAGGAAGACTAAATCACTCCTCAAGTCAATTTGATCATTGAAATTGTGTTCTCAAAGTTCAGAAAATTTAACCAAATATGCTAGGACGCAATCAAAGGTCAAAACTCTTATAACACTCCAAACAGCATGTTCTAAAGCTGTTCTAAAGGCTCCAAAAATCAAGGAGTAACTCAGTAGGAGGTTTCATAATGCACCAACTCCTCACTTTGTTTGCGCTAGATTCACCAGTTATCCATAAAAGTAAAAAACCATGAAGCCCCATGAGACGACACTTGTCACACATAGAACTTATTGGACAGTATACAAAAAATAAAATAAGAAGAGAGTAAAGAACACAACTTAATCAGCTTTCTGGAAACAGTTGGAGATGGCATAAAATGCTACACAAAATAAAATTGCGCAACGCAGAACTTAAATGAGAAACATGATCAAGTTAACCGCAGCAATCCATACCTTGTATTAACTGCTCCTGTAGTTTGACCACCTCTAGTGGCTATACCCGTAGTGCTATGATCATCACCTTCTGTAGTCCTTGTATTTGAAGAAGAGGCGTAAGTGGTAGCCCTAGCTGACAGGTTGCTAGTAGAACCCTGACGGGGCTGAGATGAATCTTGCTCCGGGCCTGGTTGCGATAACGGTAACGCCAAAAAGTAGAGGAAGAGTAGCAACACAACCAGAAGCATAACCTATAACCCATGTAAACAATGGAGCATGAGGATGCTCATGCCTCGACAAAGACAAAACAACAACGGCTGCTATAATTTGGCTCACAGTTATAACCAACTCAATAGATATCCAATATCCAGAATTTAATGGACTCCTCCGTCGACCGTTCCCATTCCCTCTCCTACCAAATGTCGTGTTCCTTCCATTTGATCCATTGTTAGCGGTAGAAAATGACTGTTGAAAGGGCGGAGCTCCATTTGAATTTGATCCATTGGCGGTCGAAAATGAATGTTGAAAAACAGGAGCTCTCAGACTAGTAGAGGGCTGGTCTTCGTTCTGTCTGGAATTTAAGCCATTGGTTGGTCTATCTTGGGATGAGCTAGAAGAAGCAGCTTCACTGCTACTTGTTATGTCAATCACATGCTCGCTCTCATTGTGGTTTTCTGCTCGCTCCATTAACAGTGGAAGTTTGTTGTATTGGATTTTACGATGTAGTCCCAGTAAGGGAACGGCCATCTAATCCCACCAGCAAATCAATAAGTAGAGAAAACATGGGATGGGGAAATCCAAAGCCACTTCACATCACACTTTCCACTTGTACATAAATATCGCCAGAGCTGGCTTATGCAGTTGGGTAGTCAGTTGTACCTTACAAGTTGCATAAGCAGCACACGACGTGGCTAACCAATCAAGGATTTCATTCTGCCAAGAAGTTAAACGCATCAGTACTACAACATGCTTGTTTTCAGATTAAAAAACCCTCTTCCTAGCACTATCTCAACACATCTAACCCCCAACTAGCTGAGCTCAACTACATGGCATTAGCTACAAAACAAGACCATAAGTTGCAATTTGTAAATAAAAATGTGTGAATATTGGGGTCCCAAGACATCAGTGCAATACAATTGGCAACACCACAGGGATAATAAGGGGGAATTGACCACATGCACGTTATAGTACTACGAACTTTTAAAATTTACGAAAATAGAAACTTAGGATATTTGCAGATTGCGGATACTTTTGGCCCCTTTCCTTGAAAAAGAATTTACACTATTTAGAATTTTGGCCCCCCATAACAATTATTATCAGTAAAAAAAAGTTACTTAAACTGCATTCAGTCTTAAATAAATGTAAACTTTTTAGTTTACTTTACCAATGAATTTTTATTGCTTTCATTTTATTTTGTTAGAAATGGCAAGGGTACTTAGGCAAAGTCCTTGAGGTTCTTGGTTCCAATGTCCATGCCAACAAAGGTCACCCTCACCTATCAAAAAAATATATTATTTTTTTGACAAGTTCTATTCCTTTTATTTCAAACTTCTTCAAACAAGTTTTAGTTGTTATAGTAGAAATGATTTTCTTAAATTTGTAGGGTTGCATAATAAGATTTTGTGACGGAAACAATATATAATTTAACCCCCTAACAAAATTCTTGGCATAATAAGATTTTGTGACGGAAACAATATATAATTTAACCCTCTAACAAAATTCCTGGCTTCTCTACTATGAAATACCACTCCGGAAGAAATAGAATTCCTCTGCAATTGACAAAAGCCTGATGGGGCAATGCTGCCGAGCAAAAAAACATAAAAGGAAAGAATAAAGTCCCAACTAGTTAGGGTCCGTGACACAAAATCCTCTTTATTGTTTGACAATACCTAAAAAGAAACTATGGTATGCTAGCTGCTAGCAGTAATTTTGTGACTTAGGTTGGTCCCAGTTCCTCAGAAAAAAAAAATAACCATACTTCAGTCTTCCTGGTTAGAAGATCTAAGACATGAAAAAAAATATTGGGTGCAACGGTGATATTACTGATCTAGCATCATTGTCAATAATACAACAAATTAGCAACCTTCCTTATGTGGAGAGCGAGGGAGCTCATGGCACATCATCAAGGTTACTGATTTGTGGCATTGTTATTGGACAGTGAAACCACGTAAGCAGTATCACCATTGCACTCATTTTTATTTCTCTTAAATCACAACGTTTAATCTTTCCATATTTTCACATAACACATGTACCCACTGATCTAGTTAATTTTATTATTGTGTTGATTTAATTATCCCAATTTCTTGAATTGAATCAAGGAAAACCCAAAATTATGCTTCAGTTTAACTCTTTGCACGCTTACTCGGCAACTAAGCAAAAGCATGATGTAAAGGGGCGAAAAGCAGAATACTTTAAACGAAAATATTTTACAAGACAATGGGCTATTTATCATCACGTGTTTGAACTATTTATGGTATTACTTAGTGAAAATTTCCATATTCTTGAATGCCAAAAAGAAAAACAAAACAGGCACATTTCAATTTATTTTCTTTTCCTCCCTCCTCTTGTCAACCAAATGCAAACATTAGGAGAAAATAAACGGATTAAGACGATTTCATTGTCATTACACACTCCATTCAACCTCACTCTAGAAAGACCAAATGGCAAGTACTGCATTCACAGGTGCATACATCAATAGTCAATTTGTTGCAACCTCAAAACCATCAATTGTAAAATAAGTTCAACACAGACAATCATTTTGTTGCATGCTCAAAATCATCAGTTCTAGAATCAACTCAACACAAACCCATTTACCAACACATGAAACCCACACTCCTGTAAATTGTGTAAATATACTAGTAATCAAAAAAGAAACCCAATAATTTATCAAAAAAACCGGCATGGGTGTTCAATGATCAAGACCCAAAATCAAAACGTTGACCATCTTTGACCAGGAACAAACACTTCAAACTATGAAATTAATAATAAACATAAAAAACCCAATTCAATTTTCCAAAACAATCACCTACAGAACTCAACAATTGGATCAAAACAATCAATCCCCACCACAATCAACCGTTATGCAACATATACTGTTAGCAAAATTCTTCAATACTGTTAACAAATGATCAAACAGAATCACGAAGTACATATATGTACTTGTGTGTGTGTGTGTGGATAGATAGAGGGAGGAGAAGTAGTGACCTACAGACCTGAACTGGGGTGTTGAAAGAATCGAAGGGGAGTTTGGATGTAGAAATGAAAATCGATTTGATTCACCACAAAGGGGGGTTTGCCTTGTTTTTTTTCTTGGTTTCACGCGCTTTGTTCTTTTTCTCCCTTTTTTTTCTTTTTTGGATAGTACAGTATTTTTTGGGGAAAGAGATAAAGAAATAAATATATTGAGATATAGGCGTCAGCTGACTAGCTCCATTGCTTCATTTTGTCATCTTGCAAATTCTCTTTAAATCTATATTCTCCATCCGTCCGTAAAATTATTCTTCTCTTTTTTTTTCATCGCTTTAAAATAATTGTTCAGTTTAAAACTTAACTTTTTAGAACATCACTTTATTCTTACTTTTTTATCATATTTTAATTATAAGTCACATATACATAGAATTTAAAAAAAACTACACATTAAACCAATATAAATAATCAAATTAATTTTTTTTTCTTAATCCGTTCGTCCGGTCAGCTAGGATGATAATTTAAGAACGGAGGGAGTATATAATTATATTAGATCTTTATGCTTGTGCCTATGACGGTACTAGCATATCTAATTTCGTCAATTTAAATGACAATACTTAAATAAAAGGTACGATTTTAAAAAAATGTTACGATTAAGGGATACATTGTTTCAAGTGATAATTGAGAGATTAGTGTTTTGTAGGGGGTGACTGTTCAGAAGATTAATCGCAGGATGTGACTTGGTAATATGAAAATAAAACATATGAAAAAGAAAAAAAAAGATGAATGTTCATAATATTAATTGTAGAGGTGACTTATAATAGAGAAAGAAAAAATAGGGAGAAAAAAAATGGATAACTACTCACACATGTGAATGTGAGGGTGAATCTCAACCGTTAATTTTTTTTAAGATAATTAAATATCAACCTCTAAATAGTCATAATCAATTACCTAACTATTTTATAATATAGATATTCATTCTGTTGTTGGTAAAGAGTAAAGTCAAACTTTTTAAGAAAATGTGAGTAATATTTTTAGCAGTTCATTAGTAATAAAATCACACTTTTACGTATATATATATATATATACTTTCTCTGTTTCGATAAAGAATCCACTATGATATGTTTCACCTAAAAAAGTATTACATAGCTGTCTTTTTTTTTTTCTTTTCTTTTTGTTAATTTCAAAATAATTATCTTTTTAGAACTTTTTTATGAAAATAATTTTACCACTTTACTCTTATTTTTTCCGTTTATTTTAATTATGACAACATATACAAGGACGTTAATGGAAATTATATAATACATCAATATTTATAATACACTCAATTACTTTTTCTTAAACGATATGTCAAATCAAATAGAACAATAATTTAGAAACAAGAAAGAGTACTAAATTACTAATGGTTTAAGGCTTGTACCTTGTTCAACATCAGCTGTACTGTGGTTTGGAACAAGTGATTTTCAATTTCGACACTACTAGTCTCAATGTTTTGATCTTTGACCATCAAGTTTCACGGTCAAACTAAAGTTTATGAACCCAATCTTCTTATTTAAGTATCAGAAACCTCAAATCTTCTGATAATTAATATACTTTCGTAGTAATAATTTTGTGTGGTTCCAGTTCCACGTTCAAAACTAATACTTTTATTAATTTAATAATCAATAACTTTTTGAAAAACAAATTAATAATAGTATTAATTATTAGAGGGAAAATATTAATTACATAAATATCAAAAAAATTCTTAATAGCTTCATGAATTAGATTTTCTTATTTACTTTCAAAATATGTAAGGAAAAGGAAGTATGTAAGCAAAAGTCAAGAGATACAAACAATGCTCGTTCAATGTTCAATTGAGTGTTTTAGTTGATAAGTGAGATATTGCTAATTACATAATTCGTATATAAATACTTGTCAATGTACATTTCTACTTCATAACTTATTTTTACTTCTTTTTTCTTATTTTTGAAAAAGAAGATAAATTCTCCATCTTTATATAATGTTTTTGAAAAGCTTCATGGTATTCGTAGCATCTCGACGCCTTTAAGTTCACAAACTAATCATACCGAGACATGTTACGAGTTACAACGATATCTTTTAGACAGTTAGAGCAAGTCTAATGATGGTACTTGTATATAGATATCAAAATCAAATTTTAATACATATTGGTTACTATACATGGATTTCAAATAATCATCTCCAATCTTAGGTATCAAAATTCGATATAATAATAATTTTGAAAAAATTATATCAAATACATATCATAATATAAAAATAAATTTAAAATATTAATATTCAATAATTTACAAACACATATTATGGCATAAATATATGGTCAAAATAAAGGGTATTAAAATTAAGTTTGGTATTATGAGGGTATCAAATTTAGTACATTCCCTAGTATCACACATAATTTTGATATCTTTTATATTAACCATTCGAGAGACTAATACTTTTATATAAGTATCAAAATTTGATTTTAACCTCTACCATTGGACTTTCCCTTAGGTCTTGAGTTTTGCTCAAAATACATGTAAAAAAATGCAACATTTTCAATTATTTCATATTTCAATGAAGCACTAGAACAAGATACAGTATCAAAACGGACTTTTCTTTTTCACCGCTACAAATTGAAGTTTTTTATTAAAAAAAAAAGCTATGTTTTGAAACAATTACATTTTAAAGATGTTGTGTTTCAATAACGCTGCACTAAACAGACTCTTAGTTGTCATATGTTAATGTAAATAAATTGTGTTCATTGTTATAGATTAAGCATAGGTTTTTTGTATATATATATAGGAGAATTTTCAATGGTTACTTTATCTCACTAATCATTGACGGTTACTATAAATATAAAAAAAGAATAAATAATTTTTTGGTCCTTGAACTATACCAATACTATGCGTTTGGTCCCTGTATTCTTTTTAAAATGTGTTTGGTCCCTCAATTCGGTTTTTTTGGTCAATTCCCCCTTCCTATTGTTACCGTTACTAAAAAAATTAACATTGGCTAACTTTTTCAAATATCCAAACTACAGGGGTTAACGTGTCAATTGAAAAATTAAACAAGGATGGCATGTGAAATTGAAAGCCAGATAATTTCTCTTCCTCAACTAACCAAATTCATGAAAAGTCGATAACCAAATTCACGAAAAGTCGGAGAACCAAATTCTCAGGTCCGGTCAACTCAGCGTCTCTCTCTCTTCCGGCCATTTCTCTCAAGCTCATCAATTTTTGGATTCCGGTAGATCCGGGAATGATTTTAGACTCAATCGAGCCGGTGACCCGAGAGATCTCGTGGGAGGAGGCACGACGGCTAGGAACGACTTGAGACTGAGCCGACCGGAGGAGATTTGGAAAGTGTCGATGAGTGACTGGAATTGTCTGGGTGCCGGTGATAGACTTCATCTAGGTGTGACTGGAATCGGGTGCAGAAGAGGAGGGGGTCGGATGAGTTTGAAAATTTCCTGGTGGGCAAGGCCTCGTAAGAGCTAAATTTCCTGGTTAATCATGGGATCGGCTCGGAGAAGCGGTGAGTGAGAAGGATCTTACGGTGAGTCTTATAAACCTGAAAAATGGTTGAAATGTAGCGAGTTTGATGAGAAGAGTATACTTGATTGTGAGGATTCTAAACTAATTAAGCCCTTAAGGCATGACGAGCCTATAGAGACAGATGTCGGTCTTGTTGGTTTCTGAGTTGGCGGCTTACCACTACCCCGATAATCCGGTGGTATGACTCCATGTGGATTGTACTCAGACGCAGTTGCGGCGATAGTGGATTCGGCATGGTGAAATTGTGTGAGTATTACGAGAGATGGGTTAAGGGCGAGGTCGGCGAAGAACCCTTTGGGTTGGCAGGCGATGAGGAGGGGGTCGGATGAGTTTGAAAATTTTGAATATGCACACAAGTAAATTATGCCCAAATATTACCAAAAGCTTAAGACTTATGTAAGTTCATACTTGTTAACAACCCATTTCAATAAATCGTAGTAGGCTGTGGCCAAGGAGGAGGGGGTCGGAGTAGGTAGAGAATAGGGTTTGGTGGGACTGAGCAATGAGGAGGAAGATGATGATGAGGTAGAGCTGTAGGTTGGTGACAGAGCAATTAGGGTTTCACCTTTGATTTTAATTTTGATTTGAGGAAGAGAGAGAAAAGGGGGAATTGACCAAAAAAAAGTTACTTTAATTGATTGTTTAATTTTACAAATTACACATTAACTCCATATGGTTTGGACATTATGAAAAGTTAGTCAATGTTAATTTTTTAGTAACGGTAACGGTATGAAGGGGGAATTGACAAAAAAAAATCGAATTGAGGGACCAAACACATTTCAAAAAAAGTACAGTGACCAAATGCATAGTATTGGGATAGTTCAAGGACCAAAAAATTATTTAATTCTATAAAAAATAAAAGGTTTAGATTTTTTAATGTTATTAATAGTTTGTATTATTATGTGGTAAATTAATTGACATTAAAGAGCAATTGTGTGGGCGCTGTGATAATTGAAAGACAACCATTAGCTTGAAAATACCTACTCAAGTGAAGATAGGAAGATGCAATTTAAGTAAAGTAACTAAGCCTCACGTATCTTTAGTGAGCGAAGAGTGAGGAGCAACGAGCCATGGATATACATAATCTGCAAGTCTGCAACCCTAGCTAAACCAGGATGATCCGATGAACCTGAACTATCCACCGCCACCAGTCAATGCCTTGATATGAGTAATGTTGACTTGAGGAATTATTGTTAGTCTCAACTCAAGAGAAATGATCATCCTCGCTTAAGCTCGCCTTCATCGGAGATAGGGGTGGTAAAATGGGTGTTAATAATGTGTTAATTTATTATTCATGGATACCAATGAGTCCAGAGGCAGATCTATAGCTAAATTTGGGGTTGTATTATTATTTATTATTATTAAAAGTTGAATAACATGCCCTTTCTTCCATTAGGGCATTTAATTTGGGGTTAAAGTAGTTTATTATTTAAGTGATGAGTTTGATGGATTGGTGTAGGAATACAAGCTTTGGAGCCAGGGTTGAACTTATATTTGAACAATTTGAAGGTAAAATCAACTTGGGTTTCTTAATTTTCATCTTCATTGTTGTGAGTTTGATAGATAGTGTTAAAAATGAAATGGACTTGTCAATTAAAGCACAAACTATTGCTTTCATTTTTCATAGGTTATAAAATTCAAATTTTAAGGATTTAAAATAGATAAATCGGTTGGTTTTAGAGATGTATTTGTTGGGTAAAATGGGTGTAATCTGAAAATGGCAACAACACAAATACAAAAATACGCAAATAAATTACGTAAAAGTCGAGGCAAAAGCTATACTATTTCTCGGCAAAATGAAATTGCCTCGTATTAAGTGCTCACGGTCTTCAACACTTTTTCCCAAGATACAACTTTTATTTTCATAATTGTAGCACAACAATTCTAGAATTTCGGTAAGCTACTTGATACCCGAGACACTTGGATGCTATAATATTTGACACTTGAGAATTGGAATAAATGAAATGGTTAAGTATGGGGGCTATTTGAAGTTTTCAGAAGAGCCAGGGGTGCCTGTTGCGAATGGGCACAAGTCTATCAGTTGGATCTGAGCCGCAGGATCATGGTTGATCGACGGTTGCACATGGCGCACGTAGCACATGAACGGTCCACACAGTAACAACCCATAACTACTCCAAACCGTCAAGTGCTTCTATTATGGGCTGCACAAGATCCATACCCCGACATGACGCACCATTTTACGTGCGGACCTGGCCCACTTGACCCATAATCCTAGTCCGAGTCGAACCCACTGATTTGAGCTGCGATTCGAACCACCACCCCGGTTGACCCAGACAAAACTTTAAGGCTCCTGATGCATATGTGCGAAGTGCAAAGTGTGTCTCTAAAGCGCTCAATGCGACATGTGCGAGCTCGGATGGTCTCCTTGTTGCCTGTGTTAGTCGAAACACCACTAAGATGCACCTTGGAACACATGATTGTGTTCCCATAAAGTGCACATATTAATAAAGTGATCTCTTAGAATTTATTTTCACAATGTGAGATATGACTTTCCATATACTCATTTGTTCTTCAACTATAATGTCAAATTGCTTACTTTGTGCATTAATTTCTCATTCACCTGAAATATGGTTTTGAGCAAATAATACGTTATTTGTATCCACTTGAAGCGTAGATTAATTACATGCAACTTGATTTTAATTCCAATTAATGGAACATAGGTCAACGTTTGGTCAAAGATTGGTCGTCACCAATTTTCGTAACTAATTTCCAACATCATTTTGTTTATTTGTGTACGTAGATTTCCTTTGATTAGACAAATTGAGGTAAAGTTGAAGGAGCATCAACTTTTAAATGACTCCCTTATTTTATTGAAAAATATTAGCTTTATTGGGAGCATTACAAATGATGATATAATTAAACGTGTTCAAAGTATAAAAACGCGTATAGAATAATTATGATTTCGAAGCTTTGTATTATAATATTATATTATTCAATCTATGCCCCATTTGTATTCATTTTTTGCCAAAAGGTATGGCTGCGAGCTTCCAACGGTTGGAATAGATTGTGACACCACAGAACAAAATTCATGGATCTGTCACTGCCAATTATCATATGTCAAGCTAATATATATTGACGTACAACTACCTTAGGATCGTTGGATGAGACAACATTACTACTTCTTCGCAACCATAGCCACTACTTGCGATTCGTTAAAAAAAAGCCTTAACTAGCCAACCTTTGTTATGATTAACTAACCAAAATAAAGATATCCCACCTGTTTGTTGTGCACGTAGGAATCATGGGCACATGGCTGTCTACCATATCCCCTGTCACGACCCGACCCGGATTCCAGTACAGAATCTCAAGGTCGTGCCGTTGGAACTACACAAGAGATGGCAAACACTTGCTAAAACAAAGTGCAAGTGGAACATTCGAGCTAACAAGCTCTAGACACGAATAAGAAGCCGGACTAAAATACGACTTTCAAAATTTCGAAGATGCGGAAGCGTTAAAGAACAAGCCCTCGAGCTTAAGAGCTCGAGAATGAAACAAATGAAACCAAGAGAGGCGTTGCCTCACGAAGTATGAAAACGAAACTCGGGTGCCGCAACATTGCAGACGCATAACTAACCACCGGCATTCCATCAAAAACCAACCTGATATAACAATGACCCACGGCTAAAGCATTGTAACGCCCCAAATTCGGCACCGACACCACGGTCCCAAAATTTGGCCACGTCACCAACAATCATAACTTAAATCATAAATGTTCTAATCTCGTAATAAATAAATCTTAATACCCTTGACTTAGTTCAAAATAACCCAAATAAATTAAATACAAATTCTATCTAAAAACTTGACATAAATCCATAATTAATTTAAGTATTGTCAAATAATTCCATAAGTACGACCAAATCTAATATTCTTGGAAGTCGCCATCTTGGTCTACCCGAGCCAAAAATCCTCTAATAATCTTATTCATTACCTGAGAAAGAAGAGTATGAAAGGGTGAGCGAACAATGTTCAGCAAGTTCATATACAACCCCTCCGGTTACTAAGGAGGAGTTGACCAGAAATAAATCTGAGATGAATATATATATATATATATTTTCGGATAGTCAAAATTTATAAATTAAACATCGATAAGCGGAAGCGAATATCAAATTCGAATTAAGTGAGCAAGAATCCAAACGAAAATAACGCTCAAATGTGACTCGAGTAATCAACTATCACTAACTGTCTCATATCAATTAGTGACAATTGACTACTCACAGAATCCCATGATCACAAGTAAATTCATAAATCATAATTCATAGTTCATAGATCATAAATCATAGATCATTGGTATATCCGGATAACCACGCCACGGGCCAAGTGGCGTTCATAAGTATCATAAATCATAGTTCATAATTCATAGTGTCATAAATTCAACTTAGTGATCATGGTAGAATTTTAAGCAATCAAATAATTTTACAAATCAGAAATTGCCAAAAATCATACTTTTCATATAAATGGTATCTCACATGGAATTTAATAATTATGTGAGAATAACAGATAATCAAGTTATGAGTTCGAAAGAAGCGTAAACGACGTAATTCAAATTCAAATGCCGATTTAAAATCGGCGTACGTTTCAAGAAACATCGAAGGCAAAAAATTTAATGGAAACCTAACGAACGATACATAAAAATCAGAGACTTAAAAGAGGTATAATCCCTTACCTCGAAATGCTTAGCAAAAGAATAATCCCCAACACGTACGTTCGTCCTAACCTTCCTTGCCCAAATCTATGTTCAAAACATATCATAATTACTACACTAAAAAAAAATACTAACTAAAACCTATTAATTTAAATAATGATAATTACAGTGATACTTAATTAAATAAATTATTATTATTATTATTATTATTACTATTATTATTATAAACAAACACACTTACATTATACACAGTACACACACGCATACATTCAGACAAATCAAGCAGATCATTCACAAACTCACACACACGATCAACAAACAAAAGCACACAAACTGTTCATAATCACTTCTTGTCGGGTGGACGGAAGTATTGTTTGTATATTATGTATATTATATATATACATATATCTAATGATTGGAGATATATATATATATATATATATATATATTACATCTATATCATTTTTTATCAAGAAAAAAAAAATTTGACATTGCTTTACCTACTACCTGCGTCTACGCTATCTTCTAGCCAGAGCTCTCCTCTTTTATTTTTGCTTTTTTTTTTTTTAACTCCGTTAACGATAAGGGTTTTCTCCTCATTTAACCATTTATTTATACATGAACCCTATTAGGTTTTCTAACCCTAACATTAAATGGGCCAAGACCAAACTTTTAATTGGGTAACATTATTAGGGAAACGTAATAAATCCTACTCACAAGTGGGCCAAACCCAAATCAATTTAATTAGTTACTTACTTAATAGGTTTAAAGCATTAATTTAACTCAATAATTATAACATTAATTATGTAGGTACAAAACGGTCGTAATATTAAATAAATAAAATTAATATTTTTACTAGAATTATCGGGGTATTACAAGCATACCGGGGTAACAACAACAACAACTAGGATCACTAGAATAATGAAATCCCCGAAGCTACTGCTGCCCAGGGTACAACTGACAAATTACCATACTATGGAGTACTCGTGCCCGACTACAAATGTCGGCTAGGAATAATACAACAATACTAGAACAATCTACCCGACTGCAAAGTTTATATAACTTTACAAAAGAAATACCGTCCTCAACAAAGTAAAAGGACACAAATATAAATACAGAAGTAAGCGGACTAGGTTCCGCAAGCAAAAGCTCGGGAGGAGATAACTGTACGGATATCGCGACCTCAACTCAGCTATCGATCCACATGGCTCTGCTACAGATAGGATCTACTTGGCCTCAACATATCTAACGAACAACTGGCAACTGCACACTGAAAGGTAAAGTACGAAGTGAGTCATAAAGACCCAGTACGCTACTACAAACAATATATCATAAATGAAACATTGTTATAATAAAACATGTCATCGCGTTGTTACGACTAAAACCCACGAAGACGTGTCATATACTCGACACTTCTCAAGATAACCTCTCTGCTCATGTACTAAACCATCCAAACGACTAGGGTGAAATTCCCTGATCATAAACAAACCAAATAAGTCAGAAAACATTTCACAAAGAATCAACATATATAAAGGAATGTGTATATATATATATATATATATATATATATATATATATATATATATATATATACACACACACACACACTTTATGTCATTCCTGTAATTCTCAAGTATAAGTATATGTATCTACATATATACATAACAAGTCTCTCTCATTAATTCACAATCAATACAAATATGGTCATTTAGATTTCATGTCTCAAGTAACACTTTGTTATCACATAAGTGCTCATAGTAAGACACATAAAGGTTTAAGAGAGAATACTGAATCAATGTCGCTGTGTTGCTCCTGCAATCACAAATATTAATTATATCGTGCCAGTGATACTCATGATCAGGTATCAAAGTACCGAGCTCTCTTCTCGGGTCCGATCGAGCTCTCTACTCGGGAAAATAGCACTAGCCAATGCGCTCTTTTGGTTACGACAAATGGGGCTATTTCCTCACTGTAGCTAGCAGTGGAAGGGTGTGTGAATCGAATCCGGTGCGGCGATACATTGCAACCACAAATCTCATAATTCGTGAAGACAATGCATCGTTCCACCATCAACGTAAAAACTCAAATAATGCCAGCTGGACTGGTATGCAATGCACAAGTAGATGTTTACTTGCCAATTCTCAAGTAGATATAATGATCTATTAAATTCATACGATTATGCACATTGTTACAATAATCACAAAACCACAACAGGAACTCATTTGAGTCTTAAAATCCCAAGTGTCAAGTTGTCCACTCTATCCAAGTCAAGGTCCAAAAGCTAGTAATCTAGTCAATGGATTCTAGGAGTCGTAGGGTCTCGTTCTACATTTTCATTTAAGGCATTTCTAGGTTCTCATTTCATTTAGGAACCCTAGTTCCCAAGTCACTAAGTCAAGTATGAGTTGATAGCCTAAGTTGATTTCAAGTTCGCAGTTCCACTTGTTAATGGAATACACTTTAAATACATGTCAGGAAATCAACACCACTAAAATCATCAAGTAATCAAAGGAAATATATGCTTCATGAGTCATATTCTCAAATGCATACAAGATACAAATCTCAACAAAGGTAGGAATTATGCATTTTGTCATAATCTAAATCAATCATAGAATTTCATATTCTAGTATACAACCAAGCTAAGTTATTTACTTAACCATTAACCCATCATATATTGACCAAGACTACTTTGTTAGTCTAGGGTACTTAATCAACAATGTTATACGCCTTACAATATTTCTAGAATGATAAATCATTTTATAGTCTCAACTCATTAAAGTTTATGTTAATTCATAAACCCATCTCATATATTCACGTGAATAGGATCGCACATTAGATACAATCCACTATGCTCTAAGAACATCTAAAGGGGTCTCTACGTCGAAACTGAGGATATGCTCTACAATATCCCTGAATGGTAATCCATTCCTCAAACCAAATCAATCCTTTTCTTCTCGATGTTCGTGCACCGAAAGATACTCATTCTAACCGTTGGAATTACAACTTAGTAATAACTCATTCTGCGCAACCATTTTGTAAAATTGACCAATAGCTCATCATAACTCTAAATTTCATGAATCTAACATATTCCGAAACTAGGCTTTTCAAACTATAACTTAGCCTTTTAAAACACTCAATTCAGACTTGTATTCATCAAGTCATGGTCACTTCAAGTTCAAGTCTAAAATCTGATTTCCTGCTATTATACATTCTGCCCAGTCAACCTTTAAATTCAACCATTAATTCCTCACAACTCAAAATTTCATGAATTTTATATATTCAGAAACTAGACTCTTTAAAATATAATTTGGAACTTTAAAGTACTCCATTTGGACTTGTATTCATCAAAATACAGCCCCTCTAAGTTCATGTCAGAAATATGTTTTTCTGTTATGGCCTGTATTGCATGTCTATCATACAAATTTCACCAAAAATTCCTCATTGATCCAAATGACAAATATTTTACATTTCCAGAAACTAGACTCTTTGAGCTAGAGTTTACCATTTTAAAACACTCCAATTGGATTTGTATCCATCTATTTAAGATCACATTAAGATGATGTTAATAACCAGTTTTCCATGTTCAAACTCACTGTTGCAGCCATGGTTCGTAATTTATAAAAAAAATACTTCCCGAACTCGGATATTTATGAAAATTTACAGAGCATTTTGTAACATACACATGTACAACATATAATATTTTTAGGCAATTCTATGTAGTATATTAGTACCAGTTTTTTTTTTCTGAATTTGGCTTAAACCTGAGAATTTTTTGATTATGAATATCATGTTCCTAATTAACACCCCCATTCCAACCAAATTTCCTTCCACATCAATTTCATAAACCCAACAACAACCATTTGAATTCAAACCCATATATTAAGTAATCAAAACCCCAAGGAAACACATCACGTAGATATGAAATAACACAATAAATCAAGATAATCAAGTCTCTAACAACCTAGCATTCATTTGAGCTAGAAAGAGGGAATAAAGGTTTTAGTCATGTACCTATTTCGGCTAATAAACTCGAAATAAAACGGGAACAAACCGAGGGGAAACGTTCTCCTCGTCGAGAGCTTCGCGATGGCGGTGACGGCTCGACGATCGGATGCTCGTAGCTCCGGGAATCACCGGAGTTCCTCCATGGGAGCTCTCTCCCTCTCGCTATCTCTCACTCTCTGTATCTCACGGTTTGGAGAAGAAAATGGGGAGGAATTTTTTTAACTTAAGGAAGGCTAAGGGACCATATAGCCCCTCAAGGGAGTGAACAAGAGCAAGAGAGGGGGTTTAATTGGGGGTAGGATAGAAATTTCACAACTCAAAAATAAAAAAAATAAAAAATAGTTGTTGCCCGCTGCTACAGTAACTCACTGTATGAACAGTACCGCGGGTGCTACAGTAAACTTCAGACGGCTCCAGTTTGAACACCGTTCAACGAAACGACGTGATTTCTTCTCCTGACACTCTGTAAATGTCTAAAGTTAAAGCCTTAAAAATATCAAACCAAACAAAAATCTTTTGAGGGTTCCTCGATCAAAACAACTCAGCTGCGTACCAAAATCAGTTTGTACTGCACAGTTGACTTAATTTTAAATCAACTCCAATTTGACTCCGTAAAGTGAAATACAATACCAAATAAATATTTTTAACACGTAGGGATAATTATATAATTTCCTTAATCAATATTTTAAATGTCGTGCGAATTAATCCTGTAGGATTAATTAAAATACTAAAACACTATGGGGTCACAACCGCTAATTATTTATTTGCCCCTAGACGTCAAATAATAATTTCTTATTATAATATCTAAATTTAAATAAAGGTGTAATCTTCCCCTAAATAAAGTACAAACCTCAAAGGAGTCGGTTACACTACTTCATAATTTTCGGGTACAAAGTAAGTCTCCAACACGTACAACAACTCTGCGAAATCGAAAATAAAAACGGGTAAATATTCGATAACAAATCGGGCTTGAATGTCAAAACTTCGAACACACAAATGGTAGATTATGGCTAAATATCAAGTAAGAGAGGTAAATGAGCTCAAAGACTAATGGGTCAAAAGTGACCAAAGCCCAAATGTTGTCCAATAATTTTAGTCAACTTTAAAGACAAGCTTAGGGTGATCTATAATTCCGAAAATTACAAATAAGGTATGCGTATAAAGCTCTTGAAGTCTAGTTTCTAACGCACCAAAGAGATCTCGATTCCGAGTTGTTTACAACAAAAATTGTGGTCATTTAACTACAGATTGTATTTGGCATGCGTGAATACGCGGCCCAAACTGAAAACCAATCTCAAGCGTGTGCAATGCTACACAAAATTCAACTCAAAACCATTCCAAGTTAATCATAAGGAATCGGGGTCTTACATCCCCAACCCTTGTGGAGCTCTTAACCTTGATGATCTATAAATACCTTACTCAGTTCACTAGACTATGTATAAAGTACCTTGTTAAATTGCAATCATGTCCATCCCTATAATTGATGCTAACTTAAGCTTTAGAGAGTTTTCCAAGGTAAAACATGCTTACCTTCACGGGGTTTCTATTTTAAAGTTAATAGCTGAATATTTAGCATTGTTGGATCCAACCAAGTCGTACACCATCAAGCTGTGCAAGGCTACCTCCGTTGCATATAGCCATTTATTCACCATCACACACCAAACCTACCACAAACTACTTGAGTTTTTAGAGTAACTATATGATATGATCTTGAGGGTCTTAACGTTGGCTCCACAAGAAAAAAAAAAGGGTTTTAACGTGAAGATTGGAAGCTTTGGGACATGCTTGAAGGCTTGGGGTTGATTTGAAGACTTGGGGGAAGGTGAAATTTATTTGAACTTGGTGAAAAACTTATACGGGTTTAGAACTAAGGCGATGCGCACCTTAGCAACGACGACTCCGTTTTTTTAATTTCCAAAATTTGAGCTATTTTCGTAATTGGACTTGGTTTTTTCCCTTATTATTTAAGATTTATTTTCAATACTTTATGGGGTTTGTAACCTATTTAAGGGTTTATCATAAGTAATAACATTGTTTTGAATTAGTAGAGTTTAGATATTTAATTAAAGAAAAAAAATGATATTTAATTAAAATGAATTACTCTCAAAGTGTGTGTGTTGTTCTTGAATGAATTTCCTTAGTGCAATCATTCGTGTGTCAGTGTTGCATCAAAATCTAAACTTATCAATTGGTTCTACCATCCCAGTTGTAGCGTTAATCATTATGTCGAGATTTGGATCTAATCAAGGGCATTAGGTCGAGGTGCAATTCACCGCTTAACCAATCTTGAAAATCTTGGATTCTCATCACTATGGAAAAATATGATGACCCAATTCATTGACTTCTAGTTTACAAACCTTCTAGCAACGAAGATGATGGCTATGCTTTCGGAAGCTTTGTTGAGTAAATTAGTTCTAACATTCAAATTTCAAAAATAGAAAAGTAGATCTAAAATTGCAGTGGATTAATCACGGTGCCCTAATGATGCGAATTCACCCGATTGATTGAGGTGAATTCCTTCCGAGATTGGATCGAAGAATTTGCACCCACGGACAATTGACAACAAGCGCGAAATTGATAATGAAACAATGAAAGTAAAGGATAGATGAGTCTCATCCGACTCACTAATCGCAATGATTAGGAACCTTGGGGTGCGATTGAGAACCATCTATGCGTTTGCCAACGACCCAATATCACGAAACGCCACAATCCCCCGACTCTTCATGATTGATATGTTCAAGGGAGGATTTCTAGTCCAAGAAACCCAAGATATTCTCACAAACTTTGTTGTAGAAAAGAGAAAAACTCTCAAATGCTATGTTTACAAGTATTTGAGAAAGCCTTTTACATGTCTCCAAGGCTGAAAATAACAAAAGGAAAAGTAACCCACTAAATTACACCAAGGGTTCAAGAAAAAACCATTCAACTTCCACTAAAAATGGTTTAGAGTAGTTCTATCTCGTGGAACGACAGAAGACTAGGTGAACTTAGGCGTGATCACGTCAGAAATAGAGTAGTCTTCTGAATTTGTTTTATCTTGTGGGGTGGCAGAAACCTAAGTGAGCTTAGGTGTGATCACGTTAGAAATGGAGTAGTCTTCTGAATTTGTTTAGCCCCCCTTAACATGCAAATGAACATCCCTTCATGACCTTGATCATTCTCGACTTGAATATGGAATCTAATCCCTTCCACAAGTGATGTTAAAGTTGCTTGAATCTTCTTCGCACATGCACGAGTCATTGGTCATCCGCTCATGCTTAATGGATCATGAACATGATTGACTTGATCCAAACCCTCCTAGCCTTGGTCTCTATCAATGTTGCACTTGAAATTGGGCATTATTCTTTGTGTTTTGAGCTGGACTAAACTTCTTGTCTTCAATGGATATTTTGACTTGGGCTTCGTCCCATGGTGCGATCGTAGGTTCTTATCGCCTAACCGTGAAGCAAAAAAGGTTTTGATAGTCATTAGTTAAGTAAATTTTTTTAAAAATAATTGGATATTTAGGGGATGCTAAATGCAACGCACGGAAAATGCTAAACATAGCACATAGAAAAAAAAAACTTGAACAAATGCCCTTAGCATTTTTTTTATTTAATTTAGGATTAAATACAAAATATAATAAAGAAAAAATAGTATTAAATAGCAAAAAAAAAATACTATTTGACATTATTTGGTATACTATTTAGCTCTAGTTTGGTCAATTTAAACACTCTTTAACACGCTAGTATATAGTGATTTGCTACAGTGCTAAATAGTATTTTACTATTCTTCAAGTATAGAAGTCGATCTCTCAAATTTGCCTTCTCTTTAAAAAACAATCTACAAATTAATTTGTTACGCTATATTCCTACTCAAAACTCTCCTATTTATGTACAAATTTATTTTCAAAAACAAACTACATGGATATGGATGTTGAAAACAATGCTACGAGCACCACATGCATGCATTTTACAGTAAATTTTACTTCTAATTAATCAATAAATCTACAAATTTGTTACTTTAATATACTGGTTTTTTTTATGAAGGTATTACTTCTACTAAAAAAAAGGGTGAGACCAAGTTCACTGTTAGCCCACAAAGGGATGAGTTCGCGTTAGTGGCCAGGCCACCAAGGGATGAGGTAGGCTTTCTGGCAAGTCTGGAGTGTTTAGGTTGCGACTGGGAGAAGGAAGCCCCGTTGATTTGCTTCCCCGTGCAACTCATTAAATCCTTGGGCATTGTTGTTGACTTGTGTTTCTAATTAACAAATCAATGGGCATTTCGTGTCTTATAAGATTATGAAGACGACAACATGTTGTTACAATCCTACATTAAATCTTGATTGGATACCATGTCGGACTTCTACGAATTCCCTAACGCACTTTTAACATCCCAAAACACCTCTCTATGACAATTCTAGCAGAAGAATGTTTCATGTTGAAAAAATCTTCTGGCGTGATTGGTTGATTTCCATCCCTCGAATCATTAAGGTGATATATTTTCCTTCTATAAGGTGCAAAAAATCCTTTGCCATTGGTATATCCATCATCTACGAGTTAAGAATGTAATATTCACCAAAAATGCACGATTATGAATACATTATAAGAAATAAAATGAAGTATAATCATTATGATATCCTACAACTTATCATCAAGTACAACTAGACCATTTGTCCTACTTATTGAATCCCCATGATTCTCACCCTTCCATCTAAAGAGTACGTATATGAATTGCATATCCTGACAACACACACCCATAACATTTGTAGCAAGTTAACCTTTTATGTTATGATACCTTGAATCATTTCCACTTCTCATTAGTTGAATTTTCATGTATTGGCTCAAATTTTTCTTAATGAGACTCCTTGTAATCGTGCACATCTAATAGTCTCCCTAACCTCATAAATCAGGACTTCATAACAAAATGCTTTACATGATGACCAAGAACATATCTACTTGTTCCTCTTTCGTCATATTCTTGGTATCTTTTAACTTACCAATAGAACACACCATTTGGCACAATTTTTTAAATGTATCCATGTGGAGTTGCACAGTAGAGTCTTTGTCACTTGAATAAATAACACTTCTCAAATATTTAGATAAAAAAATCCCTATTGACCCACATAGACTTATGCACATATTTTTTATAATCTCGTGACACTATGACATAAGCTACGTTGAAGTGCATTAACAACATGTTCAACTAATTAATTAGCACAAAATTTTCAAGAATTTTCCCTTGAACTTCCTTTTATTTTATGTTACTTTTAAGTTAAACTAGTTTTTGTACACGTGCATTGAACGCACGTAAGATATCTTATTCAACTGAACTATACATAAATAATAAGTAAAATGAAGAAGAAAAAAATTAAAATAATAAATTAAGGAGAACCGCTTAGATAAAAATATATCATTGTAAACTTGTATTAATCAGATTTTCAATACCCATCACAGCTTGATTGGATTGATCTGTTTCACTAACATGAATAAGGGCAACATTTTGGAGACTATTATTCTCTGTTTTTACAAATATGATTGTGAACAGATTTCCTATAATTTGTACTGGTTTTAGAAATCAAAAATTGAGTGATTCAATTACCCATGTGATGTTTCAACTGCTCCTGGTTTCTACATTCATTCAATATTATTTACAATGTAACAAATATAGTTGTTATATTCAATTAACTTAATTTTAAAAAGTAGAAAATGAAAAGTTTTTGCACAAATCTAAATACAAACCAAGGTAAATAAGTATGCGAAGAGATATTGACCATAACATTGACATTTTTTTTAATTCCTAAAGCAAAAGTTTAACATTAAATATAATCTATATTTTGAAGGTTAGACTTATTTAATGATGATCTATTTTTAGTAAATGGATTTAGACGGTATATTACATTCAATTAACTTGATTTAAAAAAGCATAAAATAAAGAGTTTTTGCACAAATCTAAATACAAACCAAGGTAAAGAAGTATGCGAAGATCTATTGACCATAACATTGACATTTTTTTTTTAATTCTCAAAACAAAAGTTTAACATTAAATGTAATCTAGATTTTGAAGGTTAAACTTATTTAATGATGATCTATTTTTAGTAAGTGGATTTAGACGGGAAATTAAATGTGTTATGTGCATTAGCCATTATATAAATAAATAAATAAATATATATATATATATATATATATATATATATATATATATATATATATCTTGAAAATATTATTATTTGTGTATATGTGCTTTAATAAATGTTTCCAGGCGTAAACAAGCATTTATGTAGATTTGGGCATGAAGTTCGAGGTGATTCGAGGTTACAAAGTTGAGCTTTGTACCATTCCCTCAAAGTCGTTAAAGTTCGTCAAGCATTCCAAGGTAATAGAGGCTAACAGAGAGCTAACTCGGCTGACAAAGAACCAAAATGCTAAGTCTGGGAAGGCAAGGATTACGATTCACTTCTTGAAATCTTAAGGGGTACCAGAGAAATTATTGATAGTTCTCTTTGATTCAGTTTCACGCTTTCATTGAGCCATATCGTCGGCTGATCGAAGGGCAACCCACGTGTCCTCATATAGAACCTCCTGACATGCGCTCCTCTCGCTCCACTCCTGTAAAAACCCTAATATTTCTCTACTTTGATTTTAATAAATAATTTTGATAACATTTTTGGCACATTTGACCAAGTTATAAAATGTTGACTTTTCTAGTATATCAATACTTCCATATTTTAATAATAAAGTCAACACTATTTTTGGTTAGTATTTTGATTTATGGTCATATTTTTGGAAGTCTTGGTTAGTAGACTTGAAGTGGGGTCCATTAGTTGATTCTTATTGGCTAGTAACTTTGTTATTACGTTATGGTGCATGAGTTAAATAGTAATTAGTTTTTTTTTTACAGATTAGTAGAGACCATCCTTGGGAATTCACCATCTCATAAATAGATTTGTATTATCCTTCTACCTCATGCTTGATAGTTTGAGTCACCTAGGCCGGGTGTCTTCAGTAGATTAAGTACTCGTTTGTTGCAGCTTATTTGGAGTGACTTTTGGCTTTTAGCTTTTGAAAAGCCATATTTAGAGTGTTTGTTTCAACTTATAAGCCAAAAGCCAATAAGTAAGGTACAACACCCTTTACGCATTGAAAAGCTCAAGCCAAAAAGCTAAAATTTTAAGCTTTTTTGGTTTTTTTTAACATGAAGACAACTATTCATTAATAAATATTTGATTATCCTCATTTCATCCTTTTATGAAATATACTTAAAAATATGAATACTAATTTTCAAGGTTTTTTAACAAATAATTATAACAATTTATAAGCAGCTTTTCAACAGCTATAACAAACAGTCTATCATATAATCAGCCACAAGTCATTCAGCCACCAACTTAAGCTATCATCCATAAGTCATAAGCCATCAGCCACAACAAACGAGCCCTAACTCTTTGATTTTTCTACTTTTTTTTGTATGAGTGAGACCGAGAGAAAAGAGTAGAAAAAGTGGACCGTGCATGGTGACTCAATCTCGGCCGAGTGACTAAGGGAGTATTTTATCTCCTTCATTCTTCAATCGTATGGAAGAGGAGAGAAATGTTTATTGTCTTAAGATACGATGATTATTCCGACCCCGTGATGTTGCGGGTTCAAGGTTTATTATAGATGGTTTTTAACATGTTTTGATCGGCATATATTATTCTGTTTTGAAGTAAGGGTGACTATGCAGTATTGATTCTGTATCAATTTAATTACGTGATTGTCCTTATAATATTTTTGTTTGATTCGTACTCTTGTTATTGAAATGTGTTTATTGTTATCGTAAACTTTTGATATTGATTTGACTTTGAAATAATTCTATGTTAACAATTAGTGTGTGTAATGACCCGAGCCTGAAATCCCAGTTCGCTATGTGTAGCCTACACACTGGCCTACTGAGCACGTAGCACCTTGGGCCATGAGGCCCACTACAAGTCGATCCAAAAGTCAATGGATGATGTTGGTGCCTAGAGGTAGTGTATAACCACCTTATAAATCGAACACAATTCCCACACCTACCCGATGTGGGATGGGGTATTACAATCTCCCCCACTTAAATCCTTGACGTTCTCATCAAGGCCGAATCATACCCCAGGTGATGCAGGATTCAAGAGGTGGCTCGTACGGGGATCAAGTGGTGGCTCCCACCTTCTGCGTTGTAGCACTTTGCCCCGCACAACACTTTCTTCCCACATTTCTGGTCGAGACCCGCACTAATACCATTTGTAACGACCTAAGCCCGGAAGTCCGGTTTGCTACGTGTAGCTCACATACTGGCCCACTGAGCACACATCACCTTGGGCCATCAAGCCCACCTCAAGCCAACCCAAAAGTCTATGGATGATGTTAGTGCCCAGAGGTAATGTGTGACCACCTTATAAATCGAACACAATTCTCACACCTACCCGATGTGGAATGGGGTATTACAGTGTGTTTTCTTGAGAAACTGTTATTTTAAAATGTTATTGGGACTCGTGTTATTGAGTGTTTGTGTTTGTTGTGCTCGTTATGAATAATCTCATCATGGCTTATGTTGATTAGTATACTGAATTGTAACTTGTGATAAGTTGTTACACAACTTCCTCATTCAACCTTTATTGGAAACACGTTTCCAACAATCCCCCACATTGAATGAGATATCATGTAAGTTAATGACATGTTGATAAGGCAATACAGAGATACAACTGAGAGTAGCTGTAGTGGAAGAGGTGGTTTTTGGCTTTGAACCTTTCCTTATGATGTACTATAGGGATGACTTACTAATCAGTGACTTGGTGTGTGTTGAACTAATTGGTGTTTGATGTCATCCAAGACAATAGCATTCACATAGCTGCCTTCAAACATAGTTCGATTCTTCGGTTTTGTTCATTTTGGCCCTGAACGATACATGGTTCTGTGAATGTTTGTTAGAGAATTTCAGCCTTTAAATTCTCATAAGATCGACCAGTCTTACATTCACATAGGTGATTGCCTATAAGGAGTTGTTCTGTCAGAACTCCACTTGACGAGTCAAGTCATAGGAATCATTAAAAGTAAGGCTTATCTTAAACCGTGACAGATAACTCTAGTGGTTTTCATCATAGGAATAGGTAGAATTTTTATAAATTCTTTTAGTGTTAATCTTGAGATTAATTTAGATGGGTTGTCCCTTTGAGCCTAGACCATGGGATCTCCAATCAGCTAGGTGGGGTTTTTCGCTAAATCATTATCTATTTCATAGGCTTGAGGCCCATTCCTTTTGATGAGCTGCATACTTGTTCTCTCGATAAACCTTTAGTTAATAGATCCTCTAGGTTGTCTTTTGATCGAATATAATCGATGGTGATCACTCCGTTTGAGACAAGTTGCTTAATAGTATTGTGACGTCTGCGTATGCGTCGTGATTTATCGTTATACATATTGTTTTGTGCCCTTCCAATTGCGGCTTAACTATCACAATGGATGCATATAGCTGGTACTGGTTGTGGCCAGGCTGGAATATTTTCTATAAAGTTTCGTAGCCATTCGGCTTCCTCCGTTGTTTTATCTAGGGGGATAAATTCAGATTCCATTGTAGACCTTGCAATGTAAGTCTGTTTGGAAGATTTCCATGCGATAAAACCACCACCAAGAGTAAATACAAATCCACTTATGGATTTTGAGTTGTTAGTATCAGATATCCAGTTGGCGTCACTGTAGCCTTTAATTACTGTTGGATACCTTGATTAGTACAACTCATAGTCATGTGTGTATCGTAGATACCGTAGAACTCTTACAATTGCCTTCCAGTGATCAGGTCCTGGATTACTTGTAAATCTGTTAAATCTATTCACAGTTTGAGCAATGTCTAAGTGCGTGCAGTTTGTGAGATACATAAGACTTCTAATTACACGTGAGTATTCGTTTTGAAACACACTTACGTGTAAGTTCTTCCTGAGATGAAAGTTTGGATATATCAAGGTTTTAACAATACTATTATCATCATTGTTGAATTTCTCCAACAATTTCTCAACATAATGAGATTGTGATAGTGTAAGTCCAGATGGCAACAATTAAGGCTAGAGGGGGGGTGAATAGCCTTTAAAAACTTTTGAGGGTTGATTTGTAAAACCTTTTAAAGTTGGCAGCGGAAAAAGAGTTTTGTTAGTCAGCTGAAAATTGGTCAGCTGGCTGATACTTTGAAAATGCTTAAGCTGAAGGAGGTTGGTCAGCTAGCTGACACAACTGTTTTTAAGGAAAGTTGGGTTTAAAAAGTTAATCACTGAATATGAAGAGGAAACTGAAATACAAATTAAATGAACAACTAATCAAACAATTGCTGTTAACTGACTGACACTTAATTAGTTAAAAACTTCTTAAGTGTTGAGTCAGTTCGCAAGAATATGAGTAGTGGCTGACAAATAAGTTGAAGTGGTTCACAGATAAACTGCTACGTCCACTACCAAGTTGGTCAGACTTGGATTTTTGAAGTGCACTAATTTTATTAAAAATCTATTTGATCTCTAATGGATTAGTGTACAACAAAAGACCGGTGTTTGTGGAGAATGATTGAGAAACAATCAAACTCGTGTGACAAACTGACTGAATTCAAAAGATATGAAATGGAATCACTCAGTGTTTGCCTTAACAGTAACTAGAGAGAATTAATCAAAGAAGAGTATCTAGCTAATGTTTTTCTTAGAAGACTAAGACACAGAGAAATTTCTTGAAAGTATGAGGCTTTAGACTTCTGTAAAAAATGTGTGTCTTCAAGAATGCTTCCAGTGGGTATTTATAGAAGATCTTCAAGAGTAAACCGTTAGGAACACATTTTGAATTTGAAAATGTGTTTGGTAGATGTAAGATCTCAAAAGATCATGGGAAGAAATATCTAGCAGAATATCTACCAAAAACATACACGTAAGAAAGTGTCAGTACAAGTATTTGATCAATCAAATAAGGAAAGCAAACTAACATTAGGAACACTATGATCAGCTAGAGTGAATAACTGACAAAGCAATTTCGGGCTGACTACAGATAATTTTAAATTCTTGGCTGACAATCAAGTGGAATGATTTTAAGCAAATTTAATTTCATGCAAGATTCAACAGATAGTATGATCCTCTCGGATGTTCTAGATATTTTAATACCTAGGATGACATCGACGAACCCAAAATCTGTCATTTCAAATATGTTGGCCAACATTTTCTTGGTTTCCTTGATCATGTTGTTATTGCTGCCAATGATTAACATATCGCCGACGTAGATGCATATAATAACATAACCCTGGTGCGTATTTTTGGCGTATACACATTTGTCACATTCGTTGGGCTTGAAACCATTTGCAAGTATCACATCATCAAAATGTTTATGCCATTGTTTTGGTGCTTTTTTTAATCTATACAACGATTTGACCAACCGCCATACTTTTTGTTCGTTGCCTGGAGCGATGAATCATTCGGGTTGATTCATATAAATTTCTTCTTCGAGTTCCCCATTTAAGAAAGTTGTTTTGACATCCATTTGATGCATTTCACGACCGTGCAAAGCTGCAAAGGCAATGATTAGGCGAATTGAAGTGATTCGAGTGATAGGGGCATAAGTGTCAAAATAGTCGACACCCTCTTTTTGATTGAAGCCCTTTGCGACTAGCTAGGGGTGAGCTTGGTCCGGTTTGGTCCAGTTTTTTGGGAAAAAAAAGAGGAAATCGAAACCAGACCAATATTCTGGTTCTCAAAAAATTTAGAACCGGAACCAACCCAATATGTATGAGAACCAAAACATTGGCCCGATCCAGAACCAATCAAAGATGTATGAGAACCAGGACCGGACCAATATTATGATTTTTTACTTTTTAACTATTTAATACAAATACATAATAAAAATTTTAAGACATAAACTTCATAAAAAAATTAAAAAACCTTCGATAAAAGTATATTCAAAAATTAAAAATGTCGAACTCATAAACTCATAGCATAACAAACCGGTGGAAACAAAATAATAAAAGAGTACCAATTAAAAAGTAGAACAAAGAAAGTATTAGGAATTAATATATATACTTATAATATAATATAATATAATATAATATAATATAATATAATATAATAAATAAATAAACAATATATTGGGTCGGTTCGATCCGATTCCGTGTTTTTTTAGTTTGAGAACTGGGACCAACCCAAATGTCCAATTTTATGAAAATTCGGATCCAAGACCAAACCAAAGTATTGGTCCGGTCTGGTTCTGAAAAAATCCTACACACCCGTACGACTAGTCGTGCTTTATACTTGTCAATTGACCCATCGGGTTTTAGCTTCCATTTGAGAACCCATTTGCATCCCAAAGGTTTGCATCCCTTGGGAAGGTGAACAAGCTCCCAAGTGTGGTTTTGCATAATTGATGCAATTTACTATTAGTGGCCTCTTTCCAGTGGGGAGCTTCTGCAGTGGACATTGTTTCTTTGAACGTTCGTGGTTCATTATTCACTAGGAACGTGGTTACAAAGTCTAGTCCAAATGTTTTCGTAGTTCGGGCCATTTTACTCTTTCTAGGTTCATCATATTGATCATTATGATAAGTCGGTTGGTCAATGTCCATAGGAACAGTGTATGTGGAGACTTCATTGCCATCATTACTTGTTCTCCAAGAAAATGACCATTTCCCATTATGATTGGGTTTTAGTGGAAAGATATGTTCGAAAAATGTAGCATTTCTCAATTCCATGATTGAGTTTACTTCAATATCTGGATTTTCAGATTTGTGGATTAAGAACCTATAGGCACTGCTATGAACTGCATAGCCTATGAAGATACAATCTATGGTTTTTGGACCAATTTTTACCTTTTTAGGTGGTGGTACTGCGACCTTTGCCAGACACCCCCACACTTTGATGAATTTGTAGGAAGGTTTGCGACCATTCCATAATTCATAGGGTGCTTTGTCCAATTTTTTGTGTGGTATCTTGTTTAACAAGTAATTGGCTGTGAGTATTTAAAAAATGTGTGTCTTCAAGAATGCTTCCAGTGGGTATTTATAGAAGATCTTCAAGTGTAACCCGTTAGGAACACATTTTGAATTTGAAAATGTGTTTGGTAGATGTAAGATCTCAAAAGATCCTGGGAAGAAATATCTAGCAGAATATCTACCAAAAACATACAAGTAAGAAAGTGTCAGTACAAGTATTTGATCAATCAAATAAGGAAAGCAAACTGACATTAGGAACACTATGATCAGCTAGAGTGAATAACTGACAAAGCAATTTCGGGCTGACCAAAGATAATTTTAAATTCTTGGCTGACAATCAAGTGGAATGATTTTAAGCAAATTTAATTTCATGCAAGATTCAACAATCTCCTCCTATTTGCTTAAAACCATTCACTTGAATGCCGAAAGCCAAAAATGCTTAAGTTCCTGCAAAAGTGATGTTAATACACCAAGCAGATAACATATGAAGGAAAGTAGCTTAAAAATTTAAAAGTACCAAAAGTAAACTACAAATAAAACAGGAGTTTTAAAGTTGTTCAGAGTTTAGAGAGAATGAGATATCCAGTTGGTTGATATGGATCCTTCAGTTGTTCTTGTCTGCTTCAACTGATGGACCAACTTCAGCTTCTTTGTCAGTTGCAGCAGTTTCACTTCCAACTTCAGCTTCTGGTTCTACTTGTGCTTATGGTTACAGTTACGCTCGCTTGTGCTTCGTTCTTTATCGATGTCGGCTTGATCCTTGGCGTCGAGCATAAGTTTGAGGCAACGCTCGAGAATTTTGTTTTCGCCGTAAGTATCGGCCGTGCTTTACGCTTTTCTCCTCTGAATGGTTTGAGCGGTGTAGCTTCAGCATTAAAATCTCGGTTGGCCCATTCTTGCTGGTAGAGCAAGATGGTCCTCCAGTCATCCATATTGGCTTCACGAGGGGCACGAGCAGCAATGGCAGCTTGCACTTCGGTGGTGATGATCTGGGTAAGGTTTGGAAGCAGAGAGGCTACTTGCTGTTGAAGAGTAGTAAGCTGGTTGGTGTGGTGTGTAAAAGCTGACTTCATTTGGAGATGGTGAACATACAGAAGATCTAGCTTAGTTGACAAAGAGAGGGAACCAGGGGTTGTAGGTTCTGGGGTAGGTGGCTGAGAGGGTCCAGGCTAATTAGAGAATAGCTGAAAGGTATGGATATCAGCATCCTCAGGGTCAGGAGGGAAAAAGACATCCATGGGGTGAAATTTGGGATTTGGGCTTCGGCTCGGGTATGGGTTCGGGTAGAGGCATGTCTTCGGGAAAGACAATTTTGGTACCTGTAGGATGATACAAAGCTTTGGAGACAATCTCCCTTTATTTTCTGGCTTTACTACAGGCCAGCTGAGAAGGGCTAAGAAGGGACTCATCCTCAGAGGTGGACTTGGAGGAATCAGATGAAGAGTCTAAGGGGGATTGGTCAATAGATTTTTTAGAAGAAGAGGAATCAGAAGCATCTTCTGAAGAAAGCTCAGGTTGAGTAGGTTTAAGGGTAGACAAATGACTGACTGATAGGGTGAGAGATGTGTGAATGGATAGGTCAGGTAGAACAAACAGAGGGGAGGCCTGATTTGGATGAGAGGGTATGTCAGCTGCGAGAAGAGGGGGAGAAGCAGCTGCAGTGTCAGCTGAAGAGATAGTGATAGCAGCTGAAGGATCAGCTAGAGGGGCAGGTGCAGCTGATACAGTGGGGATAGGAGTAGGAATAGAATCAGTCAATGGATGAATGGGAATGGATGGAGTGACTGACACAATTGATGCTAGAAGGGGTATGGCTAACATAAGTGGAACAGAAGATGGAGTGGCTGTCATGGGGATTGATGATTGAGGCAGCGATATGTAGTGTAGGGAGAGGAGCATGGCGGGAAGTATGGAAGTGGAGGCATGATAGTAGGAATGAAGGAAGGTAGAGATGGGTTGCAAAGTCTGGGTTAAAAAATTGTGGGCTCAGTGAGGCGGCTGGTAAGGTGGTGGGCGACCAAAGGAACAGGAGAAGGGTGATATGAGGAATAGTGGGAATGGACTCGTAATCAATGGAGTTTGGTTGACTAGTCATTATCGGAAAGGTAGTGTTCATAGAAGCTCCTCTGGCATGGAGGCCATCTGCAATGAGTTCGATATAGGCAGTTCGCGGTATTCAGCGTCACGGACATATTTGTTCTGACTCTTTGGATTCGGGGCTAATTTGGCGGGCTCATTGTGGGTGTTCAGTCTTGGTTATATCATCATCCTCGGGCGAGAGCAAGTCTGGCAGACAGGAAGGATCATTTGAGGAAGAGGCGGTAGGTCATGTACTTTATTGTAAATTTTCAGGCTAAAAGACAAGCTCATCTTGAACAAATCTATCATTTGAGAGATAGAATCATTCAGAGCAATGGGAGGATCAAAATACTTGCCATAATTGGCCAAGTCTTCCTGACCGAGATTGGGAGTGACATGATATAACACATAAGGTCGCCTTTTCAAGATTGTGGTCAATGTACTTAATTGGGTTGACAGGTGGTTTTTTAGAACTCTTATCTCATGGAAAGAAAAGCTGAACAAGGAAGATGGTCGATAGGAAGACCCAATTAGGGAATAGGAGCTGGATTAGCTGGTAGTAGGAATGCGTGGAAAGTGGGATTCTAATGGTGGGAAAAAACTTGATTGGGCGGTGTTTGGAGATCTAGGATTGGAGGAGGAGAGTTGGGAGGCGAGGATCGGAGTGATAGGAGTAGGGGAGAAAGGCAAGGTACTGGATTAAGTTCGGGATTTCTTCTTTGTCTTTTCTGCGGCAGTGTCATTTGCCAATGTCGATCTCTCTCCTTCTAGGTTGCCTCCTTCGGGGACTTGACTTCTTGCATCATTGGTGACCGAACTGATTGGAGGTGCATCTTAATTTGGTGACCTCTAGTGACCGACCTCTGGTGGTGAACTCTTGTTGGTGAACTCTTGGTGATCAA
>CM028377.1:177107867-177157628 GCA_013146195.2 Codonopsis lanceolata
CGGGTTTCAAATCACACAGCTCCGGTATTGAAGATGCCATTGGACTACCTTTGAGCGGTTTATTATCTTTGAGCATAGATATGTTATCAGGTCAATTTTTGTTAGAGAGGCATCACTTTTACGGATCATGGAAAAGGTCTTTCGAGAGTTCAATGACTTTTTTCTTTTTTGATAAGTAAAGAAATTGTATAGAAGGTCTTTTAGAGGTTCAATGACTTTTTTGAGTATGAATAAACATTACTGCTTGAGGGTAGCATTTAACATGAAAACTTTTGCCAAAGAAGTACATCTAGTTTGGTGTACTAATATTTCACGATTATTTTTCCTGATGCTTTAGGTAATGGAGTTGATCTTTTGTGGGATGTCTAATTTAAGATAGGTTAATGTACCAAAAGGAACTGCAACAAGTCCTTGGTCAAGGATTCTTTCTGAGAAGTGAGCATAAATAGCTCTATGTGAATGTACCCTAAAGATAGGTAAATGAAAGGTAATGAACTTCTCACTGTTAAGGCCTGAATTACATTTTTGAGTTCTCTCTTAATTAGCTTAAGCTTTTAAATGAGTTTTTAACTTAACATGGTTCCAAAGCTGTGATTACTTAAGGTCTTAGGTTTTGAGTCGCCCCACTTGTTTTTGTTTCCCTAATATTGTTAGCGTACCAGCAGGGACGGAGCCAGGATCATGTATGAAGGGGGGGGCCAAACTAATGCTATAATTTTTTTTCATGTGTTATTGCAAAATAAAAGGGGGCAGGGGCCAAACTTGCAACTATTACACTAATACTAAATGCACATTACAAATTATTACTAGTGAAAATATATTTTCCTTTAACTAAAAAGGGGCTATAGCCCATTAGCCCCTGTTTCACTTAGTGTGGCTTCGCCCCGGCACACTAGCTTGCTCTATGTTTTGCTTTGTGATGCACCCAGCGATGCATGTTGTTTTATCTCTCCACTTGCTAGAAGGGTTACACGTGAGGGTAGTGTTAGGACTTGATCTACGTTGTTGGCTTGTCTCTTTTATAGCCTTAGCTTTTAGATGGGCTTGCAAACAACTTAACACTTGCAAATGCCCAGAAGAAGATAAAAAAGGATGGCTTTCAGGTTCAAATATACTGTTTGAGATGTGGAAGTTCCAAAGAGACGTCAAGTTTCATGGGTGAATTTTTTTAATAAGATTAAGCTATCTAATTGAATGCAGAATGATTGGAGAAAGATCATTTAAGGCTTATTTTAGGTGATATTTATGGCTGTTCGGTTCGTTTAGGATCTTGCGCAGGAATGAAAAATTGCCATATTTAATTTTTGGTTCGAATTGGCTGCGTTTCCGATTGTGGTCTTTTGTTTTTCTTTCTTCTTCCACTTCCTTTTTGTAGAGTGCAATTCTTTTCCTCCTCCCATATCTTTTAATTTTCTTGTCTAAAAATTAAAAACTATAGAGTTCTAAGGGGCATTCATGTAACAAATTGCACAAGGAAGCGATTCTTAAAATTATGTGAACATTACCTGCCAAGTGAAAAGGGCAGTTATTAAGATTGCTATTGTTCAAAGTTTACCAGATACTACAGAGCTTTGGCCACTCAAAAACTAACATGTTCAAAAAAGTGAATGTCATCTAGATGATAATTTAAGATGGAAGTGTGTTAAAGCTACAGTATATATAATGGAAATAAGCTTGTGTAAGAGGGTAGAAGTAGCGCCTGAATATGAGATATGGTGTAGATCAATAAATACAGTAGTTGAAAAGAGTAATAGTAATATTAACAGAAATGCTTGAGAAGGGATACAGCTAAAACTTACACAAAAGTTATAAGTATGTGGTAGGATGTTGTTTAGAAGTGGATATTTTGCTAGGCTGAGTATCTGAAAGTAGGATTCGTTTGGTTGACCCTTGTTATTTGGACGATTGTGAAGCACTGTAAAGCTGTACATGTTTATATGTTGATCAAAAACTGCCAGGTAGATAAATACATTGTTCTGGGAAATGCAGTATTGATTAAGACATAATTATTTCCTGCAGATTCAAGACAATGATGGAATACTTTAAGATGGCTCTGGACTGCTTCTTTGCGGTGTGGTTTGTAGTTGGCAATGTGTGGATCTTCGGAGGGCACTCCTCTGCCAGTGATGCTCCTAACTTGTACAGGTACTTCTCGTTGCCAATTTAAATCATCTTTCCATCTTCTCCCATTTATGGTTGGTTGCTTAACCAATGACCCCATACCTCTTGATTGCAGGTTATGTATAGTTTTTCTTACCTTTAGCTGTATCGGGTATGCAATGCCATTTATCCTGTGTGCCACAATCTGCTGCTGCCTCCCTTGTATAATCTCGGTCTTGGGTTTCAGAGAGGATCTGAACCAAAATAGAGGAGCCACTACAGAATCTATAAATTTGCTTCCAACCTACAAGTTCAAGATAAAGAAAAGTAAAAATGGAAACGATAGAGAAACCAACTCGGGTGCTGGTGAAGGTGGGGTTGTTGCTGCAGGAACGGAAAAGGAGCGTGTCATATCAGGAGAAGATGCGGTTAGTCCATCTCATTTTGTATAATCAAATATTCAATTTGTCAAAGCCTACGACAAGTTTTTGATCCAATAATATGGATGTTGACACATTTTATAATTGTTGCATTTATTTTACAGGTTTGCTGCATTTGTTTGGCTAAGTACGTAAACAACGATGAGCTTAGGGAGTTGCCATGTTCTCATTTTTTCCACAAGGATTGTGTGGACAAGTGGCTGAAGATCAATGCATTATGCCCTCTTTGTAAGAGTGAAGTTGGTGAGAGCCTGATGAGTTCACTTGTGGAATCAACCGCCAATCTGCAACTGAGTAATGTGTTTTGAATTGGTAATACATTACATACTTGTCTCAGTATGTTAATACGAAACTGTGCTTTTAGAGTGTACTTTGAAGGATAAATACATGCACAAAAAGTTGGTCCTTGGTTCTTTATTGCTTTCTTTTGGTCTTGAGATGTTATAACTGGATAGTTGTCTCAATACGGTATTTGACACTCACAAAGTGAGCCTTCTGCCAAATACTTTGTGTTGGCTGTAGTTACTTACTTATATAATAAGATTGTTTAAGTATCTACCATGATTGGTTTCCTCCCGGCTCCCAAGCCAATTCCCCTTGGTCTTCTGTTTTGGATCCAGTTTAGGCATTGCATAAGGTTTGAGTAGAGCTGTGAAAATGGGTTGAGCCCGTTGGGCTAGCCCGCCCCGCCACCTAAAAGAGGTGGGTTGGGTTGGTATTTTTAGGCCCGTCTCTTTTTTGGGCTGGCCCGCCCCGCCCCGCCAAATGGCGGGTTTAAGTGGGTTGTGGGTTGGCTCGGAGTTGTTAAAGGTTTGGGCCCGTTGGGCTAATTCCGCCCGCCACCTAAAAGAGGTGGGTTGGGTTGGTATTTTTTAGGCCCGCCATGTTTTTGGGCTGGCCCGCCCCGCCCCGCCAAATGGTGGGTTGAAGTGGGTTGTGGGCTAGCCCGCCCCGCCAACCCATTTTGACAGCTCTAGGTTTGAGTATTGCTTTAGGTCGTAGTACAGTGGCCGAGCTTGGTTTGTATATAAAATACAACCCATTGATCATGGGTTTGATTCACGAAAGCTATCTTCTCACCGTGGGTTTGTGCTTGTATATAATACGATCTTACGACTATTTTCTATAAGATTAATATTCTTGATCTAACTTATCGTGTGTTGGTATAATGAGCTATGAGAGAGCGATGCTGAGACATTTTCAAGTACTAGTAAAGTTCACGTGCGTTGCACGTGGTGTTAATGATTTTGTTTAAAGTGATTTGTTGGTTCCTTCATTTTTTTGTTGACTTTTAATTATTAGATTTTTGTGTGTTTTAATCTTTACAGTTTTTTAGACTTATAAATTATGTTGTTGTGTGTTTAGCATTTATGATACTTTGTTTTTCGGTCATTTATAATGTATGCTTTTAGTCATTGTATAGCAACTTATCTTACACATTTGTCTTTTTTGTTGGTTATTTTTAAATCTCTTTTCTTTTAATATCAAACATGAGTTCATTCATTTTTATCAGTTTGTAAATTGAAAACAATTCAAACTTAGATAAACACATTGTTGTTGGAGACTTTGCTTATGTCGTTTATGGAATTTATGACTCTTTTAAAAAAAATTGTGTTGGAGAATCAAACTCTCAACCCCAAAGTATATAGTTACACTAAAAAATACAAAATTCCACCAAAGTATCTATGAAGTCCCACTTTGCCACACCCAACCTAAGTTTTGCATCATTTACATATCATTTTATAACTTTTTTTCTAGTTTACTTGATTAGATTCAGCTCCAACGAAAGGATAGAGGTCAACAACATTGAAAGTTTATGAAACACCATAATTATCCGGTAATTCTACTTCATAAGTATTGTCACCAATCTTTTTCAAGATCCTGAACGAACCATCAGCCCTTGGTTTCAACTTTCCATGATGTCCACGAGGGAATCGCTCCTTCCTCAAAGTAATCCAAACCAAATCTCCCTCCTTGAAAGCTGATTGCTTCTGATGCTTATTTGCACTCCTTTGGTACTTCCCATTTTGCTTGATAATTTCTTGTCGAACCTGCTCATGCATCTTCTTGATGTACTTAGCACGTTCTTCACCGTCACCACTAAAATGTTGAGTGGTAGGAAGGGGAGCTAAATCCAATGGAGTAATTGGATTATGACCATACACAACTTCGAATGGGCTCCTACCAGTAGTTTGGCTAGAAGATCGATTATACGCAAACTCTGCTTGAGCCAATATTGCATCCCATTGACGTGGATTTTTGCCAATCATACTTCGTAAAAGATTTTCCAAGATCCTGTTCACAGACTCTGTTTGTCCGTCGGTCTGTGGACGATGAGATGAACTAAATTGAAGTTTAGTTCCAAGCTTCCTCCAAAGTGTACGCCAAAAATGACTCATAAATTTTGAATCCCAATTAGATGTAATTGTCCTTGGAATACCATGAAGCCGCACAATTTCCTCGAAGTAAAGATCAGCGACATGTGTAGCATCCAAAGTCTTTGTGCAAGGGACAAAATGTGCCATTTTTGAGAAGCGATCAACCACCACCATGACTGAATCTTTATTTCTTTGAGTGCGAGGCAACCCAACCAACAAAATCCATGCTAACATCCTCCCGAAAAGTTGCGATGTTGTCTTTGTAAGTTCAGGGAATAATACTCAGCTGTAAAAATTTGAAGAGTCCTTCCAACTTTTGGTATTATGTGATTCTCTCATTTTGGACACTTAGGAAAATGAGCAGCCTCACCCTTAGTATTTTGTTCATTGACTTATCTTGGAGGGTTGTTCCAAGTTTGCCTATAAAAGGGTTATTTTGTAATGAACAAAACACAGATTATGAATAGATATTTTGTGAGCTTTTCAGCTTGTTAAGAAGATTTGTTTCTTCTTATATCTTACTCTAAACTCTTTGGTGGACTCCTAGAGTGGTGAGTGTTGAGTGTTGAGTGTGCCTTGTATTTCCTCCTACTTCCCCATACTTTCTGATGTCAGTTACCAATTTGACATTAAGGTGCACATGAGATTTCACGTGTAGGGCATTTTGGTCATTTTCTAGCAATGCTTTCTCTGCTTTTATATTACCCAAAGAGAAACTTCTTTTTCTTCTTCTCCAACAACTCTTTCTCTGCTTCTTCTCCATCAATGACCTCTTATGTAAATTTTAATTGAGATAAAACTCAAGAGAGTATGAATCTTTTACTCAAAATTTTATATTGAAAAATAAATAAAAATAGAGAGGAATCATATCAGATATCAGAGAGATATAACTGAAGATCAGATAATCACAATTAGGCGTCAAGGCCACCACGAATAAGAACCCACAAAAAATTAAAGCTGTCACAGCCCCCCGACATCTCTCGCTTTCTCTCTGTACAACACAATACACAAACATACACCACGAATTTCAAAACTCATATTTGAACGAATCACAAATGTATACGACAAAGATAAGGCACGCCATGGTTCAATCCTTCTTCAATTCATCGTCCCTAGCTTAAACTCTAATAAATTTCTCATCGGCACCGTTGATATTGTTTTTGGACTACTTTCGATTGGGCCAAAATATGATTAACTCTCAAAATTACACAATAAATCTCACATTGCACCCCAACCTACGAAGTGTCTCACTTCCGTACCTTATTGTTGTATTTGTCCCACTTTGCCCCCTTCCGTCTGTGGGTGCTCACAATAGTAACGGAAAATGGTATGTGCATGTCACATTAAGATTATTTTAATCATTTTTCTTGGAGTTCAAAATGGGATTTGGTTATAACTTCATTATTTAGTTACCCATTTAGTATTTAAAATATGTTTTAAAATAAAAATAGAAATAATTGTTTCAATAATCCAAAAATAATTATATTGCCAATTTACAATTCCCCCCACAAAGTATCCACCAAATCGCATAGTACACCCTCACCTAAGGTTTGTCCAATAATGGTATGTGATGCTACATTGTTTTCCATTTTCCACCTACCCCTTGATGAACGTTAGAAAAATCACTTTAAATAGCACGTGATCTTCCACGTGCGGGGAAAAAATGACATTTCCCTTATTTGGTTAAAGAGAAAATGTATTAAAAGGAAAAACCCTAATCTTACATCCTCTCATTCTCTCATCTCCTGGTGCAATCCCATCTTCGGCTCCATCGTAATAGCCGTCATCTCTAGCCCCACCATATATAGAAGCCGCCATCTCCAGCTAAACCCTTCCCACTCCACTCCTATCACAACTCGACACCTACCTCTTTTGATTTTAGCCAAATTCTATCTTGGATCTCCCTCATTCTGTCCCCTGTAAAAGTCACGCCTGAAGTAGTAATCAGAGGCTATAGAGTATATTTACTAAAAACCCTTATAAAAAACATGGTATTAATAGAAAACCAATAACCCATATCGTCGAATTCATTTGAAAGAAAGTCGGACATGAATTAAGAGAAATGGTAAAGGGTTTTATTGAAATACTCTTCAATTTTACTGAAGAAAATTGGACATACGACATGGTTGCATATGGCTTAAAACATAGTATCGAAATTGAGAGGATGTTGTAGAAGCTATGGTTCTAGATAATTTCGACCTCATAGCAGCTGCCATGGTGGTCGGGTTGAATTATTTAAAGAATTATGAGAGAAAAAGTAAAGTTAAGTTAAGTCATGTAAGAGGATGAAATAGGGGATGAGAAATTGATTGATTTCAGTGGTGGTTTTGGAGAAGGTGAGTGGATCCAATTTCATACAAGAAATCGGAGATGAGACCGGTATCTATGGGTAAAAGTTTTTCATATCTTTTGTTTGTGTACTTTGTTTTCATCATCAAGATAAAAAAAATTGATAATGAAATCAAACGCGTATCTATCTTTTGGTTTAAGAGAGAGAAATTTAAGAGAGATGACAAAACCCAGATCGGGTTCTGGGTTAATTTTTGTTTTGGGAACGACTAAAGACCGGAAAACATGGTGGGTCTTTTCTCTAAATTTTCTTTCAGAAAGAAAAAAAAGGAATAGTGGACCCCCACTCCATTTTTTTTAACATTTTAACTTTACACACATTTATATAATATTTTTAGAAAATTATATTTTATTTCCTAATTTTTATTAGGCTAAAATACATTTAGCACCCCCAAAGTTTACACCAAATTCCTAATATTTCCCTCGAGTTAATACCCACAAGGAAATGTCAAATTAACGTGACTTTTCTAACGGCTGTGGTTAGGGTGAGAAATAGGGTTTAAAAAATAACGTCGGATACTATTATGAGACAAACGTTAGGGTTGGGGTGCACAATGTGATTTGGTGGATACTTTTGAGGGGAATTGTAATTTGGCATAATTATAAAGAGAATGCTATCCTTACAACTAATTATATTACTTTCCTAACAACTAAGTTTTGAATAACTTCAAAGTTGTTTTGGACAAAGACATTTTTGTTTTTTTCAAGGCTTAGTTGTAAGGAAATTTATAAAATTAGTTGTAAGGCTAGCAACGTTGCTGTTATAATTTTTCTAAAATTTAAATTAAAAATTGCATTACTCTCCAAAATGAAATTTATAATTAATTTAATTTATTTTGTTATCAATAGTTTTCTTCCATCAACCTCATCATTCATAGACCCACCACCATTATCACCTCAAATAACACCATTAACCCAAAAATCTATTTTTGAATTTTTTTTTGTCTAATTCTTTACTCCTTCGTTCAAATTAACCTATATGCAAAACTCGTCATTTATAGACCTACCACCACCACAACCTTAAATTTCACTATTTACAAATCCAAACTAATTTTTTTGAATTTTCAAATTTGAAGATTGAAACTCAAACCGATATGAAGATTTGAAAAATTGATGATTTGGAAATCTAACAATGTCATATTCCACCAAAAACCACCATTTTATGCTTACAATCAACCACAAACACCACTCCTAACCACCACCACCACCACCATCCCTGCAATCGCCGCCACCGCCAGTCACAACAACCAAAAAAATGCGTTCACCTTGCTTTGCTAAAACGAAAAAATAAAATATCTTTAGCTTCCGTTAAGTCACCATTAAAATTGGATGACAGTTAGGAATAATGACGAAATTGCATATATCTTTAAAAGTATAATGAAAATTTCGCTCGAAACATAGTACAGTGGCAAAATGTAACAATAAATCAAAGTACAATGGCAAAATTAATCATTCCCCCCCCCCCCCAAAAGTTAATTTTTTATTTGATTTGATTCATTTTTTTAATTCTTTACTCCTTCCTTCAAAATAACTAATTTGAAAAACTCATCACTTATAGACACATCATCACACAATTTTGAATTTCGCTTTTTAGAAACTCAATTCAATTTTTAAATTTTTTGAATTTTCAAATATTCAAATTGAAACCAAAACCCATGTGGATATTTGAAAATATAATGATTTGGAAATCTCACAATGTTTTACTGACTCGACTGAGTACAAGTGTTTTTGTCATTTTAGAAAATATTGTGTGACATTTGTAACGATAATGGTAGGAGGGGGAAACTGATAAGAAAATCAAATTATAAGACGAAAAAAAATAGAATTAAAAAATGATTGATCTATCTTTAAAATAGGTACAAGTCAAGATATCAATTTATTATTAAATTATTCATGAAATTAATTTTCTTATGACAAATTAACTCTTTTGGCCTTAATTCATGGCAAGTGATTTATAATATTTATGGTAATTTTTTTCTAATTATTACAATTTGGCATGATATATTTATGTGTATTCTCCTTAACAAAAGGCACAAATTAATTCATCAAATGATTCTTCATTTTTTTCATCTTCTTGGCATTATGACACATTTTCTTAACTTATTTCTCTTATTTTATTCATGAGTAATAAATAAACATGCTACAAATTTGCTTAATATCTCGATTCTAATCAACAATTCTATTACTATAGATACAATTTTTCATATAAATATTATAATGTCTTTCCCGAACATAGTTAAAAAAGTAAAACCATATTATTTTTTTAGTTTCGAATAAAGTTTTAATGTCTCAACCGAGTAAGGGTATTTTTGTCATTTTAGAAAATATTGGGCGACATTTGTAACGCTCCTGGTAGGTTGGGGAAATTGATAAGAAAATCAAAATACAAGACGAAACGAATTGAATTAAATAATGTAGGACCTAACTTTAAAATATGTACAAGTTAAGGGATCAAACTATTATTTAATTATTCATTGAATTAATTAGTGTATGACAAATTTACTCGTTTGACCTTAATTAATGGTGAGTGATCTACTAAGTTAAAGGGTAAATTTGTCCATACATTAAGTTGTAAGAGACAACCTACACTTTTATAAGTAGTTAGATTAGATTAGATTAGATTAGATTAGATTAGATTAGATTATTGTAATTTTAATCAACTCTAATGTTAGTTAGATATCCGTTAACTATTAAACTTTTCTAACATGAATATTATGAGTGGAACTGAGGGAGCATATGACAACATTTTGTGTAAACGTTTGAATATTCATTTTTAAAACTAATGTTAATTTGGATTTACAAATAATATAAAATTCATTTATTGATAAACATCTCAAGAAGGATACAAAGGGAAACAAATAGTAAAAAATATGATATTAAGTTCAAAATAATGAGTACCAAATAAATTCATACATACCAATATTTTGGTTCACATCAATATTAATTAAAAACTGGTGATGCTTCCAATTGCAAGTCCCCCTTGTCATCATCTTTGAACAACTTTAGATACGTAACCACCACCATCTCCATTGTAGTATGTCTATCTCCCAATCTCATAATACAAATAAGCAAAAGCATCATTTGCGCTTGGCAACTGCTTAAACCATTGCAATTAAAATTTACAGCAAGTATACGCCTCCAAACTTCACGACAACCTTGTAATTGGTGAAGAGCATCTGACCATACATGCTTATCTTGATCTTTCAGTGCCTTCCCAATTAATACAATTGTACAGGGGTTACCCAAACATTTTCCAACAATCTGTTTTGCAATGGGATCAAGCTTTTCATCAAATCTTCCAGCATGTTCTCTGAAAAGAACCAATCCTTCTTCATTAGACAAGGGATCGACTCTAACTATCGGTTTACATCCCATTATTTTGCACACATGTTGGTTTCTCGATACAATTGCCACTTTGCATCCCACAGGAATTTCAACTTCTTCCAACTCAATTCTATCCCAAACGTCGTACAATATTATGAGCCTCCTTCTTCCATCGGTCGGTCTTTCCCTTTCCCGGACACTAATACCAAGCTTTCTTGCAACTTCACCCTGCATCTTGAGCAAGCTTCTTGGCTCATAGGAAACATCTATCATTGCAACGTTATCAAATAGATTTTTTTCTTTCACCTTTTCAATAACTTTATTCACCAATGTTCTCTTCCCAATACCATACTCTCCACATATGCCAATTTTACATATCTGGTTGTCAGCCAGAGCTTCCATGATTTCTTTGACTTTTCGATCATGTTCTATGAAAAGAACCGATCCTTCTTCATTAGACAAGGGATCGACTCTAACTATCGGTTTACATCCCATTATTTTGCACACATGTTGGTTTCTCGATACAATTACCACTTTGCATTCCACAGGAATTCCAACTTCTTCCAACTCAATTCTATCCCAAGCGTCGTACAGTATTATGAGCCTCCTTCTTCCATCGGTCGGTCTTTCCCTTTCCCGGACACTAATACCAAGCTTTCTTGCAACTTCACCTTGCATCTTGAGCAAGCTTCTTGGCTCATAGGAAACATCTATCATTGCAACGTTATCAAATAGATTTTCTTCTTTCACCTTTTCAATAACTTTATTCACCAATGTTCTCTTCCCAATACCATACTCTCCACATATGCCAATTTTACATATCTGGTCGTCAGCCAGAGCTTCCATGATTTCTTTGACTTTTCGACCTCCGGCGGGGTCTACAAAAAATTCCGACTTTCTCAATACGATGATTTTATTTCCCATCCCTATTAAAGGTTTACGGTTTTGCCCCAATTTATTCAACCCTTCAATCGATAAGCAAACATCACGTATAACATCGTGCACTTTCACCCTACGAAACCGGCCATCTATCAGTAAATTACAGCTGATTAGAGCATTCACTAGGGTGCGCACTCCATCTTCTGTTTGTTGTTCTAACGCTGGAATTTTTTTAAATTGGATTAAGTCATCAACCTCAATTGAAAAATCTTCTGGAAATAGACAACAAAGCAGAAGTAATGTCCTGGCTCCGCTATCTTTTACAAATTTGTAACTCAACTCTATACACTTGTACACATATTCGGCCATTCCATGAATTTTTTCTCCAGTAGACGCTTCAAGATGATGAAGTGCATCATCCCACTCACACTTCTCTTTGTCTTTAAGGGCCTTGGCAAGAGTTACAATTGCAATTGGTAAACCTCCACATTTCTTAACAATCTTTTTCGCAGTGGCAGATCGATTGGCTGTGACATGGGAATTCCCAACATTTGTTACGAAAAGATCCCATGATTCTCTATCGGTCAAGACTTCAACATCAAAAATATGAGTTCCCATGTTGCTGAGCACATCTTTACTCCGTGATGTACATATCACTTTACATCCCGTAGGAATTCCCACTTCTTGTAGTGGAACTTCTTGCCAAACGTCATCCAGTATCACAAGGATCTTTCTTCCTATGGATAATCTTGCATGAAGCCGTTGTGCTCTTAACAATATCGTGTCTTCTTCCTTCAAATTTAAACCCAACATGCCTGCTACTTCTTTCTGAATCTTGAGCAAATCTTGTGTTTGCGATACGGAAGTCATTGCAAACTCTTTAAATAAACCTTGTGCTTTTGCTCTTCTGCAAACTTCATTGGCCATAGTTGTTTTCCCTACACCACCAATGCCACATATTCCAATCATGCTAATATTATCATCATTCAGGGCCTCCATGACTTGTTCCACAATTGACTTCCTAGATTCAAATCCCTCAGAACTTGTAATGGGTTGAGAAGAAGCGATCCGTGTTGGAAGTTCTGGGGCTAAGGCATCGTCGGTCATGATCCCTGGAGGAGGTGCAGGGTTTGTTAACTTTGCATACTTATCACCATCGCTTTTGTGTTTGCCAATATCATCAATAAGCTTTGTGGCTCTTCTACTTGTAAGAATTAACAAACTAAGAGAAGACACAAGAAGGAAGAGAATGGGCAGCAGCCGCTGTAGCCCCTGTCTGTATTACATAACATTAGAATCAGAGATCTTATATACAAAAGACCTAACCCCTCTTCCAAGATTATATAAAACTTACCTAAAATAATATAGGTAATTTACACATACAATGACACATATACCCATAGGAATTAATACGGCTAATACCCCCCCTCAAGCTAAACGACCGTAGGGGAGTTGCAGCTTGAATGACAAAGCTTTGAACCGAGAACTCGGAAGACCCTTTGTGAATAAGTCAGCAAGCTGATCTGCCGAAGGAACATAGTGAAGCCGTAAGAACCCACAGGACACAAGTTCCCGAAGAAAATGATAATCAATTTCGATGTGTCGTGTACGAGCGTGAAAGACCGGATTTCGAGCCATGTGTAGAGCTGAAATATTATCACAAAACAATGACAGAGGAGCAAGAGGAATGTCCAACTCACGAAACAGATAAGCAAACCATCGGAGTTCAGCGGCAGTAGTGGCAAGAGCACGGTATTCGGCCTCGCTGCTGGACCGGGACACAGTAGGTTGTTTCTTTGCTGTCCAAGACACAAGATTTGGACCCACATAAATACACGAACCCGTTATAGAACGACGGTCGTTTGGGTCACCAGCCCAATCAGAGTTAGAGTAAGCTGTGATGTGAGGGTGAAGAGATGGATAGAAGGTAAGACCACGGCCAAGAGTACCTTTAACGAAGCGAAGAATCCGCTTGGCGGCCTGAAGATGACTTGTCCGGGGTTGATGCATAAACTGGCACACCTGATTAACGGCAAAGGCAATGTCAGGACGAGTGAGAGTGAGATACTGTGTGACAGCCCGACCCGAACCCCAATGCGGAATCCCAAGGTCGTGCCGCCAAGACAAGCTAAAAGACGAACAAGCACCCGCTAAGCGTAGTAGTGCAAGTCCAGAGTTGAACCGACAAACGCTAAACAAGAATGAAAAGCCATAACGGCAAAACTGAATAACCAAAAACTAAAATCTGCGGAAGCAAATCATAAACGGGACCAAAACCTATAGTTTTAACTAAGGAATACAAGGCTGAGAGACGACTATCTCTCGACAAATCTACGACTCGCGTGACGCAACATTGCGCACGTACAACAACCATCGGCAACCTAGGGCCGGCGAAGCAACAAGAACCAACCTGATAAGCAACAACTCAACGGCTAAAACATGCCGGAGGAACAATTCGACTAAAAGAACAAGATATTCAAATCCTAACAATTAAACCCAAGTCTCACGACTATTGTCGTCGGAGATGACAATACCAACAATAATAGGATGAATGAGCTAGAGCATACTCGAAATAATAAGGGAATAACTTCTAAAAGATACAACAGCTCGACCAAGCAAGTCGACTCCCATAATAATACAATAACAGAATACTAACATAAACTACCCAAGTAAAGTCTACGTAACTTTACATTCGCGTCTCACAAATACATAATAACAGTAATGATAATAAACCCAAGCTTAAAGCCCGGAAGACCACCTTCTAGGAATCACTATCCGAAGCCGCCACGCGTACTAACGGGATCACTGCAAAAACTAAGGAAAACAAACACACGAAATGAGTCATAATGACCCAGTAAGTTACTAAATGCAAATGTATGGCATAGCATATCGTGGCATGGCATAATGCACCAACATATATAAAATCATGGTATCTTTATAGTCTACCCATAATAAACTTGTATCATGTCATCTTGTAACATAAACTTCATAAACCATATAGCACGTTTTCTTTCATATAAGTGCTTATACATAAGCACGTAAAATCAGGAACTGGGACAAGCCCTTCAATATTTAAACCAAGACCTGGGCCTAGCCCTTCAAATGATCATAAACTGGGTTTCATTCCTCAAATGATCATAACTCACCAGTTTTCTTTAATGAGTTCCGCGTTACATTCATCCGACTCCGGGGATGAGAAATGGGAGCTCGATATCAGGCTAGGAGCCGCTAATACGAGACCACATCCCACTACCGGCCAAATAGTGAGGAGAAAGGGTACCAATGCGGCGATTCATAGCGAGTGTTTCCAAAGGCCATGAATCGTCCCATTGCCGACAAAACGACCAAGACGCCAGCTGGACTCAAAATCAAGATGCTCAAGTAGATATTTACTTGTATCAACCAATAAAGACCAAGTTCATCACAAAAGGATTCATCAAAGTAAGTAGGTCATAATGCTCTACAAAACCCAATAAACTATGCACATAAATGTACACACTTTACATGTTCAACTAACTTGTAAGTTTAGTTCAAAACCACATATTGAGGCATTCATAAACCTCAAGTCATCACCAATTCAAGAATAGCATATAAGCTCAACAATTCACAATATGAGGTCTACTATAGTCCTCTACTCAAGGTTAAATCAAGACTACTACTTAGTCTAAGAACCACCACAAATCAAGGCTTAGCATTTAGCTTCACTTATAGGTACTCCGGACTTAGCCAAAGTCCCGCTCGTCATTTATAGTCGACATCCTCAAAACCCATCTCATGAATGACAAGACTACCTTGTAGTCTAAATCCGCAAGTATTTTCATATCCTCGCAACTAAATTCCTTATAGTGGACTCATCCAATAATCAATACTAAATAGTACTCGAAACCAAGGGTTGGTCTCTAATACACCGTGCTCTACAAGCACGTTCTAAACAAATTCCCAATAGGTCTCTATAACATGAGTGTCTCCTTTGGACACAACGAGATACACGGGCACGTACAAACATAAGCAAACGAGACCCGAACATCGTAGGGTCTCAGCCAAAGGCTTGTTATCACATTATTGGCCTCACAATGACTCCGTTGAGTCTTAATTCTACATTCCGTTCTTTATGTGTTTCATAGCCCCACAATTAGACATTTCATTTATATATACTACAAAATCCCAAAGTTCATTCGGGCTTGATTCCCAAGCCTAACAACCCCAAAACTTATTACAATCATAGCCAAACGAAACCCAAATGTTGTAGGATTTCGACCCGAGTTCTTTAACACATTATTGGACTTATTTCGACTCCGTTGAGTCTAAAGGCTCGGTTTCATTATTTACATGATTCATCAATCCTAACATTTGCACCCACATCAATTAACAATAATTCTCTAATAGTTCGGGCTCGATTCTCAAGCCCTCAAATTCATAACCAACCCAACATAATTCATCCTCTTCACTACATAACAATTTCCAAAGTAATTTGGACTTGATTCCCAAGCCCTAAAATTCACAAAATCTTAACAAAGGGATAACCCATTTCTCCCAACACAATATCCTTCAAAACATCCTCCTCAAGGCATTGACAAGTTCATAACTCCAAAATTCACAAATTAGGCATATTACTCCAATGAACTCAAATAACATGTGGGCATGATTGCTAGCATGCTCATAAGCCTAGAAACACATAATGAAGAATAATCACACACTTCAACAATCATAAAATTACTCTACAATTGTTCTTACAAGTTACACTTCCAAAAATCCCCAAAATTAGGCAAACATAGCATACAAGATGTTCATTGCCCACAAATAGCATATAGATTGTTTTCCTTAGGGCCAATGAACCAAAATCAAAAGAAAGTAACTTACTTGTTCTACACCAAAGAAAGCAAAGGAAGAAATCAATCGGTTGAAAACGATCCTCTCGTCGAGCTCTACACTTCTTGTGGAGGAGGCTTGAGCAAATGAGGGATGGATCATGGAGGATGAAGATGAGAGCTTCAAGAACTCAAGGAGGAACCATGGAGGAGGCTTATCCCGTTTTTGGAGAGGAGAGGTGAGAAATGAGAGTCAAAATCTGATTGCAAGGCTTAAATTAGTCTAAAACTTGAGTGGGACAAGTGTCACCACAATGTGGTGCCTTTAAAATCTGATTTGGGCTTAATTAATCCACTCAATCACTCACTAATGCACTCTTAATCAACCCTTAAAACAAGTTAGACATATTAGGACACAAGTGAGAAGGGTTAGGGAGGTTTAAGATAGGTTTAGATAGGGGTTATGGTGTACAAGTCGTCCAATACCAAAACAGGGCCAAAAAATCCCGTAACAGCATCCTGGGGTTGAGGCGGGCGCCTCACCCCCTCCCATGCGGCCGCCTGGCTTGGTCTCTGTACAAGGTTGCTCTCAGTACTTGAGGCGGGCGCCTCACTCCATGCGAGGCGGGCGCCTCGGCTCCTGAACCTCCAAAACTTGGTCTAAACTTGATCTAAATGGTCCCAAACTTATGGGCAACCATTCTAAGGTTTAACCCAACTCAAAACAAGTCTAAAACACACCGAACAACTCCCGAAACAACTCGGGCGAAAGGAAGGGGTGCAACAACGTGCAACCGGACTGACGAACGACGAACTCGAAATCAAACGAGCAATGAGAGGAGACTTTTAAGGCAAGTCTAAGGGCTAATGAAGAAGCTTAAATACTTCTAGGAAGTTGAATAACAACTAGGGAAATAAGAATCCCAAAGGAGAGGCGATTACGCGACTCGATTCCCGAACTACGCGATAGAGACGAACGCTATCTCCAAAGCTCCCCAAATCATCGATAGGCTTAAGGAACACCTCCAACTTGAAGTCTAACACATCTAAACATGTTAACAAACCATCTTAAAGAGGTCTAAGACCCAAACCGAGGTCACGAACACAATACGGAAGTAAACCCTCAATCGCGTCGCATTCCGACTATCGTCGAGTCACGACTTGTGACTTTAGCAAGTCAACAACTATATGGAGTCTCTAAATATTGTTTTGGTCTTAATATGGTCTCTCAAACACATCTAGACCCTCTCGCAAACCAAGCATGCAGTCAACAAAGAAAGAAGTGTAAGTAGCACGCAAACCGAGATAACGAAGGAGCGGGGCGTCACATACTGTAACCCTCCAACTATACTGCGATAGAAGGTGGCATCGGAGACTAGATCACCATCTAAGAGACTCAATCGAGAGTTAGAAGCAGTAGGTGCGGATGCCGGTTTACAGTCAACCATATGAAACCGTTCGAGCAGATCAATTGCGTACCGAGTTTGAGAAAGATGAAGAGTGTCCCCCTTTCGTTTGGCTTCAATGCCCAAGAAGAAACTTAAGTCCCCGAGCTGACGACTATCAAACGTGGTGCAAATCGCATCGATAATCGTACGAATGTCAGAAGGAGAAGATCCAGTGACGATGATGTCGTCCACGTAGACAAGAATGATGGTTGTGGACGATCCAGTGTGCCGAATAAATAACGAGGAATCAGAGCGACTGTTAAAGAAACCATTGCTAAGCAGAAACTCTTGAAGTCGATGATACCAAGCACGCGGAGACTGCTTGAGGCCATACAAAGCTTTGTCTAGTTTGCACACATGCGTGGGTGCGGAGGTGTTAACGAATCCCGGGGGTTGCTTCATATACACGTCCTCTTGAAGATACCCATTCAAGAAGGCATTCCGGACATCCAACTGCTTAATATCCCAGTGCCGAGAGTGAGCAATGGCAAGAACAGTGCGAATAGTCGATGGCTTGACCACAGGACTAAAAGTTTCATCAAAGTCGAGGCCGGCCTGTTGGCTAAAACCTTGAGCTACCAACCGAGCCTTGTAGCGCTCAATAGAACCATCAGCATTGCGCTTGACTTTAAAAATCCATCGACAACCAACTACATTCATTCGAGGATCAAACGGAACAAGATGCCATGTGTGATTTTTATGGAGGGCAGAAATTTCTTCTGTCATGGCCTGATGCCAATGTGGTATTTGAGACGCTTGTTTGAAGGTACGGGGTTCATCTGTGAGAGAGTCTCTGATGGCAGCGAAGGCATGAGGAAGAGAGTATGGAGAAGTATTCTGCAACAGTTCTGCAACATTGCGATAGCGAAGAGGAGGAGAAGTGTCCGGGGTGGACGAAGACGCACCGGAGTCAGCAACATCAGGAGATAAATGTAGTGGGACTGGAGTTGAATGAAACTGAGGCCGCCCAGAAGGTGAGGCTGCTTGTTGAATATTCGCACTAGATGGAGTATGTGGTGACGGCATGCTTGAAGCAGCATCTTGTGGAACATGCACACTACCAGGTGTGTTGAGAGAGTCGGAAGAAACCCGTGCATTACTGGAGGGAGCAGCTTGGGCTGGTATATGACTGGGCTGTGCGTTGGAGACCACAGTAGGAGGAGAAGCTGGAAGTTGATCATGAGCTGCCGAAGGTGATGGATGAGAGGTCAATAAATTGTGCAAAGTTGGCCCTGTAACTGTACTGGACTGCTGTAAGGGAAAATGATGTTCATCGAACACCACATGTCGGGATATATATACGCGACCACTGATTAAATCCATGCACCTGTAACCTTTACGACAAGCATCATATCCAAGAAAAATACAATGTATGGATCTGGGCATAAGCTTATGGGAATTATAATGACGAATGTGAGGAAAACATGAGCACCCAAACACTTTAAGAAAACGATAATCAGGTTTTCTTAACAACAATTTTTGATATGGAGATACGAATTGATGTTGACGCATCGGAAGACGATTTATAAGATAAACAGCAGTGTTAAAGGCCTCTAGCCAGAAATGGTAAGGCACATTGGATTTCGACATGAGACACAGACCTGTTTCGACGATGTGACGGTGCTTACGCTCAACAACACCATTTTGTTGAGACGTGTATGGACACGTGAGTTGATGTTTGATACCACAAGCAGACAGAAATGAAGTAAATTGATGACCAGTAAATTCACCCCCTCCATCAGTTTGAACAGTTTTAACAGTATGCACCGCAGATATACGACGAGAAAGTTGATTTTCAATTTGTGTTTTAAATTTAGCAAACACACTTGTAACATCTGATTTATGAAACAGAGGAAACAACCACACAAATCGAGAATAATCATCAACAATGGACAAATAAAAACGATAACCATGAATAGATTTAATAGGAGAAGGACCCCATACATCTAAATGAAGCATATCAAGAGGATTCAATGCATTAAACGTACGAGTAGAAAAAGGGAGTTTACTAGATTTGCCCAACGGGCACACATGACATTTGTGTATATCACTTATTTGACCACTAAGAGGAATACTATTTTGTTGACACAGAACTTGCAACACTTTATTTGAAGGATGACCTAGACGGGCATGCCAAACTGCTTGATTTGAACGTTCACCAAGAAGAGCAATAGGGCTGTCTTTAAGCTCGGGATTGAAAGAGAGCTTGTACAAGCCGCCATCATTCTTGCGAAAGAAGAATCTCATGTTCGATTGTCCTTAACACGAAAACCATACGAGTCAAGTTCGAAGAAACAATTATTATCTTTAGAAAATTGACGGATGGATAAAAGAGGTTTATGTAAATGAGGAACATACAGAACATTATTAAGACGAAAAGAACGATTATGAGAGAGAACACGAGATGTACCAATATGTGATATTTTAAGCTTAGACCCATTTCCAAAAACAACTGTATCGTTACCTGAATATGGAGAATAATCGTAGAAGGTTGATGGGTTCGATGTCATATGATTTGTTGCTCCGGAATCAAGAATGTATGGTTCTGTCTGTGCTACATATGCTGCGTTGAAACGTTGGTGACATGTTTGGGCACTGTGCCCAATTTTGAAACACAACTGGCAGGTGACATCAGCATGTAAAGAATTCTGGAAGGAATTTGGACTATAAGGTGTTGGTAGTATACCTCTTCCAAAATTGCCATTATGTGAACCCCTTGCTCTGCCTTGACCACGTCCATGACCAGTCCCCCTACCACGCCAATTATTTCCATTACCACGACCATAGTTATTACCGCGACCACCTCCACGGTGTCGCCCTCCGCCCCGATTATTGCCTCCACTGTTTCGGTTGGCTGCGAAATTGGCTTGAGCAGCGGCTGAAGTATTTTCTGTTGAGCTTGGTTTTTCGGCTACAAAGGCTACTGATTGATGCTGCGGTACCGAAAATTTCTGCTGCAGCGTTTCTTCTTTGATCAAGAGTTCTGTGATATCATCAATAGTCACGGATTGACGAAGAGTAGAAGATGCTGTAGACGTGAGGAACTCTTTGTATTCCTGCCCTAGTCCTCCAAGTATTCGCTGAATTAATTCTTTCTCCTCCACAGGTTCTCCAGCAGCAGCAAGAGCATCTGATATAGTTGTTGCTTGCAATAAATACTCTGCAACAGACACCTTTGCTTCCTTTTTCAGTTCGTGAAGCTTGTCTTTAAGGTTTTCAATTTGAAGGGCTGATGTTACACCAAATCGTTTCGCTAGAACTTCCCATGCCTTTGGCGCCGTATTGCTTGAATTAAGGTACGGTAGAATAGCGGGAGTAACCGTACCCTTAATCCAACCGCAAACCAGATCGGTTGCTGAATACCACTGCTCGTGCAGAGGGTTTTTGGTGCCATCGGGAAGATTTTCTGGAGGAGGAGATGACTCAATAACAAACAATAGTCTATGGGTTCTCAACATAGTTTTGAAGAGGCTGCTCCAGTTTACGTAATTATCTTTGGTGAGGTAAGTTTGTCCCATGATGGCATTGGGATTGTAGAATACGGGTAGGGTGTAAGATGTATTTGATTGGGATTTGGAGGCTTCGGTTTGTGCGGTAGTGGTATCGGTAGAGACGGTTAAGTCTGCCATGGAGCTCTGATACCATGTAAGAATTAACAAACTAAGAGAAGACACAAGAAGGAAGAGAATGGGCAGCAGCCGCTGTAGCCCCTATATGTATTACATAACATTAGAATCAGAGATCTTATATACAAAATACCTAACCCCTCTTCCAAGATTATATAAAACTTACCTAAAATAATATAGGTAATTTACACATACAATGACACATATACCCATAGGAATTAATACGGCTAATACTACTTAGCAAATAACGTTGTTTCACATTGGGACATCTTAGATTCAAACACATTTTTTCAGCTTTGGATTTCCGTCGTTCTAGAACTTGCAATGCTATCCCCTCGATCTCATCAACTCATTCAAGCCACAATTTCATAGCAGGAGCAATAGTTTCCAAATTGTGCCCGGCCGCATCAACTTGACTCTTCACCCCATCCCTGCCTGCTTGAAGACGTTTAAGTTCTTTTTCAAGATTCTTGATGTTGTTATTGAGCAAGAATAGATAACTAAACTGACGCACAATCGGATCAACCATGAGTTGCGCAAGTTTCTCCAAAAACGAAAATGCTATTCCTTCGGCCATTTGTCACTTCTGGTTCCCCTTTTCACCTATAGGCAAACTTATTAATAAACCAAACACAAAAAGGAAATTAATAGATTGACAATAATAGCCCTAACCTAATAAACCAACAAGGCAACAACTATTTAATTAAGGTCAAACAAGTAAGTTTGTTATGGGTTAATCAATTTCATGGATTTTGACCAAAATAACCCAACATCTAATAAATCATTCAATCTGAATTAAAGTCAAACAAGTAAATTGTCACGGGTTAATCAATTCCTTTGATATAGACCAAAATATCCCTATATCTAATAGATCACTCTAGGTGAATTAAGGTTAAACAAGTAATTTTGTCCCGAGGTGAATCAATTCCATAAATATAGACCAAAATATTCCTACATCTAATAAATCACTTAATATGAATAATTTCAAACAAGTAAATTTGTTACGGGTTAATCAATCCCATCATTTTGGACCAAAATAGTCCTACATCTAATATCCCACTTAATGTGAATTAAGGTCAAATTTTTTTAGTCATATTCCAATCAAAATTACATGAATATAGGCCAAAATGACATTATATCTAATAAACCACTCAACCTTAATTATGGTCAAATAAGTAAATGAGTCTTGTTTAATCAATTTTATGAATACAAACCAAAATATTCCCCCATCTAATAAATCAATCAACTTGAATTAAGATCAAACTAGTAAATTTTTCATGTGTTGATTCAATTCCATAAATATAAACCACAATAGTCATACATCTAATAAACAACTCAACATGAATTAATGTCAAACAAAAAAAATTACCATGGTTAATCAATTTCATGAACACATATATCAAAATAGTCGTACATCAACCACTCACTAACCCTACATGACGTGCATACTTATTTTATTGGGAAAAATAATAAAAATTCCCACCAAAAATTCTCATATTTAAAAGTTTTAAAAATAATTCTTGTATCCAAAAAGTCATAAAATCATAATTTTAATACAACAAAGTCCAAAACTTAACATATCTACAAATGTCGTTATGTTAAAAGCTTTTATTTGGACGAAAATTTATTTTTCTTTTCAATTATGACAATGATGAGAAGAATTGTATTGATTATTATTATTATTATTATTATTATTATTATTATTATTATTATTATTATTATTATTATTATCATTATTCTTATAACAATAATACTATTATTATAATTGTAATATTATTGTCTTCATTAACATTAGCACTAAATACCAAAAATCTATTTATGAAATTCATTTCATAATGATCCCAAAACAACTATCCAATCTCTAAAATCTAAAATTAATCTTTTCATACTAAGATTTACAAAGTTAACCTTTACACTTTTATGAAAGTGCGGTAGTAATATTAGTAGTCATAGTAGTGATAATAATGATAATAATATTAATAATATTATTATTCATTTATAATAATAACATTATTAATAAAAAAATTATTAATATAATTTTTTTAATATATTGTTATTATTAATAGTAAGTTATTTGTTGATGTTGGTGTTGTTATTATTATTATTAATTTTATTATTAACATTATTATTATTATTATTATTATTTAATCTAAAATATTGAATCATAAAAATTATTGAAGTTAAAAATAAGTTTCCTTTTAAATAAAACCTCATACTCTAACGATATAATAAGAATCGTTAAGTTTTGGACTTTTTGGTATTAAACGTTTAACTTTGGGATTTTTCAAATAGAAAAATAATTTATTAGATACATAGTATATTATATTATATGATATAAATGTATTAATTGAAATATAAAATGATATTCCAATGTCATTTAATAATAAATTGAATTGCAAAAAAATATAAATTTGTAAAATACAGTTTAATTAAAATGTTGGTCAATTAAGAAAGTAATTGATTATGTTTACTTTATTATTATAAATACTCAAATAAAAAGTAAATGATTAGTATAATAGAAATCTTACCGTTACATGATCGAGTCAGTAGAATTCTTAAGGTTTCTAATTAAAAGGTAAATATTCAATTCGCTAATAAATGAAATTGATTATCATTTTAATGCCACATTAATAATATAATGAGAACTAAATTATTGCTTTTCTTTCTCCCCTCCTAGGCTCCTCATCTACCTAAAGACCCCGTCCCCGAGGCATAAAAGAATGGTAAAACGGGGGGGACATAAGATGGAGGCATGCTTTCGATACTTGGTGGAAGCACTTTGCTTTCTTCGAGGTTGGACCTTGTATGTGTTATCGCTTGTAATCTCAAACCCTATCATTTCGGCACATCTGATTTTCCAGTAGTAGCAAATGAGGACCGGAACTACTACCCCAGGATTCAACCTGGTTAAAAAAAAAAAAAAATCTACCTAAAGACCCTTTGCATTTCCATTTTCGTATGAATTATAAAAGAAAACTATTGCTACTTAATACAACACCTATGAAATACTTAATGCGACACTTTTGGAAAAAAGTAAACCAAATTGTCCTTTGTTCATTTTATAATTAAATGAAAAAAGAGAGAGTATATGGATTGGGCTGGCGGCAGTCCCTGGGCTGGGTTGGAAATGACAAAAAAAGGGACTGGGTGGGTGGCATTGTGGTAGTTTCTGGCCTGGGCTGGAAATGAAAAAAAGGGGACTTGGCTGGCGGTAGTCCCTCTGGGTTGGGCAGGCCTGGGGGGTTGGGTGGTAGCTGGCGGAAGGTGGACCGGTGGCAATCGGTGACAGTGTTCAAATAAATTTTTTTGTTTTAATTTTTCTGTTTATAACTAAGGGTAATATAGTATTTTCATAACCAAAAGTGTTGTATTAAGTATTACCCAAAAAAAATTTCAAGTCATTCCACGCCAACTTGTTTTTAGTTTCATTTTTTTTCTTGTAATAGTTCAAAAGAAAAGGGTAAATGGAGTATACTTGTTATTTTATGTGTTAATATTTCATACAAAGACATACATTTGGTAGTAATGCTTGTAAGTAACAATATTTATACAATTATGTAAAGATTTTAATTTATTAAAAGTATTTTTATGGTTAATATAAATCAAAGTCATGTATTTTCTTTAAGCTCTTGTTTTCCCATATCTTAGACTTTCATGGTTGAGACCTCACATTTTTTTCAATCATTTCCCATGAAAAATCAATTCATAAAAAAATTAAAAAATAAATTAGGTTTGTATTATTTTGTGTGTCTATGTATAAGGAAGGGTGGCAGACAGTGACGGATCTATGTTTTATACTTAGGGGGCAAGTGTCTCGCTGAAATATTTTTTTTGAAAAAAAATTATACACTACAAAACGACACTGTTTTAATTTTAATTTTATTTTTATGTAATAGTTAACATTAGTGACATTGCAGAGATTTATTTTTGGATCCGTCACTGGTGGTGGAGATGTTTTGTGCATAAGAGAGATTGAGAGTGAGGGAGAGAGAGAGAGAGAGAGAGAGAGAGAGAGGTGAGGGAGAAAAGATTGTATATAAGCGATATAAAACTTATATAACTCCTTTCATCAAATTAATTTTGACCTTTATATTGGGAGAGGTATGATTTTTGTCAACTTAAATACACAATATCAAACTCTCTAAGTTATGGAGTCAATAGCTTTTTTTTTTTTTTTAATAAAAGGCTAGATTTTTATAAATGGAAAAAAAGGAAAACAAGCTAAAAGGGGGACAACCAACCTTACCCTTAAGAAGGGGGGACAAAGGAGCCTTACCTTGGAGAAAAACTGATAAAAGAAATTAAACCTATATAATACAAAGAGAGAAATCTAATAATTACGATAACGACTCTTCGTACGACGCTTCGACCGTCTGAGACTTGGGGTGTCAAGATCAAGGGCATCAAATTGGGCGTGATCGTTATCAGAATCTTCCTCTTCAATAGTTTGCAGAACGACAAATTTATTAGGGGAGACAATGTTAGAATTGGTCTGCATAGTGGCTTGGGAATTTATACAAGGACTGAAAGGGAGGGAGTTGGGGCTCAGGTTGGATGAAAGATTTTTATGGCTATGAGATGGGGATGTTTGAATTGGGGACCTAAGCATTTCGTGAGGTCAATTTGATCAAGATTCGATGAAGAAGGTTGAACTTGTGAAGGGCTACATGCTTTGTTTGGGTCATCGAGAGGAGTCGCTAGAGGTAACATCCATGGCCGACCGAACTTGGGGTTAGGAACCGGGATGGTCGAGCCGTGAGGGGAGAAACCCTCCTTAGCCGTGATTGGAGGATTAGTAGGGACTGAAATATTGGTTGTTGGGACTTGGGCATTTTGGGCAGCCGAAACATCTTGTGGACTGTTAGTGACTTGATCAACCATGGGAGAGTTAATGGGATTTTCTTGAGCAGAAACCGAAGAAGGAACATTTTTTGGACTTTTAATGCCTTGATCAACAATGGGAGAGGAATTGAGATTTTCTTGAACAGAGTATTTGACGGCCAAGAGGTCGAGGGGTAGGGTTTTTATTGGAGGGATCACTTGGATGAACCGAGGTCGGGGCTTTCGGCTTCCATTGTTGGGATGGTTGCGTTTCCTTTGCAGCACGGGAGGAGCAACCGGTTGGGATTGGGCAACATCTTTTTCTTGATTGGAACAGTGTGGATGAAGTTTACAATCCACACCATCGTGGCCTGGCGATGACAAACATGCAATATTTAGGAGGCTGTCGGCTACAATAGGTCGCCAATAACCTCGCTGAGGCCGCATCTATCCATAATCGATGAGGGATCGATTTAGTGAGATCTATTTCAATACAGATTCTCGCGACACTAGGTCGAGATAGATTGGCGCTTGGAGTGTCAATGAGCAACTTTACCTATCATGGTAGCCATGGAAAATAAAGCATGTTTATTAAACAAGAAGATAGGCAGTTAGAAAAGCAAACCACACAGAACAATCCGGACTCTCCACATCTGGTCGAAACAAAGGGGTCCATTTGAATACCCGCATAGGGAAGGAACCGACAAACCATTGATCCTTGATCCAAAGTCTTTGAAAGTCGGCTTCATGATTGGTTTGAATAAGCACGTGCTTCGAATCCAAATGACCTAGCGTAACAGCCGCCTTTAATCCAAAAGTTTGAAATTCTTTTCGCATTGTTTCCATAGAGGGATGGCCATGTGAAAATTTTCCTACTAAGGTGAGATGGAAAGGCCGAGAAAGCAGATTGATCATGTCTTGTGAAAGACGAAGGTGCTCTCCTTTATGCGTTGAAGGAGGAATAAAATCAATGGAGGGCTGGGAGGATGGCGAAGAAGATGAAACAATGGAAGCGAAGGATTTTTTGATTGTTGGAGAAGACGGCGGTGGAGGATCTACCTCAGGAGGGGTCGTGGCCATGGCCGGCTCCATGCCGGCAATAACCCAAAAGCGGCAAACCCTAAGAAAAGTTAGGCGAGGATACTCTCTCACTTGAAGCTTGCAGTACAAAATTAACTAGCTTGAAATCTGGAGTCAATAGCTAAAACACTTCTTAAATTAGTAATAGTAGAAGTCATATATGAATTATTATAAGTATTATATATTAGAGGTGAATACCCAATGTTATAACTATTGTAATTAAGTATAGACTGTATAGTTATTAGATAATGACAAACAAATCTTTTAAGGTAGAATTTGAAAAGAGACTCCTTTGCTAGTAAGCTTAAGAATATAACTTTAACAAAATAAATCGTCACCAACAATATATATATATATATATGTATGTATATATATATATATATATATATATATATATATATATATATATATGTATATATATATATATATATATATATATGTATGTATATATATATATATATATATATATATGTATGTATATATATGTATGTATATATATATATATATATATATATATATATATATATATGTATGTATATATATGTATGTAATTATTTCATTATTGGAGATGGTATACCTATTACTCCATATTTTTTTGCATTTCTATATGCAAGCATATAATAGGATAGGCACGACGTATGCAGATCATGAAAATGAAATTACAAGACATGACACGCATTTCGATTCGACAACTACGGACATATATAAGCACACAATATATAAGCTGTTGAACTTTACATTAGTTTATACATTATGAAACGTTAATTAGAAAATTTTGAACGTAATGAATTAATTTACATGGCATGGGAGATCAAAAACATTCGAAACAAACGCACCTGATTCATCTCGTGAATACACCAACTAGCAGAGTTTTTGGTGCCGTAGATGGCCAAGTAAAAAACTTAAAAGAAAAGTTTTGGACTTTTTGGTATTAAACGTCTAACTTTGGGATTTTTTCAGATAGAAAAATAATTTATTAGATACATAGTATATTATATTATATGATATAAATGTATTAATTGAAATATAAAATGGTATTCCAATGTCATTTAATAATAAATTGAATTGCAAAAAAATATAAATTGGTAAAATACAATTTAATTAAAATGTTGGTCAATTAAGAAAGTAATTGATTATGTTTACTTTATTATTATAAATACTCAAATAAAAAGTAAATGATTAGTATAATAGAAATCTTACCGTTACATGCTCGAGTCAGTAGAATTCTATTGTTGAATCTTGCATGAAAATAAAATTTGCTTAAAATCATTCCATTTATTGTCAGCCAAAAAGTTTAAGTTATTTCATTTTGGTCAGCTTATGACTTAAACTCTTTATCAGTTACTTGTTTTAGCTGACCATATTATTTAGTGTTAGCTAGTTTATCTCATTTACTTGAACATTTACTTGTACTGACACTTTTTCATTTTATGTCTTTGGTAGATATTCTGTAAGAAATCTTTCCAACCGGATCCCTGTGATCTTGTGAAGATACGTATACTTGCCAAACACATTTTCAAATTCAAAATGTGTTCCTAACAGGTTACTCTTCAAGTTCATCTATAAATTCCCACAGGAAGCATTTTGAACAACAGAAGTCTGAAGCATTCGATTCTTAAAGAAATTCTCTCTGTGCCTCAATCTTCTTGAAAAACTTTAGCTAGATAATCTCTCTTGAATATTTCTTTCTAGTTATTGTTTAGGCAAACACTGAGTGATCCATTTCATACTATTTAAAAATCAGTCAGTTTGTCTCACGAGTTTGATTGTCACTCAATCATTCTCTATAAACACTGGTCTTTTTGTTGTACACTGATCCATTAGAGATCACTTAGATTTTTAATAAAATTAGTGCACTTCAAAAATTCAAGTCTGGTCAACTTGGTAGTGGACATAGCAGTTATACTGTGAACCACTTCAATTCTCTTGTCAGTTATTTTTATCAGCTCCTGTAAACTGACCTAACACTTAAGAAGTCTTAATCTACTTAAGTGTCAGTCAGTTACTTTCATAATCTGTTTATTTAACTGTTTAGATAAATTGTTTTTCAGTTCATTCCTTACATCTAGTGATCTATATATCTCCAAAAGTTATTTTTAAGAACAATTGAGTCAGCCATCTGACCAATATTAATCAGTTTAGGTTTTCATAAAAACATCAGTCAGCTGACCAACTTCAGCTAACTGGCAAAAATCTGATTTCCGCTGCCAACTTTAGATGTTTTACAAGTCAACCCTCAAAGTTTTTAAAAAGCTATTCACCCCATCTAGCCTTGTCAGTTGCCAACTGGACTTACAATTCTTAAGGTTTCTAATTAAAAGGTAAATATTCAATTCGCTAATAAATGAAATGGATTGTCATTTTAATGTCACATTAATAACATAATGAGAACCAAATTATTGATTCTCTTTCTCTCCACCTAGGCTCCTCATCTACCTAAAGACCCTTTGCATTTTCATTTTCGTATGAATTATAAAAAAATATCATTGCTACTTAATACAACACTTATAAAATACTTAATACGACACTTTTGGAAAAAAGTAGACCAAATTGCCCTTTGTTCATTTTATAATTAAATGAAAAAAAGAGAGGGTATATGGATTGGGTGGCGGCCCCTCCACAGGGTTGGAAATGGCAAAAAATGGATCAAGGTGGCACTGTGGTAGTCCCTGGGTTGTGCTGGAAATGAAAAAAAAGGGGACTTGGCTGGCGGTAGTCCCTCTGGGTTGGGCAAGCCTAGGGGCTTGGGTGGTAGCTAGCGGAAGGTGGACTAGTGGTAGTCGACGACAATGTTCAAATAATTTTTTTTGTTTTAATTTTTTTGTTTATAACTAAGGGTAATATAGTATTTTCATAACCAAAAGTGTTGTATTAAGTATTTCATATGTGTTGTATTAAGTATTGTCCAAAAAAAATTGCAAGTCGTTCCACGCCAACTTGTTTTTAGTTTCATTTTTTTTTCTTGTAATAGTTCAAAAGAAAAAAGGGTAAATGGAGTATACATGTTATTTTATGTGTTAATATTTTATATAAAGACATACCTTTGGTAGTAATGCTTGTAAGCAACAATATTTATACAATTATGTAAAGATTTTAATTTATTAAAAGTATTTTTATGGTTAATATAAATCAAAGTCATGTATTTTCTTTAAGCTCTTGTTTTCCCCTATCTTAGACTTTCATGGTTGAGACCTCACATTTTTTTCAATCATTTTTCAATCATTTCCCATGAAAAATCAATTCATAAAAAAATTAAAAAATAAATTAGGTTTGTATTATTTTGTGTGTCTATTTATAAGGGTGACGGAGATGTTTTGTGCATAAGAGAGAGAGAGAGAGAGAGGTGAGGGAGAAATGATAGTATATAAGAGATATAAAACTTTTATAACTTCTTTCATCAAATTAATTTTGACCTTTATATTGGGAGAGGTATGATTTTTGTTAACTTAAATACACAATATCAAACTCTCTAAGTTCTTGAGTCAATAGCTAAAACACTTCTTAAATTGGTAATAGTAGAAGTCATATATGAATGATTATAAGTATTATATATTAGAGGTGAATACTCAATGTTATAGCTATTGTAATTAAGTATAGACTATATAGTTAATTATTAGATAATGACAAACAAATCTTTTAAGGTAAAATTTGAAAAGAGACTCCCTTGCTAGTAAGCTTGAAAATATAACTTTAACAATTTCATAATTGGAGATGGTTTACCTATGACTCCATATTTTTGTGCATTTCTATATGCAAGCATATACTAGGATAGGCACAACGTATACATATCATGAAAATGAAACTACAAGACATGACACACATTTCGATTTGACAACTACGGACATATATAAGAACATACTACACAATTATACTTGATTATTTATATTGGTTTAATGTAGTTTCCTTTAAAGCCCATGTATATGTGGCATAATTAAGTAAGGTGAAAAATAAGGGTAAAGTGGTAAAAGTGATGTTCTAAAGGTAAGTTTCAAAGTGGACAATTATTTTGGGACGGACGAAAAAGGAAAGGAGGACGATAATTTAGGGACGGAGGGAGTATATAAGATGTTGAACTTTACATTAGTTTATACATTACGAAACATTAATTAGTAAATTTTGAACATAATGAATTAATTTACATGGCATGGGAGATCAAAAACATTCGAAACAAACGCACCTGATTTATCTCGTGAATACACCACCTAGCAGAGTTTTTGGCGCGGTAGATGGCCAAGTAAAAAACTTAAAAGAAAAGATATGGTAATGAGAAAATTTTGAATGGGATGAAATTAATTAATAGAGCAAAGATCAAAAGCTTTGGAAACAAGCGCACCTGAATCATTTTGTGAATATATTCAACTAGGAGAGTTTTAGGCGCCGTAGATGGCCAGGTGCATAACTTAAAAAAAAATATGTTAATTAGAATATATTGAACAAAATGAAAACGCACCTAATTATCCCCGTGAATACACTTAACAAGCAAAGTTTTTGGCCGTGTAGATGGCTAGAAGTGCTCAACTTAAAAGAAATCCTTTGCTTCTTTGTGGACTAAACATTACTCATATCTTTACTAACATTAAAAAAAAGAAAATAAGATGCTTTCCTAACTCAATAAATTTTCATATTGCTTTAAGGATATAAGATGCTTTCCTTGATGAATTTTCATATTGCTTTATGGATATAAGATCCTTTCCTTGATGAATTTTCATTATGCTTTACCGGCCTGTACGCATTCCTCCATCTCAAAAAGACAGGACTCAGTTTGAAATTTGTTGGTTATTTAATCAATTTTTTTGATGAATATCTGATGAGGAGTTAGTTTTCTCTTTCCAAAACTATAAAACACACACACACATACATAAATTAGAGGGATTGAACAATTCTCTGATGGAAATTTTAAAATGATTTTATATAGTTATGGAAACTAGATTTTGTGTCGGTACCTATGTCACAACATTAGTATGAGACGGTGTCAATATTCGAATAAAACAATATATGTTTTAATTTTGTAAAAGTCGGATCAATGTACACTAAAAAAAAAAATACATTTTAATGGCTGAAAAATCTATTACTCGTCATGTATCAAAAAGATTCTCAATTTTTTCTGGTTATGCTCACATACAGATACTCCAGCCCAAAACCTTTCTGAATATGTTCAACAAATGAAACTCAAAATTACAAAATAACCAATTTAAAATTAACATCTTTCAGTAATCAATTAAAACAATATTATCATCCAATAATAGAATAAAAATTTAAAATTTAACTATTGTAAGCAAAACTAATAATCAAATATTGATATTTAAGAACAAAAATTGACATGTAGAAACAATATTTTATTGTTTTCTCAATAACTATGTACACACTCCCTCCAATCCATCCTTAGAAAAATTGTCACATTTCTTTTTTTTTTGTCTTAAAATAATAATTTAATTTCAAAAAATTAAGCTACAGTGCATCATTTATTTCAATTAAAGAAACATAATAATTGTGTTTCTTGGGTTTTTATTTTGATCCATTTGAATATCAAACGAAAACACCGTGGTTAATAAAATATTAAAAAAAATAAAGATTAATTTAAATAACAATGTTATTGGGCGTAATTAACTTTTATCAGTAATTAAAAAAAATATTTGGTAAAAATAAATCTTAATAATTAATTAACTTTTATCAATTAATTTAAATAACAAAATATGTTATTGGGCGTTATTAAATTTGTACCACTAACTAACAAAATATGTTTGGTAAAAATAAATCCAGACCACAATTAGCTTTTACTAATTAACTTAAATAATAAAATATGTTATTGGGCGTGATTAACTTTTACCAGATAATTAACTAAATAGGTTTGGTAAAAATAAATTTGTAATTAACTATTTATCAATTAACAACCATAAACTAAACCGTAATTCAATAACTATGTACACACTTCTTCCAATCCATCCTTAAAAATCGTTATACTTTTTCTCCATAATTATGTACATTTTTTTAAAAAGGTTGCAGGAGATATAGACCGTACCCCAATCCTTAATATTTTTATAATTATTTTAATGCCTTGAAAGATTATAATTATATATAAATGATGCCTTTGGTGTGACTCGAATAAATGGTGCTTTGGTGAGGTTTTTAACACCCGACCTCTCGGTTGAGAGTAGTGAAGTATTAGGGTTCCTCTTGTAGGGCTTGAACACTTGACTTCTTCGTTAAAATAAGTAAGTAGCTAAATGGAGCCTTTGGGTAAGGCTTGAACAACAACGGTGCTTCTAAAAAGACTTGAACACATGACTTTTTTATTGAGAGTTGTAAAGTCCAGAGTGTTTCTAGTGAGACTTGAACACCGACCTTTCCGTTAGGAGTGAGACTTGAACACCCGACCTCTCCGTTAGGAAAAATGAGCAGTACCAGTTGAGATAGAGTTCGTTGGTCCATAATTATGTACACACTCCCTCCAATCTATCCTTCAAAAAATTGGCATACATTTCTTTTTTATTTGTGTTAAAATAATATTTTAATTTCAAAATATTATGTTACACTACCTCGTTTATTTCTATTAAACAAATAGAACAATCGTGTTTCTTGGGTTTTATTTCGATCCATTTGAATATCAAACGAAAACACCGTGGTTAATAAAATATTTAAAAAATAAAGATTAATTTAAATAACAATGTTATTAGGCGTAATTAACTTTTATCAGTAATTAAAAAATATGTTTGGTAAAAATAAATCTTAATACTTAATTAACTTTTATCAATTAATTTAAATAGCAAAATATGTTATTGGGTGTTATTATATTTGTATCACTAATTAACAAAATATGTTTGGTAAAAAAAAATCCGGACCATAATTAGCTTTTACTAATTAACTTAAATAATAAAATATGTTATTGGGCATAACTAACTTTTACCCGATAATTAACAAAATCGGTTAGGTAAAAATAAAATTGTAATTAACTATTTATTAATTACTGGGGTTAGATTTGATTTGATTTTTTTTTTTTTTTAACCAGGTTGAATCCTGGGGTTAGATTTGATGGATAGGGAAATGGTTGGAGAGAGAAAATGGTTTTAACCGTCCTCCATTAAACCCCTAAAATAAAAATTAAAAAGTTCATGTTGCTACATTAAACCGTAATTCACACAATAATTCACACCGGAATTAACAACCATAAACTAAACTGTAATTTAATAACTATGTTTATGCTCCTTCCAATCCATCCTTAAAAATGGTTATACTTTTTCTCCATAATTATTATACTTTTTTTTTAAAGGTTGGAGGGGACATAGACCGTACCTAAATCCTTATTATTTTTTATTATTTTAATGTCTTGAAAGACTATAATTATATATAAATGATGCCTTTGGTGTGACTCGAACAAATGATGCCTTTGGTGAGGCTTTGTACAGTTGACCTCTCGGTTGAGAGTAGTGAAGTTGAAGTATCAGGGTGTCTCTGGTTGGGTTTGAACACTTGATCTCTCCGTTAAAATAAGTAAGTAGTTAAATGAAGCCTTTGGGTAAAACTTGAACAACAACGGTGCTTTTGAAAAGACTTGAACACTTGACCTCTCTATTGAGAGTTGTAAAGTCCAGAGTGTCTCTAGTGAAACTTAAACACCCGACCTCTCCGTTAGGAAAAATGAGCAGTACCAATTGAAATAGAACTCATTGATCTATTGTACACATTCCCTCCAATCCTTCCTTCAAAAAATTGGCATACATTTCTTTTTTATTTGTGTTAAAATAATATTTTAATTTCAAAAATTATGATACACTACATCGTTTATTTCTATTAAAGAAATAGAACAATCGTGTTTCTTGGGTTTTATTTCGATCTATTCGAATATCTAACGAAAACATCGTGGTTAATAAAATATTAAAAAAAATAAAGATTAATTCAATTAATTTAAATAACAACATATGTTATCGGGTGTAATTAACTTTTATCAATAATTAACAAAATCAATTTGGTAAAAACAAATCAATAATTAATTTTTTTACTAATTACTAAGGTTTGAGTGTATGGAGAGAGAAAGGGTTGGAGAGAGAAAATGGGTTTTAATCATCCTTCATTAACTGTAAAAATTTGATGAATGTATGGAGCGGGTATTTGAATGGATCAATGTACAATTATTGCAATGTTAATTGGTTCACTTTTGAATCCAGTCTAATCACAACAATGATAATGTGCTTGAAGATCAAAACTGAACCCATAATCTCTATTCAATTATTTTTCTGTTAGAAGTGCCCCTGTGCAACCTCCAGAATTCATCGTTGTTACCAATTGGGTACCTCAGATCCTCTTTGTAAAGTGGACCTTCTTCTTCTTCTTTTTCTCTCTCTTGTTTCCATCTACTCCAAAATCCCAAAACCCAATTCAAAAAAAAGTGACGAACTCAAAAATAAAAATTACAAACCTGAAGAATGGGTTCAATGGTGTGGCAGGACTTGATGGAAAGAGAGATGGTAATGGAGGTGATAAGCTGGGCAGCGAGTTTGCCGATTAGAGCGTGGTGAGAGAGAGGGAGTCAAAAGAATCCCAAGCAAAGGGCGAAGAAGAGTCGGAGTTGAAGCCGGAAGAAAAGGAGTGAGAAAGAAAGGGTTTGAGGAGGGCGGCATCCAGGGAGAACGGGATAGCAAGAAAAAAAAAGGAGAGAAAAGAGGGAAGAGTAGGAAGAGTGTTGTGCGGCCGTAAACCGTAGTTCACATGCTTGATAAAATAGCTTTTAATCCAGGTCAGTAGCTGTGTTTGATAAAAATCAATCATGACCAATACTTAACTTTTCAAATTTGAAGCGTGCGATGGTAAGTTTAATTATAATATAGATAAAACTATAACATTTATATACTACACCAACTCATGGGTGTTAAGTACAAATTCAGATTAACTACAACAAAACCATTTAGTTGCTTACCTTATAAATTCTTGTGGGTTGTCTCTGGAAATTGCTATTTCTGCCTCCAAGAACTGTAAGAATTATGACAAAGAGATAAAGAAACGAGGAGAAGACCGGAAGGAAGAGAGATAAGTCGTAGTTCTCCCTGTTTCATTATTTTTAGTTTTGGGCAAATCGCATCATTGGTCCCTTGACGATAGGTCGGTCACAATAATAGTCCTTTAACAATTTTTTGTCAAAATTAGGTCTTAAGAGTATTAAATTTTCACAGTAGTAGTCCTTTTGATGGATGCCGTTAGACAAATACCGTTAAGTTGCTCATGTGTATTAAGTAAAGGCTAAAATGAATTTTTTTCAAACCTAACTTATATTTCAATCTATAATCGAGACCCTAGAGTTTGAAAAAAAGACCTAGAGGCCTTCTTCCCTAATTTGGACAGAAGTAACATAGGTACCTTTTAATAGTCTAAAAAAAAAAAGAAGAAGATGTGAAGTATTTCCTCGATTCCTCTCCTGAAAAAAAATGGGTTTGTACACTGAACTTGCTTTCTTGTGATAGGCGTATTGGATTTTCATTTCCACCAAGGAACATAAATTTACTTAGATTCGGCCTTGACTGACTTACCTCTGAAGGGACCCGACCTGGGTCCTCCTACGTGGAGCAAACATGTGGCTCCCATCTAGGCATAAGTGGGGCCCATCGCTCAACAGGTCATCTAACGAAAGGGTCGACCAGAGCCAACCATAACCTATCTCGCCAAACAAGGATCCTCGGATCAACCAAGGGTTATTCCAAGAAACGAGCAAGACCGACCACCAGGCCGAGGAACATCCATGCTCGGCATGCGACCATTCCGACCAGGCAACCACCAGGTGTCAGGTCCTGATTCGAGTACATGTGTCGTCCATGCAAGCAAAGGTCAACCAATAAGAAGTTGATAGCGAGCCGACCAGGCAACATGCCCCTACATTTGAGAAACATATATAACTTGACAAGTAAGCAACCACTAACTATGTAAGGCTACATATAGATTATCAACTAGTAAGGAGGCCGCCACCAAATGAAGCTTTAGCAATGTGTCCCCATGGGACACATATTCTAATCATGATCTCCAAAGGAAAACTATTATAAAAGGAAGTCTTTCCCTTCAAGAAAAGGTAAGTTCTATTTTAAGGTATTCATATTCAAGCACAAAACATATCCAATATAATCATCGGAAGCCTAAGGGAACACCTAGTTCTGACACATATATATTCCCTAATTACCGACTCTCACATCGGAGGGCGTTAGCTGGGACAACTCCCGACACTCTAACGGTAGTTTCATTTCAGGTCACAGCTAGACGCATAAATCACGAAGTTAGTAGAGAACCAAGCCCAGATATCCTAAGCTCTTTGATACACCAATTATCCCAGTTCATTACGTGGACAACAATTGTAGACACGTCAGCTCCGGTCCATTATGTGGATCTCCAGCTCAGTCACCCCATCTTTGTGGCATGATAAAGTGGTTCCGTTTCCGGGAAACAAATATTTAATTACCTTTTCCACTTTCCTCAAACTGTGACCTAAAGAAATGGAAAAACAAACTCCCACGAAGCAACACCAACAAGGAACAAATATACCACCTCCTTCACCAGCGAGCAAAATTACTGACCTAGACCTCGCTACCCCTAGCTCAAAAGTGGTGGGAGGAAGGGGAATAAAAGAGGATGCTCGCAACCTAGGTGTCGCTATGAGCCAGGCAGACACCTTCTTCGACATTGACGAGGAGGAAGCCTGGATTGAACATTCTCGAGCGGAGAAAAATCAAATGGGCGAGTGAGACGCATACGTGGAGGAGGTAAAGTTCTGGGAACGCTAGAGACTTTATCTCACTGGAATCCAAGAGGCCGAGCTCAAGATGTTTACGCTCAATAAAAAAGCAAGAGCGGCAAACAATACAATACCCCACAGGGAGTCGGCCTAAAACCCTAAAAAAACTACTTTTAAAGGCAAAGAGAAGCAGAAAGCTGTACCTCGGCCTAGTGCAAGATCCAGATTGGGGAATAGAATGAGTGAATAGACACCCAAGCCTAGCATTCACAGTCGACTAACCTACCCAAGTGAAACCAATCACCCTCATCGCACAAGAGAAATCAGCGAGGAAGGACAGTCCAGGCTAAGGATTGAGGCGGTGAAGAACAAGACATGTGGGCACTGCACCCACTCCCAACAGTCGGGAGCAAGGCCCCAAAGGAGTGGTCGAAACGCAACCACTGAGGTGTAAAAGTCAACCAATAATCCATCACTGGCAGTCGAGCAAGAAGTGAAGTTCCCCAGCAAAGAATGGGCCATTCAAAGAGAGAATGAGGAAAGCTCCATTACCCGATTAGAAAATCCCAAATTTTGAAACATATCAAGGCCTTACTGTAGACACCCCAATTTCGTACCCCAGATACATGATGTGGTGACCCGACCCGAGTCCCAATACGAGACCCCGAGGTCGTGCCGCCTAAAAAAGGCACTTAACAAAAATAAGTAGCAAATAGTGGGTAAGGCCATAACGATGCGGTAAACACTTTAACACACGGAGCGTATAATATTTAAACAGTGGCGCCCGAGCTAACAAGCTCAAACTAATACAACCTTAGAGATAATGAATCTCTTGGTCCAAAAATAAAATCATGTGACGCAACAATAGGAACATATAACAATTTATGGCAATTATATATCAAGTCATCGGCGGCTACGGTACGGCGAACCCAATATTAAACTAAGTCTAGAACTCTAGTCTAGCATGCTTGAACTAAAAACATGCCGGATAATAAACATATTAAACAAACCAATACATGGTTAAACAACAAAAGCATGATCAACATAAATACATAGGCACGACTAACATATGTCGGCTCTCAAAACATTAAGAAATAATAAACATAAGTTCAAATATCACACAATAGAAGTCTTGCTACCCCACATAAAGTTTATATAACTTTATGTCCCGTCGTCCTTGCCAAAATAAAAGGTACTAATAATACAAGGTAGCAACCTTGCCAAAGCTTCTTCAATGTAAAACAACAATCACTTCGATCCACTTGCACGGCTCGGATCTAGGGAAAACAATCAAAACAAATAGAAGTAAGTCATAAAGACTTAGCAAGTTACTAACAATAACTTCCTGTCATGGCATCATGCTCAACAATAATAATTCATGCAATTGACATAATATACATTTCATAAATAATCATGTCAAGGCATTCATACTTAACAATCTTGAATATCATGTTATCAACAAGTATAACATTTCATTAATTCAATCAACCAACATTTCATATCATATCATATTCACGTAGCACATTATTCACATATAGCACTCGTGAGTCAATTCATACAAAAGGTAGGTGATATCGTTACCCTTTTTTTCGCGCATGTTGCTCCTGCAAAAACATGTGCCAAACTTATGTGTCCTCGATATCCCTTTCGTGGATATCGACGTCCCGAGACATTTCCCTCGAGTTCGATAGTTATCAAAGTCATGTTTCCATACTACAACTAAGATCAACTACTTCCCTACCGTGGCCATCGATAGGGTGTGTGCAATCCGCGCTGGCGATCCATCAAAATCACGAATCTCACAATTCGTGAAGATCATGCATCGTCCCGCCCCAAAGACTCAACAAACCGACTCCAGCTGGACTCAAACTTCAAGCACACGTAATTCATGTTCATATGCTCAAATAAGTAGGCAAGTACTCTACAATCATCTAGTCATGCTTCTAATTCACAACTAGCACATAATCTCATTAGAGATAAAATCAAGGCTCTAATCATCAAGTGTTCTTCATACACTTTAAAATGCTTGGAGGCTTAACCCCCATTAATACTACCCCAAAATTCGTAGGACTTAGGCTTATTACTCCTTAATGTCATACTAACCCAATGGTCAACTTCGTTGAGTCATAGTCAATCTTTCAAAATTTGGGTATAGAAGCCATTGGCCTCAATACTCTCCTATGTCCATACTAACGTAATTAAATAGGTTACTAAGGTCATTAAACCCATAAAACCCCAATCAAATAATCAAGTAGGAAACATAGAATCAAAGTCACAAACTAGGCATATACATTCTTGTCATTTCATCAAATATGCACCCAACACTTAAACAACAAAGTAGGGTGATTTAGCATACATTATCACACATAAATAACATTCTAAACATGGTTTACAACCTGTTTATAATCTGATCATACGACTTAAAATGTAGCATTTAGCATGTACATGAACATAGCATCTCAACAAGTCTAACTATTTCATCAAACATGCTCTCAATGCTTAAACAACAAAGTAGGGTGATTTATCATACATTATCACACTTAAATAACATCTTAAACATGGTTTACAACCTGTTTATGACCTGTTTATAAACTGATCATACAATCAAAAATGTAACATCTAGCATATACGTGAACATAGCATCTCTACAAGTCTAGCTATTTCACCAAACATGCTCCTAATGCTTAAACAACAAGATGGAATGATTTATCATGCATTATCACACTTAAATAGCATTAAAATTATGATTTACAAACTGATCATAATCTGTTTACACAACCCAAAATACATCATTTAGCACATACAAGATCATGACATCTCTACAAGCCTAACTATCTCATCCAATATGCTCCCAACACTTAGACAACAAAGTAGCATGATATATCATACATTACTACACCTATATAACATTAAAATCATGGTTTATAATAGGTCTATAATCTGTTCATACAACCCAAATTCGTCACCTAGTATAAACTAGAACATGGCATCTCTACAAAGTCCTAAGTGCACTCATTGACCTTATATAGCAAGATTGTTTTCCCTAGGGTCAATGAGGCTAAAAGAAATAAGAAGAGATGTTGTAACTTACCTTAAACAAGCTCTACAAGAAGTACAAAAACGTCCATGCAAGGTTGGGTATGTGATCTCCTTGCTCTCCTCTTCACTTCTACCGATCGATTTTTGAAATGGCTTCTTCAAAGCTTGGCTACCATTGATGAACACTCAAGAACCTTGTATAAACTCTCTAAAACTCTCATGAAATGTTCAGCCACGAATTTGGAAGATGAAGACTGATTATGGTGGGTTTAGTGGAGGTATTGGACATGCAATGGCTGAAGTGGGGTGTCCAATGCATGTGTGTGCATGTTGGAGGTCTTTCCTTGCCAAGTGTTGTACATGCATCCAAACCACTCAAAACTTGTCAAGCATGCATGAGATGATATGTAGGACGAACTAGGGTGGTTTAGGGTGGGTTAGGTTGGGTTTGGGTGGGGTTTGGTTGGGTCAAAAGTTGACAAATCAGAAAATCCCGTAATGCTGGAAAAGCCACCATGCGGTCGCATGGTTCTAGAGTGATGCGACCGCATCACTCTGATTTTCATAAATGTGACATTTTGGTCCCTTGGTTGTTCTAGGTCATTACCCCTTGCACCCTCAAGTCCTCCAAAGCCCGAAATGGTATAGAATTCAACCCTAAACACCTCTAAACAATAACCAAAGCAAATCCATGTTCAAACCTCACTCAAACATGGCTAAGAACTTCAGACGATTAACACTCCCGACGACAACCGAAAAGGTTAAGCGAAGAAGAAGGGTTAACGCTCGAATCAAACTAGCAATCAAACCGACGATGCAACTAGCATTCAACCAACATCTAAAGCGTGTTAATGATGTTAAGAATGGTTTCTAACATTTATCCAAGTGTTTACAACATAAAACACAAACCCGAGTTTCAAAGCAACTCGTGAAAGAAAGGTGCAAACGAGCATCCCAAACGACGTCAATGAACATGCTATCGACTTTAAACATATAAGTGAGCTAAGTTAACATACTAATGATGATTATGAATGTATGAACTCATGCAATAAACATGCAAGCAATAAACTAGGGTTTTACACATAACATGGCATAAAATATCAAGAACTGTTAAAACATTAACAAATGTCAAATTCTGAGGTCAAAATTGCAAAAGGACAAAGCGGGATGCACAAAAGGACAAGCTGCAGGGACCAAAGTGTCAAAAATGAGCATAGTTTGAGGTTTAGGCAGCTTGCACCAAAGGTTTGGGCTTGGCGCCCAAACCTCCATGATGTGGCGCCCAAACTTTTCTCCCGGCCTTTGCTTCATCCAACAATTTGCCGTAAATGCAATTAGTTCAACCAGCGGCGTACACTCGATCGATGCGTGTGATGAAATCTCAAAATTCTAGCGATGTCCCAGCCTCCTCCTATAAATAGAGGCATCCGGCTCCTTCATTCGACACACCTTCTTTGCGTCCTCGTTACGCTGAAGAAATAAAATACCGATAGATCACCCACAAAAGCCTCGAAACCTGCCAAACCTCAGCCAAACACAAATCCAAATAGGTAGAAGTGTACCTTAGCCCCCTAGGGTATCCACCCCTTTTTCCTGTCAAAAATCGTGGAAAGAGCGGTTGCTGCCCGATTTAAAAGGCCAAAATAGTCGATGGCAGTTACTGCCAAAATTCAAGCCTTTTTCGATCAAACAAACAACCCGAAATACAGCAAGTTACTGCCCGATCCGAGGCCGAAAAGTAACTTTCGGAAGCGTCAAACCAAAATTGCCCAAATCCACACAACACACAACTTCACGGACCGCAGAGAAAAAAAAGACTCTCTCTCCCGAGGGACAAAGCGAGCACACCCTCGTCATTAATTTGTAAGTTTTTATTTTTAGAATCTTTCATTTCCATGTAATAGTATTATTTCCATCCGGCCCAATGTAGTTATATAGCGCTTGTCTTTGCATGCGGATTTAATTAGGAAATAGTACTAAATGTAGCCGTTATTATGGCAAAATGTTTTTAGATAAGTATGTATTTATTTACTTCATGTATTTAATAAAGTCTTTATTTGTAATGGTATTATTTCCGGTCCGGTTCAATATCAATATATAAGCAGTTATGCTACTGGATTTTGTTAGGAAATAATACTAAATGTAGCCGTTATTATGGAATATTTCCAAGTATATTTGTAAATGTTTGCAAAAGAGTCTTGCTTTTTCAAGTCCGTAAAATAATATAGATGTAACGGATGTATTTGTAGGCGATTAATGCTTTATTTATCTGTTTAATAAATATAACAAAAAACATACTTTAGCCAAAAAGCTTTTGAGGCCGAAAGGAAACAAGTTGGGTGCCTAGCACCTTCCCACTCGTAACTTAGCCTCCGAACCCGTTTTCTTCATCTGTGGTTTTTTCTTTCTACGGGTTTGCTTTATTTTTGACTTAAAATAAAGATGGCGACTCAAAAACATTTTGGATCCGGTGGGACCTCGCAACATCTTTCTTTGCACTTTCACGTTCTTTCCTAAACAAGGAAGAATGAGAATGGAAAGGTGATGTATTCCTATGTCCTGGTATCCCCTAAACAAGGGATAACTTGACGTAGAAAACCCAAAGCACTCATAGTAATCGAGAAATAGGCCATAAGACTATTTTCATAAAATCCATAATTAAGGGGCTGCAAGCATTCCTTCCTTGCACTTTCACGCTTTTCCCTAAAAAAGGGAAAATGGGAATAGAAGGGTGATGCCTTCCCATATCCTGATATCCTCTAAACAAGGGATAACTTGATGCGGGAAACCCATAGCTCCCATATCGGATCAAAAATCAACTAAAGGCAACCGAGGCGCATTCCAACGCCGCTTATTCGACAAAGACTCCTCCCCGCACTTTTGATTTCGATCTCCCTAAACAAGGGAAATTTGGTGGAGCAGGGCAATGGATGTCACCGCTTCATCCGCTGACGGACGCACTATCCAAGGGTGCGCGGGCGCGGCTGGCACCCATTCAGAACCCACGGTGGCGACTTCTGGCTGGGAGATCGTTTTTATTTTAATGAATAAAAATGGAGGGCTAGACTCATTAAACAAAACTTTTTTTCTTTTTGTTTCGGCTAAAGTATGCTTGTTATATTAATTTAAAACAGTCTAATATTGCGTTCCTTTAACATCCGTGTCTATATTTGTGAATATGATCCTTCATCTTGCAACAGTTTCATTTCAAACGCCGTTACAGATATACATGGAAATATTCGTATTTTTCGAAAGAAAAAAAAAATCTTCAAAAAAAATAATATATTTATATATATATATATATATATATATATATATATATATATGTGATACTATCCAGGAGCAACACAACAAAAAGGGTGGGGCTTTATTTAAAAAAAAAAACAACAAAAAAAATCTTTTTCATTTTCGGCCTTATATTATTTTATTCTGCTTCATTTTCATTTCTGCAATAAAATATATGTATATATATACATCCATTCTGTCATTTTATTTTGAGGATTAGGACCCATTTTCTAAAAATAAATAGATTCCCCGCTTTTCTTTCTATTTTTTGATGGTATGCTTGCCGCTGCACTTAATTTAAAAAAGTAGAAAATCCACATGTAACAAAAGACAGAGGCTATATCGGAAAAAAAAACTTTATTTTTTTTTGCTTTCTTGCTTACTGCGTGCACATGCATATAAATATATTCAAATGCTACCTCTACACCATAGCCGCCCCTACCCCCCCGCATAAGCCAACGTTAGATTGCATATAGATTCTCGTGACACTTCAAAGACCGACCGTTTTTTGCATTTTAAATTATGGGTCAGCCCCAGTCAAAAAAAACATGCGCAAGTCAAAAAAAAATGTGTGCAAGTGAAAATAAAAAATAAAAAATGTGTGCAAGTAAAAATGTGCAAGTCAAAAAAAAAAATATATATACACTGGGTCGATTTATTATTTTCAAATGCTCACCTACACCATTTCGAATGGTGGATCCCGAAAAGTATAGGCCCCGCCTGATCCCCGATCTGGGAGTTGAAAGACGTGGAATACGTTGGTCCTATACTCGAGAAAGAATCCACTGCTCCAGAAAGTCCCGAGACTCAAAATTAAGCGGGTGCTTATCCGGTCATTTTGTAGGGATAATAAATAATAATAAAATATACTAATAAAGGCACGCCTGACTCAAGCCTGTAAAGCCTCCAAATAAATTTCTTTTCGATACTGTGCCCATTTTCCCTAAACCGGCCCGAATTTGGAAAGGCAGAGAGAATGGCCGATTGATACGAGAATCAAGTGATCGATCGAGGTATCAAAATGTGATCGATCGTGACGTAAACAACCTGCCGCATCCGTATAGAGAGTGAAACAAATCCGCCATGGCATAGGGGCCTGTATGCTCGACTGCAAGAATGCAGTTGCTAGTTGTGACCGTAACCGGTGCACATGCCGACCGAATAATGAACCAAATGGCTAATCTGCAATAAAGCTTGAAATCCAAGCCGTGAGGTAATTTCTTCCCCTCAGCCCCACAAGAAGCATCAACATCCCATACACTTCCAAACCCAAACCCTCACCAAATACTAACCCACCAAACACTGCCGTCACTCCAAATCCTAGCCCTCCACCAACTCCCTACTACCCAAATGTCAACCCTTACTCATCCTACCCTCCATATCCTTTCCCAAACCCCAACATTCCCCAGAATCCAAATGACCTCCCATTTCCCATAAACAACCCACTCCAAAATAGCCCACATATGGATCCCCGAGCTATAACCCGTCAAAGCCAAGTTACTACCTCATTATCTCCCCGATGATCCTGCCATCCAAGTTTAAACCATCCGTAATCCATCAGCCTACACTACCCAAAAACCCGCATCTGTACCAAATTTAACCCCTATACGCCTGCACTTATCCAAATTAAAACCCCTATACGCCTGTAATCCATATCCAAATTAAACCCCTATACTACCTGTAATCCGATCCACTCTGCATCCATACTCGGCAAAAAACCATATCCAACTCAAAACCCTTATCCAACCCAAAATCCACCAATCCGTAACCCATACCCAAATTAAAATCCAACCCAGGATCCATATCCCGCCAAAAATCTATACCAAACACCACAACTGTAAATTAACCCACCTTTCCCAAATCCTACCAAAGATATACCTAAACCGACTCACCCCCACCAAAATGGAGGCCTACATGGAAAACATGAAACCATGATGCTCAAACCAAGCCAACAAAGGGGAATTTTCTATTTAGGGCCTCTGCACTACAACCTCATTGCCTTCCAAATTCAAAATGCCCCGACATAGAAAGTTCGATGGGACCGATGCCCTATATCCCATCCGAAACTACTCCACGGTATGCACAGTGAGCTAGCTTTTGAAGCTATGGCTTCAATTTCCACCTCACCCTGCTCGGGTCGCTACAATGGTCATGTTGGGGACAATAAGCACTCAACACCGGGACCTGATAGTCAAGAATTCCTTGAAAGGTATAAAGACAACACTAGCCCAAAATAAAAGAGACCGAAGTGGCACCCAAAGAGAGAAGAAAAACATGTGCCGAGTTTCAGCTAGTGGAAACGAAGTTCGCCTGCATTTGATAGACTTGATCCGACCGAGTCATGCCGGATGTTTATCAAAAATCTCCACTTCATATACTGAACACATGGCTCCCTTATAGCAAATTTTAAAGAAGTGGTGGAGATAGTCCGTATTGATGAAGATATACGGCACTGCAATTAAAAGTCAATACCCTTCCAGCTTTTCCGATACTCCAAAGTGAAAGGCAAACGCCGTCAACATGGTAGGAGATGCATCTTCCACTTTTCCTACTCAAAACTATAGTGCTACTCCATGGTCCTATGGATCGACAAAGTGTCTAACTCCATGGAGGGAATAATGGCCCAAACAAATTTCAGAGGCCGCACTGTGGTCAATGTACTTTGACGATCAGAGGCTCCTCTGTCTGCGATATTACAGGTCTAATGGCTCGTGAGTATCAAGCCCTGAGAACTACAGCCACCAAACCCCCCACCGACAACCGAACCATGCCCAAGATCATCGAGTATCATCGCCATTGGTCACCTCACCGACCGATGCTACACGCTCAAACATGCTATCCAGATCCGAGATTGACAAGGTAATTGAAAACCTCCTGACCAAATATAAAGCCATTAACCTCTACCTCAAATCAACATGATTGAGGTAGATAAAAAATATCACTGCCCAAGTTCGAAAAATTTAGCCACCCATTACCATATTCTCATTCCTCTCTCCATCTACCTCCATAAAAGAGCCAGCCGCAACATGCCTCTCTGGGATACTATCCTCGGTAGCCAAAATACTTGCAACATCGAAAAAGCCACTTGGCTCTGGGGGATGTTAGCCACCTTACTAGATCTCGCCGAGCCTACCAACCAAACCCGAAAAAAGGTGACCACCAAAGACAAACAGACATCGGGCAAGGAGATGGAAGATACTCGCGGCTCTGATGAAGAAAACTCAAAGCCAACATTTCCATCCGGGCTTACTCAGTGCTTCAAAACCCATCGTGATACCTCGGCCAAATTCTAAGTCGCAAGTTGTTCCTATTGAGACCTCCCTAATGAGCTACTCTCGATGATCGAAACATTCATTTCGAATGTAATGTTTAATGATCTAGATCAGCCCTGAGGGATCGACCACATTGATGCTCTTCATATCACCGAGTAATGAAAAAGGGTCCCCCCGAGTTCGATAGAACGGGTCCTCTCTGAATGTATGTCCGGCCAAAGACTTTAGCCAAATGGGAACAAAAATATCGAACTCACCCTTCTTCATGGCATGAAAGGCATATGACAACACCGCCGATGTGTCTTGTGGGTAATCACTCGATGTCGATTATCGGGGCCACTAACCATGCCGGTCGACCTTCTAAGTCTGACATACCACTTTCACCAGCTAATAGGACGCCTGGATCCATGGGTAAAGGGGGTAGCCTCTTCATTACATCAACGTATGTCATATTCATCCACGAGATCACATAGTAATTATTCTGCCGACAAGATCGTGGAAAACAAGGAAAGCAAGGATATCCCAATCCTCGAGATAGAGCATGAGGACACGGGTATTTTTCTCTGGTTTTGAGGTTATCCCCCAAGCCGTGTCAACGCCTCAATATGGCCGAGATCGACATCACTGAAAGAAAAACTATATCCCTGGGGAAACATAAACATGTTTCAAAAATGAATTATATGCTCGGTCTGGTCTCAGAAACCAATAGGGCTTGTCAATCTAGTTCAGATGAACTTAAGGAATGTATCACTCCCTTTCGCCTAGGTTACACACCTACTCCAGCCGAGATAGCCGCTGTCATGAAACAAAGGCGTGAGAAAAGAAAAGCAGAAAAAGAAAAGCATCCTTACACACATCCCCCTCTCCAACCATAAAGACCTTAAATGATTACTTCGTAAGGAAAGGGGAAAAGTGTCATCTCATGTTCCTCGAGCCCCGGATAGACCAAATGGGAAAAGATTCCCCTGTTGGGAAATTTTTGAAAATGTCTGGCTTTCTCACACAAAATGGAACAGGTCACCCTGTAGCCCCATAACACTGCATATAAAACTGCGACTTTTGAAAACACTTGGTCTATAGATCAGGATGATTATTCTTTGGTCTTATTTGATGATGATGCCGGGAGACAGCTGGGTATGATAGACTTGAGAGTTCGAGTATGAAACTCCCGATGAAGTTCGAGCTTCTAACTAAGCCTCTCAGTAATTGGTATGTTACTACCGCCCACTCTTGACTTCCGCAGAACTGTAGACTGCTTGGGTATACTATTCCCCCTTCTTTCTAGCTATTTGATTGGTCATCTACCGATCCACTCCTAATAATGAGGATCTCAAACCCCATGTCCTCAATAATGTAATAAGTCTCAAGTTGTTATTAATGATAATATGAATGTTCTTTGCTTATTCCTTAGTTGTAATCTACATTAAAAAAAGATACAATAATCATAATAATGAGTCATTTAATGAAATGGACCCAAAAGATAAAAAAATATTTTCTTGAGCTTGTAAAGTCGGCTGAGCAACAGAACAAAGACTATCATTAAAGAAGAACAAGACCCACAATCATCAATACGGGTCGACAATCAAGTCAAAGAAATCAAAATCGCAACTACCGCAAGGCTCGAACGAGTAGCACTCATCGACCTCCTCAAAGAGTTCATGGACATCTTTGCTTGGTCCTACGGACATGCCTGGGATAGATCCACCATATCTATCCGCATGCTCGGCCAATCAAGCGTAAACTCCCCTAATCAAACCAGATGGTCACCGCAAGTCAAAGAAGAAATTATGAAGCAACCCGTGTCCACTTCATTGGTGGTTGAATACCCGACCGCCGTCAACAGTGATCGCTCCTAAGCCCAACCACTTATGTTTACTTCCGCGACCTCAACAAAGCGCCGCCAAAGATGATTTCCTCTCGCTACCCAACATTGATATTGCGGGTAGATGCCGCAGCTGCCACAAGATCGATCCTTCGGCCGATGGCATGCTCGGCACAATCAGATTAAAATGGCAGCTGAGGATCAAGAAAAGACTTCATTCATTCACCTTGGGTACCTATCGCTACACCGCATGCCATGGGCCAAAATGCCAGTATACTTTATCGTAGGGTCGCCACCACTCTCTTCCACCAACATGATCCACAAAGAAATGGAAGTCTACGCCATGCTTGTACATTCCAACGACGCCAATGGTGCTCATATC
>CM028377.1:177157728-177179258 GCA_013146195.2 Codonopsis lanceolata
GGATTCAAACCCCATCAAAAATGAGTCTAAAACTCATCACAAACACCCTCAAACAACACCCGAACAATCCGAACGAAGGAGGGAAAGAAGGAGAACTAAATAAGCGATTCAACCGACGATTCAGCAAGCATGCAAATGAGATCCTAAGCATGTTATGAGCATTATGAATGACTTATAAATGATTCTAAAACATATATAGACTAAGTAAACATGCTCATGAACATCAAGAATGCATGAAGGCAAGCACACAATGCTCATGCAAGAATCCGGGGTGTTATAATTTTTCTTTCAAGTCATCATGTTCATTTCAAGTATTCATAGACTGAATCGTCAATCAAAATGACAACTATAAACAACTAAATATACAATGTTCATGTTTGAAAAATGGGTGTTGACTAAAATGATCAACCCTAAATACAACACTAAAACCTTAAGCGAAAAAGCAATGTGAGGTTTACCTGGTTCTGAACTGATGATCACCAACGAGTTAGGGCTCGTAGAATTGAGAGCCCCTGAGCTTTGAATCAAAATCAAATTGAAATCGATGGTCATCGTTGAGAGGGGTCTAGGTCGACAAATGCTCTGTTATGGTTGTCAAATGGAAGGAACTGTCGAACACCAGTGTCTATACATATTTTATTCCCAGGTGTAAGTGATCGACCACTGGTTTATTAGATATACACTATAAACCAGTGTATACCTAATAAACAAAATTAAACTAAGGAATTTACTCATGGTTGACTAGTCGACCACTTGACGACCAAAGTCGATCGCACCATATTGTAGGGATGTTTTGGTCAGATCCATTTTTTCCGGTCCTTTTACGTAGTTAAAAGGCCATATTTGTTTACTGACTGGGTCATCCGGCTGTATTTGATAAATTCCTCAACAGGGGTTAATTTATAAACTTCCTTCTCAACTTGCTAAAAAACAAAACTAACCTAACTATCAAAAAACTAATTTATATAACCCTTTCTGTGATGAATTGTCTATAACACCCTTTTGTCTTACAAAATTAACTTAAATGACTATTTTGTGAAATGTCTATACTATCCTCAAATCCAATCCAGGATCGAGAACGTAAAAAATATGTATTCTTCTTTGTCGTATTAGTTTATCATCGTATTCTTCTTCTTTCGTTCAAGCGGCTCGGAGTTCATTCCATCATTCCTACTCTAAACTCTCTTGCGCATTATTCTTAATCTCTACTACAACTCGTATTGCTTTATCTCTTGAATTCATTCAATCATTTCACCGATCGACAAATCAATCACCGTGGTTAGTTTTTCTGTTGCTGTGAAAAAAATTGGTTCTTTAGATTATGTCCGGTGAACATATTATTTAGTTTTGCTGTTATATGCAATGCAACAAATTTGCTATATTTATGAAAGTTCGATTATTTGTAATTTTGATGAAATGCAATGCTGCAAACAACAACAACAGTGTTGATAACAATGGTTCGGTTACTTGGACCGAACAATTATGAAACTGTTCGGTTGAGGTAACCGGACATTTTCTATTTTCCCTATTTTAGTAGACCTCTAATAGTTTACTAGACCTTGTATAATTTTAAGCAACTTTGACTATACTTGATCAATGTAGAGTATTTTTGAACAACCTTGCCTATTTGTGATCAACGGTGGACACTTTTAATAGTCCTTTAGTAGTTTTGATCAACCTTTGCAAATTTTACTAGACCATGTATAATTCTAATCAACCTTGCCTATTTTTGATTGACATTGCTGATTTTTGATCAACTTTGACTATTTTTGATCAACAATGACTATTTTTTGATCTACCTTGCCTATTTTTGATCGACCTTTGGTATTTTTTTTATCAACCTACGTTGGTCGAAATATTTCAACGACAGTGTCGCTAGTCAAAAACCTCGCCCCGCACCAAATGTGGTCAACAACCCGTTGCTTCAAATCAACATGATTGAGGCTGATAAAGAAAATGGAACTCAATTACAACATGCTCTCCTGGAATGTTCTCTTAAACAGTGATCAAGCTTCTCCCCAAGGAAAAAGTAGCAGCATTGGAAAAGACCATCAGGGTCGGCAAGAATGTCAAGTTGCCTTACTAGATCTGGTCGCACCCGTCAACCAAGCCGAGAAATTGGAATCACTCTGGTATGGGCAAAAAGGTTGATACTGAGGCTAAATACATGGAAAATGCTCTCTTAGCCCAAATGAAGAAAAAGATAACATATCCATCTAGGGATTTGTTATGTGCTTCCAAAACCATCGGGATACACTCACCAAAAGCCAAAAGTCATCCCAAACACTATACCCTAACCTAGATGCCACCTATAGCTTTGTTTCAATCGGTTATAACATGATCTCAGTCCAGGACGAAACGTATTGCTAAAAACATATAAAATTATCAAAAGATAAACATTAAATAGGGTTCATAAATCTTATGATACTCGGTGATAAACTCTAGGTCATGACTCTCTTTTTGTTTATTAGCTTCTTATTTTTTAGCATACTCATTTTTTTCTCCCTCAAAGGTCTCTCCAAATCAAGTCTTTTTGGGGCTTTCCCCAATTAATTTCTTCAGGAACGTTACCGTCCTACAAAATATTGGTTGATCAAATCATCACGGGGCTTCTCCCGCCCAAACTCATTGGGTATATAAAGGCTCTCATTATTTATTGGAAACAACCGTCCTTTCCATCTTGCTTGAAGGAATGAAGAAGTCTCAAAACTGTGATCTCTCAAGAATAAGCAGTTTATGTTCACATGCATTGAAAGACCGGCTCCCTATATGGTAAAGGCTCGCTAGGTTGAAAACCCGAAAGGGCAGCCTAGGCAAAAGTTAGAGCACGAAAAAAAAAACAAAAAACAAAAAAACAAAAAAGAAAAAGAAAAATAGAAATGAAGAAGTGGTCATCCAAGGCATCGATTAGTAGGATTCGTTGATATTGTGATTGAATTCCTTACTTGAATGATGCTCTAGTCAAAGAGACTAAAAAGGGAACCCAAAGCTTCACCTGCCATTAGATCCCATAAACTTTCAAAGTCAACCGAAAGCTGCATCCCGATCTTGTGATATTTTTCTCTCAGCATGTTGAAGAATTAGATAGCACATATGCACATTCAAGAGTCTATTTTTTAAAAAAAGAAAAAAAAGTTTTCTTCATTTGCATGCTTACATCTTCTTGCATCCTTTCATTGCATTATCATATCTTAGCGAATCTTAGATACAATCGACCTTTATGCCTACATTTACTCTTGTTGTTGCATGAGATATTGCATCTAGTCTTTATGTTAAGTCTCATAGGTGATGTAATTTATATTGCATCTAGGTTTTGTGTTAGCCTGATAATGATGCAATAGATATTACACCAGAGATTTGCATACAATTTCTCTGTTAATGATACAATGGATATTGCATCGGATGCTCGCATCTAGTTTCTTTGTATTGATGAAATGTATGTTACATCAATTGTTTGCTTGAAGTTTCTCAGTAAGTCATGCAATGTATATTGCATAAGGTATTTGCTTATGGTTTCTCTATAGTGATGTGATGGATATTGCATAAGATATTTGCGTGTAGTTTCCTTGATCATGATGCAATGAATATTGCATTAGGTTATTTGCATCTAAGTTTCTCTGTTAGTGATGCAATGGATGTTGCATCGGATTGGGTGATAATTTTGTGATGATGCAATGTGTATTGCATCCGATTTTGCGTTAAGTGTTGTGGAGATGCAATGGATATTGCATATGATATTTGTATTAGGTTTTGTGGTGATGCAATGGATATTGCATCGGATTTGGTGATAGTTTTATGATAATGCGATGTATATTGCATCTGATTTTGTGATAATGCAATGGATATTGCACCTGATTTTGTAATAATGAAATGGATATTGCACATGATTTTGTGATAATGCAATGGATACTGTATCTCAGTTTGTGGTGATGCAATGAATATTGCATCTGGTCTTTGTGTTTGTTTCTTGGTGATGCAATAGATATTGCATCTAGGTTGGTGTTAGTCTTGTGATAATGAATTGCATTTGTGTTTTACGTTAAATCGTGGTGGTCACTATGGTTGATGTAATGAATATGACATCTGAATTTGCTTTGGTCTCACTCGCTAATACAATGAATATTGCATCTGAGTTTGTTTTGTGATGCGATGAATATTGCATCTTGATTCGCATTATTTTCACTAGGTTGTAATTAATATTGCAACTATCTTTCTGTATCGCAACATGTTTTGGCTTAAGACGAGCTACGATTGGTCTGATTCCCGAAAGGGATAAGTAGGTAGCCTATTTCGGTAGGTTCGACCATCACAAAAAAAAAAAAAAGGATTTGCATCGCTCATATGTTAAAACTCAAAAATCATCCACAACATTGCTTATCTCGAATTTACGAGTCTATCTTATCAACGACATTCATTTACTTATAAACTCTCATTTACTCATAAACTCTGTCCATAAGGAGCTCTGTAGACACCCCAAATTCGTAACCCTAATATATATATATCTACTAAAAGATATAATTTATAATTTTTTAAATGGACTAACAAATGTTAAGTTTTTGTTATGTTTTCGTTAACTTTCAGGGGGTTCAAAGTGTCAAAGGACGAAACAAGAAACAAATCAGAAAGCAGAAGGGGGAAGGGGGAAAGTGTCAAAAAGTAAAAGGAAAATGAAAAGTGGTGCAACCAACAACAAGAATGGGCACTGCGCCCAGAATCGTTGTAGGGGGCGCCCATTTTGCTACTCCCGTCTTCTCATTTGCTCTTTGGTACAATTTCTTCAGCACAGTGTACAACCACTTCAAGCACAAATGCAAAATATCTTTTCTTCCTTCGAGGTTAATGTTAGTCCCAAAGGGCACAATAACAAGCTAGGTTGCAGAATATTCATAAAGCAATCACTTGCAAGGAAGCAAGCACTTGCAATCTATTAAAAAGATTGAAGTAGCGGAAGTCTTGCAAGGAAGACAGACTAAGTCTGCTGGTGAAGTACTACCGGTAGACTTAGCTGGTTACTCAAGTTTGCAGCTAAAGGAATAAGTTAACAGATATGAAAATAGTGTAAGGCAGTAAGTAAAGAACACATGTATTTTGAGATGGTTCGCACTATAAAGAGTGCTACGTCCACCACCAAGGCAATCAACCTTGGATTTAAATGTGCACTATATTTTCCACTAGTTCTATTGTAGAAATGTCCAATGGATCGTGTACAAAATATTTGACTTGTGTTTGGGGGTGGGTTTATTGAATACCTAGACAAAACAGAATATTCAACGTGCAGAAGAATAGTAGAAGGAACAACAATAAGAAGCAAAGGATTAATGGCTGATGCAGATCTTCTTGTTGTTGTTGAGGACTTCGTTGATCAGTTGATAATCTCTTGAACGCACTGAGTATATAAAGCTTGATGTTGTTGTGAAGATATAGAGCATTTTTTTCTTCAGTTTTTAATGGCAGTATTTATAGCTCGGGCATTCTTGAGATCGTTGGAGAAGACGGAGTGAGTAACAACTCTATTAGGTTGAATGCATTAAAGAGCTGTCTGATGATTTCGTCTTCAACTGACGTTGAGCAGGGAATGGCAGAGAGTTCTTTGCAACAACAGACAGGTGAGAAATAAGAGTTGCAGACCTGCAATAGTTGGCAGCCTCAGATGTGTCGGTGTCCTGTTCACCGCTGTCACTTTTCAGGAGGCGAAAGTCTTCATGCTCTTTTGGAAAAGCTGGAGGAACGTGTCTGAGAAGTCAGCGTTGATCTGGAGATGATTTAATTCAAATTCAAACTGATTTGGGCTTGAATTAAATAATCCACTTAAGCTTTGAAGTCTGGAAGTCTTGGACACGTCATGCTGTTCGAGTGCAGACAAGGTCTGCCATTGGAGGCTGCTTGAAGTCTTTCGGTGAAGCCTTCAGCCGAAGTCTTCCGCTAAACTTGTGAAGTATATAAAACTATTCTAAGGCAAAGTTCTATACACAGTTGCCACGCTAACTGGTACGCAACCCAATTAGCCACTAAGCATAGAACCTAATGTAATGAATGAACAAATGCAAATCAAGATACAATGAGAAACAACAATCTCCTCCTATTTGCATCTGGTCATCATTACTTACAAGTGAGGGCTATGAAAACTTTAAGATAGATAATAGCATGTTAGAAAATATTTTAGTTTTATAACTGCAGACATGCCTTTATCATAAAGAAAACACCTTAAGTGTAAAAGCTAATCTAAGTGCTTACAAACAGAAGAGATGAAGGAACAACACAATGATTAGTAATAAACAGTTCAAATAGATTTAAATTAGATGTTTAAATTCTAAGCATATATATGAATTTAAGTAACAAGAATTTAAACAGAAGATGGTTTTTGAAAAGAGAGAACATATGTATTTCAAACAAGAAGTTTAATGTTTACAGAGTTTTCAAAAACGAGATAGATACAAAGGATTAGGGATAAAAAAATATGAGCTACCACAACCTTTTCCCTTTTCCTTTATTTGCTCTGCCACTTGCTTCTCTTTCTCTGCATTGGTGTTCGAGTTCTTCAACTGTTCTGGTGTATTCATCATCGGCAGAGGTTGGTTGTCTGGTGGAGCGAGAACGGTAGTCGAGTTCTTCACGAAGTCTGTTGTTCTCCTCCATCAGAGTTCAGTTCATAGACCAAAGTTGTCTCTCCTCCGTGATGGCCAGATCACCTTCACGCTCGGCATTGATCATGGGATGCGTTGGGAGTGAGATCGTTCAGTTCTAGAATAGGAGGGCATCTATGACCCAGATGAAGAGTTATGATGTGGAAGAGCTGCCAGAAGAGAGTAGAGCAGAGTATGACGCACTCATTGCGTTGAGCTTCCATGTTGATTTTGAGGTCGGTGGACTCGTGCCACATTTCTCCAAACTTTGTCCACACATCCTCTTGAAATTGGTGAAGGATGGCGGCATTCCTGTTGGCAACCTTGGATGTTACAGTTGCAAATTCAGCAACAGCTGTGGAGATACTGGTAAGTTCTCCCAATCTGTTATAAATTGCGTCCATGCGGCTGGGGATTTATGAGTTGGACAGATGGGATGGAGAAGGGTCGAGACCAACGTGAATGTGCTCAATGCCGGCAGACGAGGTGGCATCGGCAGAGGTGATAGGGCGGAAGGGCTGCTGGAGAGGTGGAGTGGTTGAGTTGGAGGAAGAAGAGTCGGGTGTAGGAAAGGTATGGGTAGAAGAGGAATTTGAGTAAGGAGGTGATGAAGGAGGGGTTGGGGGGATTTCAATATCTGTCACAGACATTTGAAGGGGTTGGTAGGGGTTCAGTGGAGAACCAGAAGGAAGGAGGGGGATATGAAATGTCTTCTGGTCTCACAGGGGTAGGTTTTGGTTGAGGGGGAGCAGGTTTGGGAAAGAGGTTTGCTACTGACGAGAGTTCGAAGATGAACCTCGTAGAAGCAGAGGAAAGGGTAGGGGATACCAGGATGTTAGGATCAGGGGGATAGGTTGGCTTAGGTCTTATTGTGAAGAAGGGTTGGTGATCGATGTATTTTATACGTCGATTTTATATGCTTCTGTGACTTGAATTAGTCTATTTCACGAGTCTCTTGAGTACTAATATATGTTTTCGGTGAGTTTTGTAAGTTTCAGGATTGTTCATGAATATACGCGAAACTCCAGGGTTTTAAGTGCAAATTACAAAGAAAGAAGAATTGAAGAAAATGAAAGTCATTATTTCGGACACCTCATGGACGCAAGGTAGGCGCACGTCCTGAAGCCAATCGAAGAGCCAAGAAGCACACATCGGATACCTTGCGACGCAAGGTATCCAAAGACCTGCATAAGGTAGGGCGTAATGCTCAAATTTCGGTTTTCACACGCTATTCGATTCAATCACAACTCCCGAGTATATATAGAAGTCAGAGGTCGAGCCTAAATATAGAGAGGACGGCTGGAAGCTCTCTTTACATAGATTTTAGGTAGTTTTAGATTGTATAACATAATTAGGTTTTGTAATTTCAAGTATTGAAGATCAAATCATGTCTTCCATCATCTCCATGTGCTGTTCATCGTCTATGATGAACTAAATCATCCCTAATCTAGGAGGTGGGAGGTAACTTGTATCGAATTTATGTTTTGATTCATTTATATATGTCTATTCAATGCTTGTTGATTGTGTTGTTTATCAATCCCTCTATTATTTCGCTTTGAACAAATGAATGTAATCGCAAATAATAAAGGCTTAGAGGTGCGGATTAGAGGTGCGGACCAAGTAACCTATGTCGTGCATAATCGGCTCACCAACACAATAAATTGGACCTATCGAAGCACGAGAGTGATAAGTTAGGACCGTGTTCTTACATGATCTAGGTGACAGATAGATCATAAATCTAGGTGATGCCTAGATTACAGCCTCGTGCTTAGGATATGGAATGGGTGAATTTTATGGGATGGAGGCTGAACCAATTGTTCAACGACCATATATATCTATTTTTAGTGAACGAACCCAAGACATTGAATGACATTATTATGAATCGAACATAAAGGAGATATAAGTGAAACCCAGAATCCTAGATTTCCACTCACCATAAGATCTTCATATCTGTTATTACTGTCTAATTAGTTAAATATCTATAACTAGTAGTTTAGAGTAGAAATTAAACATAAAAACCCCCCTTAGGTTAATAATTTGCTATCTATAACTGCATCTGCTCGTGATCACTTGTCTCGTGGTTCGACCCTTGCTTCCGAGTCTATTCTATAATAGTCTTGTACACTTGCAAGGAAATAGATAAATAAAACAATCGATCAGTTGGTCTGGGAAGGAGAGGTCTGGTTTCGTTCGGATGGTGTAGTTGGGTTGGTTGGATTACGAGGGGGTGAAGATGGGGTAGAAGGGTTTGGTGAGTAGTTGAATGGGGAAGGAGGGGTTGGAGAGGGTGATCTGGTAGGCTCCTCCTGAGTTATTGGCTCCTCCTGAGGGATTGACTCCTCCTGAGGGATAGGCTCCTCTGGAGGGGTTGATTCCTTCTAAGTAGATGACTCAGTAGGATTGGATTGAGAAGGGGTAGAAGGTTGGGTGCCAGCAGATTTCCTTTGCTGCCTTAGCTGTTGGACAGGAGATACAGTAGCTTCATCGGTAGGGTTGATAGGGTGTGCTGGTGGCTTGGTCGGCAGACCTTTACGTAGTCATCTACGATTAGGCTTGGGTGAATGAGAGGGTTGGTCAGATGATGGTTTACGTTTCGGGGTTTGGGATGGCTGTGGAATGGAGGTTGTTGGTTCAGGGTTGGAGGGCTGAGGAGAGGAAAGTTGTCCAGCAGCAGTAGAGGAGCTGCTGTGGGTTTCCCGGGATGCGCCCTCGCGCCGCGCGCCTTTGGATAGGGGTGCGCGTACGTGCGGGAGTGGGACACCACACTTTCCATTCCACCCTCCTTTATCTAGGGGAAGACGAAATTAAAAATGCGGATATGGTGCTGTGACGACCCGACCCGGACCCCAATGCGAGATCCCGAATCGCGCCGTCCAAATAATCAAGTTAAACACATAAGCATGCACAAGTAGGATTATAAAATTCATGTGGCGCAACATTTCAGACAATTAACAACTTCGGCTACACTTGGCCGGAAAAACAACTTGGCTGAATTAAACAAGTCGGCGTTATCGGCGACGCATACTCCCAACAACTACTCCTACAATTAACACATGCTTATAAAACCTCAACGGCCACAACATGCCGGAGACAACAACAATAATAATACTTTAAACAAGCTTTAGCGGAAGAAACTGTGATGAACCATACACACATATACACAAGCTCGACTTATAGTCGGCATACCAAAAGATTACAAGTATTAAATAATTAAGTTAATACAACAATAAAACCCCAAGCCAAGTCTACATGACTTGCTTCCCAACGTCCTTTCCAAAACAAAAGATTAACTAATTAAAGTCCAAAAGAGCAACCTCGCTCACAACGTCCAGCGAAAACGTGAATCTAGCGTGGAACGTCTCCTCGGCTTTGATCTAAGGAAAACAAAGCAAACAAATAGGGTAAGTCGAAAGACTTAGTAAGTTACCAAAATATGCATGTTCATATTATAGCATGACATTTATCACAAATATGGCATATTATCATCATTTAACACTTAGCACCTTATTCACATAAGTGCGTAAAGTAAATCATACAAGTAGGATATGATAGTCACGGCAGTAAAAACAATTGTTACTAGTTCGTGCCATCGATGTTATGTGAATTCATCGACTATCGTCGAGTGCTACTCGATCTCAATAGCAAGCCAATGCGGCACTTAACTGATACAGCAAAGGGGCTACTTCCCCACTGCGGCCCACAGTGGAGGTGTGTGTGGAGTCCCGGGTGCGGCGATCCATAGCGAGCACGAATCCCATAATTCGTGAAGGCGATGCATCGTCCCACCCTGACTTGATAAACAAACCATTTAATGCCAGCTGGACTCCATGCAATGCACAAGTAGATGTTTACTTGACTTAAACCAATTAAGGACCGAATTCGACAAGAGCGAATTCGACCATCCAAGTAGGGGTTAATCTCTACCGTAATCACATCAAGGCAATAATTTGCACAAATACCAACCTTTCATAACAACTTGTTACAATCAATTAAACCAAACTCATACTTGAGTAAACCAAGTCAAATGACGTTCAAACTTTGTAGGGATTGAAATTAGAGTCTAACATATTCAATTCTTCCCTAGAGTCGACTCCGTTGAGTCTTTTCACTAAATTCCCAATTTTGGGGAAATTGAAGCTATATGCTTCATAACCCAACTTAGGTCACTTCTAAGTTCAACAAGGGTATAAATTCACCTAAAACATTTTAATATAATTCATGTTCTTCATGTAGTCCAATATTGAGGTTACAACACATAATCATTTTCACACATACCACATAGGCATAATTTAGGGCATTCCCAAATAATATCACTTTCATCAACAAACATACTACATATTTCTAACATGTTCAAGACCTCAATTTAACATGATGAAAGAGTAATTTAAACTCCCAAAGGCAAGAAATTCACCTAGACATGCTCCTAGCAAAATCATACATTTAAAATTTCAAATGAAAAGCATAGGAAACAATTATGTGTCCTCATTGACCTCACACATCATAAACTTTGTTTCCTTAGGGTCAATGAGAACTAAAATGAAGAAGAGTAACTTACCTAGCTCGGATGAAAACTCAAGAGAATCCAAATCTAAACGGTGAAGTCGTTCCTTTCGTTGCACTCGTCGAGAATCCGAAGTTTGGCGGCGATCGAACGGTGGAATCCTTGTGGATCGAAGGAAGAAGATGGAGCTAGGGCTCAAAACTCAAGCTCCCAACTCTCTCTCTCTCTCTAACTTGTAAGAATAGGATGAACAAATGAAGGATTTACTGAAAATTGGCTAAGGTTGAGTATTTATACCTCCAATCAAGAGAAGGGTACAAGGGGGATTTCTCAAGTGCAATTAGTGAGAATTAGGAAGTTAACAAACACTTAACCAAACTAAATTAACCTCTAATTAGTGTTAGGACTTGATTAGGACTAAGTGTGGGTATTTAGGAAGGGTTTAGAGGGGGTTTAATGGGGGTAGGATAGGCATTTCACGACATAACTCAAAACAGGGGAAGAAAAATCCCGTAACAGATCTGCAGGTGAGGCGGGCGCCTCACCTTCTCCCATGCGGCCGCCTCATTCCCTGAGGCCTCTCCCAAGTTCAGTCCATTTTGAATTTGCTCCCTGTATCTGAGGCGGGCGCCTCGCGGGGTCCCATGCGGCCGCCTCGGCTCCAGAATCCCTAAAACTTGGTCTAAACTAGTCCTAAATGATCCCAAACTTATGGGCAATCATTCTAAGGTCTAACCCTACTCAAAACGAGTCGGAAACACACCCGAACCACTCCCGGAACAAGATAGAACAAGGCGCGAACCACGCGACGAATGATCAACGAATCAAACCGCAATCAAACACCATTCTAACTAAGATAACTTGGACACGAAAGAGACTTGTTTCGACATGGTTAAGACCTGAATATAAAGCCAAGAACTCAACGAACACTTCGTACGTCGAAATAGAAGTAAATACGAGCAACGGGAGGAATCGCTAAGGCTAAAATCAAAACGATCAAACCGGCGATTCAACAAACGAACTTACGTGGTTCTAAACATGTTAAGAACTTCAAGAATGATTTATGAATGATTCTAAGACGTTTATAAACTAGGTAAACATGATCGCAAATCAACTAAGAAAGCGTAAATACGAGCATAGAATGCACATGCCAAATTATGGGGCGTTACAGGTGCTGTCAAAATAGCGCGTTGAATACGCCTCGGTCACTTCAGTGATTTTTTGGTCCGTTATGGGAGCTATGGGTTTTCTATATCAAGTTATCCCTTTTTTAGGGGATACCAGGATATAGGAATACATCACCCTTTCATTCGCATCTTCCCTTGTGTAGGCGAAAATGGAAAGTGCAAGAAAGGATGTTGCGGGCCCCACTACAGACTTTATAAAAAATAGCCTTCAAGCCTATTTCAGATCACGATGAGTGCTTTGGATTTTTTTTATATCAAGTTATCCCTTTTTAGGGGATACCAGGATATAGGAATACATCACCATTTCATTCCCACTCTCCATTTTCTAGGGGAAAGCGGAAAATAATAAGAAAGGATGTTACGAGGCCCCACTGCGATCCAAAATGTTTTAATAGAATCGCCATCTTTATTTTAAGGAAGAAATAAATAAAAACCAAAAATAAAACCAGAGATTGCAAAAACGGGTTCGGAGGCTAAGTTACGAGTTGGGAAGGTGCTAGGCACCCAACTCGCCCTTTCGGTCTCAAAAGCGGTTTTTTGGCTAAAGTATGCTTGTTGTTATATTTTTCTAGCAAATAAATAAAGCATTAAAAGATAGAAAAGAAAACAAATACATCCGTGTCTACATTATTTACGGACTCACATCCACTTCCTTCCAATAATTTACAAATATACTTAAAAATATTTGACCATAATAATGACTCTTTTTAATGCTATTTTCTAAATAAATCTGGACTTTAAAAGATTATGCTAAAATGTGGTTCATGACTTTAGCACCCAGGAGCATATCTACATGGAGAGAATTATATAATGCATTTATTGCTAAATTCTATCAGCATGCTTCACTTTCGAATAATAGAAAACAAATCATGTGTTTTGCAATGGAGCAAGGTAAAACGTTTCATGAAGCATGGGATAATTTTAAATCCTTATTGATAGATTGTCCCCATCACAATTTTTTGCAAGATATTTTAATAACTCAGTTCTATGACTCACTCTTAATTCACCAGCAGACTATGGTAGATAGTGCTGCGGGAGGGTCGATTCACGAATTGACCCAGATCAAGCTCATTACTTATTTGAAATGTTAGGATCAAATTCTCGATAAAAGAGTGTGAGAGGAAAAGCTAAGACAGTTTTTGAGTTGAGGTCGAATGTTGATGAAGCAAATGCATTAGCAGTGGCTAATGCTAAAATAGAAGCTTATGAAGCGATGATGGCTGATGCCAATTGAAATTTTGCTTATGATTCATGTTCTACTTGTGGCAATAATTCACATGCTACTAATAATTGCCCGCAACTGGGGCATAAGTATTGAAGAATTTTTTTTTCTCTCTGGCCGATTAGGGTTTAACCTTGTTTTTTCGGCCTTCATGGATTCGACTTCGGCCGAGGTGGGGACTGGTGGTCCTCAGCCTCCGGCTCCCCCTTCCCAAAATAAATCTTTTGCTTCTCTTTTTTTAGATCAGACATCTGCTTCCCAGCCTACTAATCTTCTCATCCCTCCCTCGACCTACAAAGGTGAGCCAGCACTTCGATTATCTCCTGCACAAGTGGCGGCTTTTACAAAACCTTTCCAGTTTGCTCTTGTGGGTAAATTTTCACATGGCAGACCATCCTTAGAGATTATGCGCAAAGAGTTTTTGACCTTTGGCCTTAAAGCAGATGTTATCATTGGTCACTTGGATACAAGACACGTCCTGATTCAAACCCACCATGAGGCTGATTTTCAGCGCCTTTGGATCAAGGATCAATGGTATGTTGGAGCCTTTCCGATGAGAGTCTTCAAATGGACCCCCGATTTTAGATCAGACATCGAAAGTCCTATCGTCCTTGTGTGGTTCTCTCTTCCCAGTCTTCCAATATATTTGTTTAATAAACAAGCATTATTCTCTATTGGCAACATGATTGGCACGTCATTAATTCTTGATTCGGCCACTTCCAATTTATCTAGGCCGAGTGTCGCGCGAATCTGCATTAAGATTGATCTAACTAAACCCATTCCAAAACGCATCTGGATTTCCAGTGGTACTTCCGATGGCTTATGGCAGGCGATTGGAGTTGAGAGGCTCCCTCTATATTGCACTGGATGTCATAGGCAAGGACATGATGGTTTTTCCTGCAAAGCAAACTCTCATCATAAAGATATGGGGAACACTATCTCCCAAGACAATAAGGATACGACAAAAGTGGCTGCCGAAAACCCTACTCGCACAAAGCCTATGGTCTGGAAACCCAAAGAGACTCCCATCTCTCACGAACCACCTCAAGCCGATGCTTCTGCCCCAAGCAATCCCACCCCAGCCAAACCCTCGAATGAGGCCCAAGATACTCAACAGGATCTGACTACTTCTAGTCCTGTGCATCCTGAATCTCCTCTCGAACAAGTCCACAAAGATTCCGTTAATACGGATAATGTCCCTATTCTGCCCAGTGAGGATGAAACCCATCAGCCGCAAACTAACATCCCCAGCCCTCAGGATAATAATGATATTTCCATTGGGGAAACTGGAACTAATGAATGTTTGGATCCCCAATCAGAAGATGATTCCCTTATTAAGTCGCCGAACATATTTGCGATTTTACAAACCTTTGATGATGAAGACCCCCTTATGGCAAACACTTCAATGGAAGCTCTTCATTTGACAACAAGAATGCAACAGAAACGGTCTCGTAAACCACCTATTGTGCCTTCTACGCGAACTACAAATTCGCAAATGCAAGAAAAAACTCAATCTGGTCCTTCCTCCACTGTTTCCCATGTCAATTAAGACCTTATTTTGGAATCTTCGAGGAGTAGGTAATGATACTAAGGTTGCTCATTTGAAGAAGTTGGTTTCCATTCATCACATTTCATTTTTATCAATCTATGAACCTATGATAGATAAAACTAAATTGCCTTTTATTGCTAAGAAGCTGAAGTTTAAGTTCTACTTCTGTAATTCCGTTGGTTCTATCTGGATTCTTGCAAAGTCTGCCTTTAGTTGTCAAGTTGTTTTGGATTCTATGTAGCATATTACTCTCAGCGTTAAGCATTTTTCTTGGACTAATCCAGCTTTTATCACTATGGTTTATGCCAAATGTACCTCGCTGGAAAGCCAAGAGTTATGGAACGAGTTGATCGATTTTAGCCACGGGGCTTCCAGTTCTCCTTGGTTGGTTTGTGGGGACTTTAACATTATTCTTTCGCAACATGAGAAAATCGGCGGAACGGGTTGGGATAGGCAAGGAGGCTTCGAATTTCAAGCTTGTCTTAATGCGGTCGGGCTTACTGATCTTGGATATAATCGCAGCAAGTTCACATGGTGTAACAATCGTGATGGTCATGCTACTATTTTTCAACGACTTGATAAAGCAGTTTGTAACTCTTCTTGGCTCTCTTCGTTCTCTAAAACTACATTGGACCATCTAAATCAGACATGTTCTGATCATTTGCCTTTTCTTATTTCCATTAATGTTTCCACTGATTTTAGGCCCTCTTCATTTAAATTTCTGAACATTTGGACTGCTCATCACTCTTTTATGGATACTGTTAAGCAGACTTGGGATATCAATGTTAAGGGAGGGCCGATGGTGAGATTTTCCAACAAATTAAAGGCGGTTCGGGTTGCTTTGAAAATTTGGATTAAGTCCACTTTTGGCAATATATTTCAAATAGTTAAATTGGCTGAGGATGATGTGCTTGCCAAAGAGATTTTGTATGAAGCTGATAATAGTCCTGCCAATCGGTCTGCCCTTCATTTTGCGCAGGCTACCCTAAAAAACAAACTGAAGATAAAGGAAGATTATTGGAAGCAAAAATCTCACCTTCGCTGGCTTAAAGACGGGGACGGAAACACCAAGTTATTTCACTCCTCTGTCAAACAAACCCGCAGTAACCTCTCTATTCATCGCATTGTTGATATGCATGGTAACATTGTTGACTCGGATTCAACTATTAAGGAAGTTGCCATTAATTTCTATAAAGACCAATTGCCTGATTGTGGTAACCCTATGGAAGCTGATCTGCTTTCTATTATTCCTGCTTTGATTATGGCTGATCAGAATATTCCTCTCATTGCTCCCCCATCTCTTGAGGAAATTAAAGAGGTTGTTTTTTCGTTGAACGGTGATAGTGCTGCAGGCCCGGATGGATTTTCAGGCAAGTTTTACACTTCATGTTGGGACCTTATCACCACAGATTTTCATCTTACCATCTCTGAATTTTTTGCCAAGTTTGATCTTCCCAAAGCTTGGACGAGTACTACTATCATTACTATTCCTAAATCCAGTCATGTGGACTCCTTCAAAGATCTACGCCCGTTTAGTTTATGTAATTTTTGCAACAAGGTTATTACTAAAATTTTGTCCTCCCGTCTTGCGATTGTTCTTCCTCATATCATATTGGAAAATCAAAGTGCCTTTATTAAGGGAAGACTTATCCAAGATAATCTTCTTCTTGCGCATGAATTATCTCATCAACTGAAGAAAAAAATTAATGGTTCAAATGTTATCTGTTGATTCCTATGATTAGATTTGGTTGAGTCATCTTCTGATTCTATTACAGACAAGGCTAAAAGGTGCACGTGCTCGATTAGTGTGGCAACTGTCTTAGAATCACCGTGTTTAGAATAGTTTCTAAGTGTTAGTTCTTAGGCGCCAAGCAGCAAGCTTCTACAGCAGTCCTTATGGATCAGCAGACTTTGAGGTCTGCTCAAAGTCCGAAAAATCAAATTTGGCCAAAATCAAGAAACAATGACACGTGTACACATATTTAGATATTTTCGAAGTTATCTAGTCATTATGTCTTCACCAAATTATTTTTCAAGAAGTCAACTCTGCATGATGACAACCGCGCATCGGTGTCTCTCGAAATATGAAGAGAAGACATTACCCGCTTTTGGCTAAGAAGACTTTCCAAGCCGCAGACTCGAAACATTACCTGTTTAGTAATGTCTTCTCTGCACACTTGCATCTCGATGGTGTGGTATTTCTTGTCCCAAAGCGAATTGCATTCAATGCAAAGGAATGTTGGACTCAATTATCTCGATTTGGACCAACGGTCAAAGGTCTCTTCCTGGTATATATTCAAGTTTTGAAGATCTGAAGATATAACTCTTGCGCATTAACTCTCAAGCTTCATCTTCATAACTCAAGCATTCAAGAGATCAAAGGACAAGAACTAACACTTCACCAAACTTTCTGAAGCTGCAGATCTGTCATCTTAAATTCTTTTTCAGCTTCATTTAGTTTGTCTTTAAACTATTCTTTAATTCTGCACGTGTAGAGAACAATTATTCATTGATTGTCTCTCTCACCTTTATACACTTGGTTAAAAAAAACTCATTTTGTACACGATCCATTAGAGATCTAAAATCATAAACCTAGTGGATAAACAAGTGCACTTTTAAAATCCAAAGCTAACCACTTTGGTAGTGGATGTAGTACTATTCACAGTACGAACCACTTCAAATTCCTGTGTGTCTTCTTCAAACTCTTCTTATTTCTCTTATTAATCGGCGTGTGCTTAATCTGTTCAGCATTCTCGCACTTCCTTAACAAAGCACTCTTGATAATTTCAGAATCTGATTTGTTTCCGCTGCCTAAACATTTCTATTTAAATCTCTCTAAAATCATTAAGAAGTGTTCTTAAAAGAAAAGTTTTATAAAAACTTAACTAGGCTATTCAACCCCCCCCTTCTAGCCTAGATTGAGCCTATTTTGGGACCAACAATTGGTATCAGAGCTTAATTCTTTGAAAAATCATTTTTCCAAGATTAACCTCTTGAGAATAGATCCTATGGCTCACTAGATGCTGCCTACTTCAAATACCAGCCACGTCCCAATATTGGACGAAGGTCATTTCGAAGTATGGAAAGATAAAGTTATGAGATATATGAACTCTATTGACAATCGGTTGTGGCAATGTGTTGAAAGGTCCTTATATTCCAATGAAACCCAACCTACTTGTTTGAAGTAGCCGGTGGTCCTCCCGAGATACCTAAATCCATGAGCGAATGGACAGAGGCGAAGAAAAGGAGGCTCGTTGAACTCGGCAGCAAGGCTATTCATATTATATCCAGCTCCAAATTTCTGTTGACACAAGCACATATCAACAGATCATCGATGCAAACCCGCAGGAAATGTGGGAAGCAGGAAATGTGGGAAGCATGGTGGAATATCTTGAAGGAGACCTACCCACCGAGAGACAACAGAAAGTACAACTATATTCAACAGATTCGACTCATTCGAGGAAAAGATCTAAGGAGACTCTCACGGCAAGCCTACGATGGAGGCGAGGTAGTAAATAGTTGTTACTCTTTAGGAAAAGAATATAGTGTTAAAGAAGTAAATATGAGATTTCTAGCTTCTTTAGGAAGTTTGTGGCATGTAAAAACCACTTTGCAATAAAGAGTCAGACTTGAACTCCATGCATATGAGGAAGTTTGTATGCGAGTTTAACGGTCTATGAGCAAGAACTTACTTCAAGCTCAAGAACGAGGACAAACATTTTAAACTTCCTTCTTTTACGCTTTATCTCTCGGGATATTCTGCTCAAGAAAGTAAACCATCTACTTCTTCTTCAAATGAGAATGAAATTCTCTCGGAACAATTTGCTATGTTCGTTAAGAAGTTTCAAAATTCTCAAATTTAACAAAAAGAAGCAAACCAAGGCCAGACTTTGACTGCTGAAAACTCACAATAATGAGTTAGTTGCTACAATTAGAGCTTTGGTCACTTTGCTTCTAAATGTCCTAAGCCTAAATATGAAGCCTACGAAGACCATCAAATCATTTTCTAAACATAGAGGTCTTAATTTGAGGACTTAAAAGAAAACCATGTAGCCACTTGGTTTGGGCGGTTAAGCGAGGATGATAGTGATGACTCACAGCCGAGCACATTTTGCACAGTTGCTCTAGAGTCACCTCCCACCTATGACTCAGGCAGGTGATGTTAAATATTCTCCTTTTCAAGCTAACATTGAACAAGCCTCGAAGAGCCTTCAAAGAAGAAATCCTCAAGGATGCTAAGATATGCTAAGAATTCAATGAATTGAGAGAAAACTTATGTTAAGTTAGCTAAAAAGTCATGGAAAGGAAGCGAAAAATCATCTTTGCTTGAGTTAAAAATTATAAATTCGGCGGGGAAAGTATCAAGTTAAAGGGAGAGAGAACAAGTTTCTCAATGAAAAGGTTGCTTGCCTTATTGATCATGCCAAAGAGATATGTGAAAGATGAGTTGCAAAAGACCATTAACTCATGGAATAACTCAGCAGCGGTCTTTGATCAAATTCTTGGAGATCGAAGCCCTCAACGAGATAAATCTGGGCTAGGATTCTCCAATGACATCTACGGTGCAACCTCTGAACAAGAAAATGAACATTTTCACGGTGAATAGTAATATTCACACACAATAGAGAAACCTAACAAGGGTAAAAGAAGAATTGGTTATCTTGCTACTCCTTATAAATACCACTAGGTTCAAATTATCAAAAACGATTGAAGCTTTGAAAGCAAAAGAAATCATCTGTTTGGAATAAATGTTAAAGGGAGGTGTGAACACAACGGCCCTCCACCCGCACTTGTGAAAGCAAAAGGCTCTTTGTTTTCGGTCTAAAAGTGCTGCTCAAACCTGTCGATTCATCAACGGTACTACGGATGGTGCTCTTGCTACAGAATGTTGATACCAAGCTTAAAGGTAAAATGCATGAGGTATCAAAGTCTACTACCAAGAAACATTCTTTCTAAAGCAAAGATCGCCGTGATACGACTCAAGAAGCCTCATACGTGCCCCTAAGTCCGTTAACAAGACTACTAACTCAAAAGTCGCGTTAAGAAAAATGTTCAAAAACCTTCCAATACCCAAGATGATCATGTAGACTGCGTAATTTCATCACGTACATTTTGTAAATGTTTTGGCCACTTGGTCCATGAATGTCATTGAAATCCATCATAAAGCCCGGATCCCCTATTCCAAAAATCAGCAAGTATGGGTTCCAAAATACGCTAACCATTTGGACCCATAAGAAAAATAAAAGGGACCATGATTTTCTTACTCCACATCTCAAAAGCTTCATGGCTAACTCCAGTTCGAAGAAAGATGTATGGTATCTAGATAATACTGCCAAGACACATGACCGAGAATCCCGCCTTCTAATATATTTCAAGCGTAAGGCCTCCAATATCTTCGGAGACAATGCTAAAGGAAGAACAATTGGCTATGGATCCATCATTCGAGGAAATCTCTCCATTGAAAAGTCTCTAGTAGAAGGCTTGAAACATAATCTCCTCGAGTATTTCTCACCCCGTGACAAAGGGCTTATATGTCAATTCTCCTCAAACAGATGTGATATCAAGGATCCATCTCTTGCTCAATCTTGTTATCCGGTCATAGACAAGGGAATGTCTATGTGATAGATTTGAATGCCTACTGAAGGTCGCTAATCTATGTCTTGTGGCAACTCGCCAAGACAAAAGCCGGTCTGGCATAAAGACTCACCATTTGAACTTCAAATATCTAGCCAAGCTATCTAAAGAAGGTCTAGTTAAAGGATTGCCAAAGGTCTCGCCGATCATGATCGTCATGCAAAGCGTGTCAACCGAAAGCTCTCAAAACGCTATTCAAAAGCAAACCAGACTCTCAACGACAAGACCTTTACAATCGCTACACATGGATCTTCGACCACCACTACTATTAGCTATGGGGCTGCGTATACACGCTAGTAGTAGGGATGATTATACAAGATACTTGGACATAGATGATGTCTTCTAAAGATCACATACGATCTTTACTTAAAGACTATTCGTAAGATTGCAAACAAAACTCGATGAAATCCTTGACGCTCGATCGATAATGGCACCGAGTTCACCAATAATGGAATAGCAAAGTAATCGTGATGATCACTTTATTGGGCACAACTTCTCCGCCGTAAACAACCACGCACAAAACTGCAAGTGTCGAACCAAGAACGTAACACTTATCGGCCGCTAAAAACTATGCTTGTCGAAGCAAAGTCGTTCAAACACTTCGCGTAAGCCAATAATACCGCTTCACTCGTAATGCATCATTGATCAACAAATTTCACTAAAACACCCTACTAACTTTGGAGAGGTAAAACCCCAAACATTGATTTTTTAAAATCTTCTGTCAGAATGTTTCAGTAGTCTACAACCTGTAATGATTACGTAGGCATTTGATCATAAAGCCGATGAAGGTGTATTTTTGGGTTATGCCTTACAC
>CM028377.1:177179358-177208750 GCA_013146195.2 Codonopsis lanceolata
ACTCACATTTCTCGCTCAAACAAATGGCACATTCTTACATGTCAACCTCGTCATAGGAGTTACAATTCTAGAAAAACCCTCAATAAACCTCCGGTAATAACCCGTAACCCCGAGCTACGAACCTCGTGCTTGAACTAGGCCTCTTCAATTCATCACACTTCAATCTTAGAAGGATCAGCGGCTATCTCGGCGCTAGAAAGCGATATGCCCTAAGAAAGATGCTTCCTCGAGCCAAAAGGCACATTTGCTAAACTTGGCATAAAGGCTGCTTCTCAGAAGAATGGATAAGACAATCCTTAAGTGTTTTCTAGTGCTCTCAGATTTCGAATACACTAGGATATCGTCGATGAAGACTACAACAAAGCGGTCAAGATAGCGTGAAAGACACGGTTCATCAAGTCCATAAACACGCTGGCGCATTCAACCGTGCCAAGCGGCATCACCACAAATTCAAAATGCCCGTACCTAGTGCGAAAAGCCGTCTTCGGAGCGTCTTCCTCTCTAACCTTCAATTGGTAGTAACCCCATCTCAAATCAAGCTTAGAGTGGCGATAGACCCTTGCAACTGGTCAAAAGATCATCAATGTGGGGTAGAGGATACTTATTCTTAATAGTCACCTTGTTCAACTCTCGGTAGTCTATGCATAACCCGCAAACTCCCATCTTTCTTCCTCACAAACAAGGCAGGATTGCGCCCAGGCGACACACTTGGTTTAACAAAACCAATCTCTAGGAGTTCTTGCAAGCGAGTTTTCAACTCCCTAAGTTCGCGAGGCGCCATCCTATCGGTGCCTTGAGAAATCGGTGAAGTCCCAGGAATAAGCTCAATACGAATTCTAGTTCTCTATCGGGTGGCATAGCATGGTCGGTAGAAAACACATCGGGAAATTCACAAACTACCGGAACCTCTTCTAAGTTCGGCGAAGACTTCCTCTTATCAACTACGCATGCAAGATAACCCGTACACCCTTGAGACAGTAATTTTCTAGCCCTTAGAGCAGAAATAAAATGCACGTCACTCGAAGCATGATCACCCACAAAAGTAAACTCAGGCACACCCGGCATATAAAAAGTAACCCGCTTCTTATGGCAGTCAACTATAGCATGATAAGCACATAACCAGTCCATGCCAAGAATCACATCAAAATCACGTATAGGGAGGACTACCAAGTCCGCATGCAAAGTGTGGTCACCCACCAAAACATCACAAGATTTAAATACTTCAGACGCGAGCATATATTCCCCAGCGGGGTAGACACTTCAAGCAAATATGGCAATGGTTGAGGCAATACGCAAAGATTCTCAATAAAGTGCGAAGCAACATAAGAATGCGAAGACCCTGGATCTATGAGAACTCGAGCCTTATGATCGAATATAGAAAGAGTACCTCCTATCACGGCCGTAGACCCCTGAACCTCGCGCTGATCAAGCGCAAACACACGGCCTTGAACCTTGGGTTTACCGTCCCCATCTCTCTTAGCCCCCATTGTTGTCAGTACCCGACTAGCCTTAAACTTCTGACGGTCCTTCTTCATGTGAGTTTCATCTCCTTGATAGAAACACTTCCCATTTTTCCCCAGCACCTATCACCGTGTGCCGGACCTCCGGCGTAAGAACGAACAAATCATAGCTTCACTACGCGACCCTTGCTGCCCCTTAGATGAAGAAGTATTGTTACCTTGTTTCCCAGACTGTGGCCTACCTTGGCCTCCACTTCTCCTATCACGGTTCCCCTGATAACCCCTTCTGTTACCCGAATTACTTCCCTGATTATTGGCCTGAGTAGTCTGCCGTGCACTACTAGCATTATTCTTGACTTGGTGTTCCTCAATATCTTGCTCAACCTCATAAGCTCTATCAACTGCAGTCCGATAATCGGTGAGCTTAAGCGCTAGAATTTGTTTCCTAAACTCAGTTCTTAACCCTTCACAAACTTGTGTGTTCTCCGTGCCTCCGTGGGAATCAGATACGTACAATATCGGCTCAATTCTGTGAATTTCGCGGAATACTCCGCTACTGTCATGCTACCTTGCTCAAGATCATAGAACTCCTTCTCTCTTTGGTTGCGCACTACATCCGGCACATATTCATTCTTAAATTCTCTTTGGAAATTGGCCCACGTAATGGGAACTTGTTGCATCTCCCAACTCTCCTTCAACACGGTCCACCAATGTTCGGCGGCTCCCTTAAACTTAAAGGTTGCTAGCATAACTCTTTCTTCGTCAGTACACCCCAACATGGACAATACTTTGATCATTTCCTCCATCCATAACTCGACCTCCCTCGGTTTCGGTTCCCCAAGAAACGAACTAGGCTTTAGCTTAAGAAATCTCTCTAGGAGGGTAGTGTCAGTTCTTGGTCTCGGTGGTGGAGGTGGTGGTGGTGCTTGCTCTCTGCCGACCTCCTGGGCCCGCCGGAAAAGCTAACAATCTGCGATGTAATTCAGCCATATCCGAACTACCGGATCCTCCTACTTGAGTTCAACCGGAACTCTCCTGGGTCTACCTCTCCTGTGATTATCCATCGGACTCCTACAAGAATTCACTCGACGTTAAAATCAACACACAAATAACTAACCCAACTAGGCCATGGAACCTATCCCGATGCCTAACCTATAGCTCGATATTAACGTGACTAACCCGACCCGACCGGACCCAATGCGAGATCCCGAGTCGTGCCGTCCAAATAATCAATAACACAAGCATGTATAAGTAGGATTATAAAATTCATGTGGCGCAACATCGCATACAAACAACAACTCGGCTACACTTGGCCGGAAAAACAACCTAAAATAAACAAGTCATCGGCGACGTTACAGCCGGAACCCAACAACTACTCCTACAATTATTAACACATGCTTATAATAACCTCAACGGCCACAACATGCCGGAGACAACAACAACAACAACGATTAAACGAGCTTTAGCGGAAGAAAACCGTAGTGAACCATACACATATAAACATGCTCGACATATAAGTCGGCATACCAAAAGATTACAAGTGTTAAGTAGTTAAGTTACAACAACATCAAAACCCCAAGCCAAGTCTACATGACTTGCTTCCCAACGTCCTTTCCAAAATAAAAGATTAACTAATAGAAGTCCAAAAGAGCAACCTTGCGAATACAACCAACCAAACGTGACCAAAGCGAGTCTATCCCGGACCGTCTCCTCGGCTCGGATCTAAGGAAAGACAAAGCAAACAAATAGGGTAAGTCGAAAGACTTAGTAAGTTACTACAATGCAAGTTCACGTTACATCATGACATTTATCTCAGTTATAATACATGATCATCATATAGCACGTAGCACATTGTTCACATAAGTGCGGGAATTTAAATCATACAAGTAGGATATGATATAGTCACGGCCGCTTCGTAGCTCCTGCAATAAAACTTTATTATACTTTATCGTGCAACATTGATGCTCTGTGAATGCATCAACTTTTATCAAGTACCACTCGATCTAGATAGCAAGCCAATGCGGCACTTAACTGATACGGCAAAGGGGCTACTTCCCCATTGCGGCCAACAATGGAGGTGTGTGTGAAGTCAGTGCGGCGATCCATAGCATAGCACGAATCCCATAATTCGTGAAGGCGATGCATCGTCCCACCTTGACCCAATAAACAAACCAAATAATGCCAGCTGGACTCAATGTGATGCACAAGTAGATATTTACTTGACTAAACCAATTAAGGACCGAATTCGACAAGAGCGAACTCGACCAACCAAGTAGGGTATTAATCTCTACTATAAAATCATATCAAGGCAATTAAATTGCACAAAACCAACCTTTCATAAAAAAACTTGTTATAAACAATCAAACCAATCTCATACTTGAGTAAACCAAACCAAACGGTGTTCAAACTTCGTAGGGATTGAAACTAGAGTTCAACACGTTCAAATATTCCCTAGAGTCGACTCCGTTGAGTCTTTGCTCTAAATTCCCAAATTTGGAGAAATTGAAGCTATGTGCTTCATAACCCAACCTAGGTCATTTCTAGGTTCAACAAGGTATTAAATTCACCAAGGCAATGCAAAGTGATTCATGTATATCATAGAGTCCAAAATTTAGGATAGAACACATAACACTTTCACAACATTTCAAGAAGGCATAAACTAGGGCATTCATATATATCAATACTTCCATCACAAATATAATACATGGCTTTAACATGTTCAAAACCTTAAATAGACAAGATGGAAGAGTATTATAAACATTCATAGGTAAGAAACCAACCTATACATGCTCCTAACAAGCTCAAAATCTCAACATACAAGAAGATAGCATAGGAAGCATAAAAGTGTCCTCATTGACCTCAATCACCATAGGCTTTGTTTCCTTAGGATCAATGAGAACTAAAAGAAGAAGAAGAAGAAAGTAACTTACTTGCTATACTACACCAAAGAAAGCAATGGAAGAAACTAATCGGATAGAAATGCTCCTCTTCTTGAGCTCTACACCTTTAATGAAGGATTCTTGGGCAAAGGAGGAATGGATGATGAAGACCAAGGGCAAAGCTTCATGTAGCCATGGGAGAACTCTCAAGAACTCTCTCTCACGTTTTTGGAAGAGTACTCAGCAAATGAGGATGGAAGGAGCTGATTTGTGGCTTATAAGAGGTCAAAGGTTGAGTGGGACAAGTGTCAAGCTAATGTGGTGTCTTTCTAGGCTGATTTGGTGGCTTAATGACCCACTAATGAACCCTTAATCCAACATTAAAATTAGTTAGGGATGTTAGGACCTAAGTGGGAAGGGTTAGGGAGGTTTAGGATAGGTTTAGATATGGGTTCAAGGGGTAAAATCGACCAATTCCGAAACAGGGGAAAAAATCCCGTAACAGACCAGCAGGTGAGGCGGGCGCCTCACCCAAGCCCATGCGGCCGCCTCAACTACTGAGGCTATCCCCAAGTTCAGACCACTCTGCAATTGTTCCCTGCATTTGAGGCGGGCGCCTCACCAGGTGCCATGCGGCCGCCTCGGCTCCAGAACCTCTAAAACTTGATCTAAACTTGATCTAAATGGTCCCAAACTTTTGGGCAACCATTCTAAGGTCTAACCCTACTCAAAACAAGTCGGAAACACTCCCAAAACAAGATAGAACAAGGCTCAAACCACGCGACGAATGAACAACGAATCAAACTACAATCAAACACTAATCAAACTAGGATATCTTAGACATGAAAAAGGTTTGTTTCCACATGATTAAGACCTGAATATAAAGCCAAGAACACAACGAACTCTTCGTACGTCGAAATAGAGGCAAATACGAGCAACGAGAGGAATCGCTAAGGCCAAATTCAACGCGATTAAACCTGTGACGCCCCGCTCCTTTGTTATCTCGGTTTGCGTGCTATACTTGCACTTCTTCTTTTGTCGACGGTATGCTTGGTTTGCGAGAGGGTCTAGATGTGTTTGAGAGACCATATTAAGACCAAAACATTATTAAGAGACTCCATATAGTTGTTGACTTGTTAAAGTCACAAGTCGTGACCCGACGATAGTCGGAATGCGACGCGATTGAAGGTTTGCTTGCGTTTTGTGTTCGTGACCTCGATTTGGGTCCTAGACCTCTTTAAGATAGTTTATTAACATGTTTAGATGTGTTAGACTTCAAGTTGGAGGTGTTCCTTGAGTCTATCGATGATTTGGAAGTTTTGGGGATAGCGTTCGTCTCTATCGCGTAGTTCGGGAATCGATCGCCTCTCCTTTGGGATTCTTATCTCCCTTAGAAGTTGTTATTCAACTTCATTAGAAGCCCTTAAGCTTCTTCTAGTTGCCCTTAGACTTGCCTTAGAAGTTCCCTCTTTGCTCGTTTGAGTTGCTTTCAGTTGACGTTGTTGCACCCTTCCGAGTTGTTTCGGGAGTTGTTTGGGTGTGTTTTAGACTTGTTTTGAGTTGGGTTAGACCTTAGGATGGTTGCCCATAAGTTAGGATGGGATGCCCATTTAGATCAAGTTTAGACCAAGTTTTTGGAGGTTTAGACCAGAGGTTGCATGGAGTGAGGCGCCCCTTGAGAGCAACCTTGTGCGAGACCAAGTGAGGCCCATGGGATGGGGTGAGGCGCCCGCCTCAACCCCAGAAAGCAGTTACGGGATTTTTGCCCTGTTTTGTGATTTGTCGAATTATACCTATTCTACCCTCATTAAACCCCCTCTAAACCCTTCCTAACCCCTCATACTTAACCCTAAACATGTCCTAACATTAGTTAGAAGTTAATTAAGGTTAGATTAGTGATTGATTAGTCCTAATCTCTACTAATTGTGCAAGGAAAAGTCTATTGTGCCCTTATTGTTGAGGAGGTATAAATAGCCTAACCTCTTCCCAAATCAGCCAAACCCTCCTCATTTCTCATCCTCCACATACGTATTATAGAGAGAGAGAGTCCAAGGGAGATTTCAAGCCCTAGCTTCTTCTCTCTTCGATCCAAGACGATCCGACCACCCGATTTCCTTCAAACTTCGGATTCTTGAAGCCCTCGACGAGTAGAACGACTTCACCGATCGGATTTGTGTTCTCTTGAGTTTTCACTCAAGCTAGGTAAGTTACTTTCTTTTGATTTTGGTTCATTGGCCCTAAGGAAAACAACTTGTATGCTATTTGTGGGCAATGAACACTTGTATGCTATGTTTGCCCAATTCTTGGGGATTTTGGAAGTGTATCTTGTAAGAGCAATTGTAGAGTAATTTCATGATTGTTGAAGTGTGTGATTACTCTTTATTATGTGTTTTCTAGGCTTATGAGCACGCTAGAAATCATGTCCATATGCTATTTGAGTTCATTGGGGAAATATGCCTAATTTGTGGATTGTAGGATTTATGAACTCGTTAATGCCTTGAGGATGAATTATGTTGGGTTAGTTATGAATTTGAGGGCTTGTGAATCAAGCCCGAACTATTGGAGAATTATTGTTAATTGATGAGTTATGTAAATGATGAAACCTAGCCTTTAGACTCAACGGAGTCGAAATATGTTCAATATTGTGTTAATGAATTCGGGTTGGAATCCTACGACAATTGGATTTCGTTTGATTATGATTATGATGAATTCTTGGGTTTTAGGGCTTGGAAATCAAGCCCGAATGAACTTTGGGCTTTTGTAGTATATACGAATGAAATGTTTAATTGTGGGGCTACGAATCACATAAAGAATGGAATGTAGAATTAAGACTCAACGGAGTCATTGTGAGGCCAATAATGTGATAACAAGCCTTTGATTGAGACCCTACAATGTTCGGGTCTCGTTTGCTTATGTTGTGCGCATCCGAGTATCTTGTTGTGTCCAATGGAGATACTCATGTTATATAGAGACCCATTGGGAACTTGTTTAGAGCGTGCTTGTAAAGCACGGAGTATTAGAGACCAACCCATGGTCTCGAGTACTATTTAGTAATGGTTATTCGATGAATTCACTATAAGGAATTTAGTCGCGAGCATATGAAAATACTTGCGGGATTTAGACGACAAGGTAGTATTGTCATTCATGAGATGGGTTTTGAGGATGTCGACTATTAATGACGAGCGGGACTTTGGCTAAGTCCGGTATGCCGTTAAGTGAAGCTAAATGCTAAGTTTTGAATTGTGGTGGTTCTTAGACTAAGTAGTAGTCTTTGACTTAATCTTGAGTAGAGGACTATAGTGGACCTCATATTGTGATTTGTTGAGCTAATATGCTATTCTTGAATTGGTGATGTCTTGAGGATTGTGAATACCTCAATATGTGGTTTTGAACTAAACTTACAAGTTAGTTGAACATGTTAAGTGTGTACAATTATGTGCATTGTTTATTGGGTTTTGTAGAGCATTATGACCTACTTGAATCGATAAGTTCTTTTATGATGGACTTGGTCCTTATTGGTTTATCCAAGTAAATATCTACTTGCGCATCTTGAATTAAGTCCAGCTGGCGTCTTGGTCGTTTTGTCGGCAATGGGACGATTCATGGCCTTTGGAAACATTCGCTATGAATCGCCGCATTGGTACCCTTTCTCCTCACTATTTGGCCGATAGTGGGATGTGGTCTCTTATTAGCGCCCCCTAGCCTGATATTGAGCTCCCATTTCTCGTCCCATGGTTGGATGAATGTAACGAAGTGCTCATTAAGAAAACTGATGAGTTGTGATCATTCGAGGATTGAATCCCAGACTATGATCTTTTGAGGGTTGGACCCATGGTTTGAATACAGAAGGGCTAGGCCCAGATCTTGGTTTTATGTGCTTAGGTATAAGCACTTATATGAAAAAGAACGTGTTATGTGGTTTATGAAGTTTATGTTACATGATGACCTGATACAAGTTATTATTGGTGGACTATAAGATACCATGATTTTATATATGTTGGTGCATTATGCCATGCCACGATATGCCATGCCATACATTTGCATTTAGTAACTTACTGGGTCATTATGACTCATTTCGTGTGTTTGTTTTCCTTAGTTTTTGCAGTGATCCCGTTAGTACGCGTGGCGGCTTCGGATAGTGATTCCTAGAAGGTGGTCTTCCGGGCTTTTAGCTTGGATTTATTATTATTCAGTTATTTTTGTAATTGTGAGACACGATTGTAAAGTTACGTAGACTTTACTTGGGTAGTTTATGTTAGTATTCTGTTATTGTTTTATGGGAGCCGACTTGCTTAGTCGAGCTGTTGTATCTCTTAGAAGTTATTCCCTTGTTATTTCGAGCATGCTCTAGCTTATTCATCCTATTATTGTTGGTATTGTCATCTCCGATGACATTAGTCGTGAGACTTGGGTTTAATTGTTAGGACTTGAATATCTTGTTCTTTAGATGATTTATTCCTCCGGCATGTTATAGCCGTTGAGTTGTCGTTTATCAGGTTGGTATTCTTGTTGCTTTGCCGGCCTTAGATTGCCGATGGTTTGTTGTACGTGCGCAATGTTGCGTCACGCGAGTCGTAGATTTGTCGAGAGATAGTCGTCTCTCAGCCTTGTATTCCTTAGTTTAAATCTATAGGTTGGTCCCATTTATGATTTGCTTCCGCAGATTTTAGTTTTTGGTTATTCGGTTTTGCCGTTATGGCTTTTCATTCTTGCTTAGCGGGTGCTTGTTCGTCTTTTAGCTTGTCTTGGCGGCACGACCTTGGGATTCCGCATTGGGGTTCGGGTCGGGCTGTCACAGTTGGTATCAGAGCTATAGGTTAGCTATTTCGCCAGGATAGGTTCCTTGGCCTAGTTGGGTTGGGTTTATTGTTGAGTTATTAACGCTGAGTGTTCTTTGTAGGCGTATTATGTCGGGAACTTGGCGTGGAGCTAGTTCCAGTAGACCTCGTTCGGGTACAACTCGTGGCTACGAGAGAGGGGAGAATGTTACGGATCCGCGTGTGACCCCTCAGCAGATGTTTGGGATGGAAGACAATTCTATCATTCTTGCGAGATTCTTGAAGTTGGAACCTGAGAGCTTCGATGGAGGACCCGATGCTTCTAAAGCAGAACTTTGGATAGAAAACATGGAGAAGATCTTTGCAGCTATGGGTTGTACGTCAGAAGAGATGGTGACCCTAGCAGTGTTTAAATTGATTGGCGCGGCTGACCATTGGTGGCATGTGTTACGAGATAGTTGGAGTCACCATGGAGTGCCTCAAGTGTGGGAGAACTTCACGATGGAGTTTATGGCACAATTTATTCCGGCAGTAGTTCGAGAAAGAAGAGAAGCGGAGTTCATGGCATTGGAACAAGGAGCTATGACGGTGGCTCAGTATTCAGCGAAGTTCACCGAGTTGGCTCGCTATTGTGGTTACTTAGTACCTGATGAGGCTAGGAAGACCCAACGGTTTGTGAAGGGTCTAAAAATGAAATATCGTAGGCAGCTTGTTCCGTTACAACTTACGGATTACCGAGTCGCTGTGAATCGCGCGTATGCAATAGAGTTGGACATCGAGGAGTATGCTCAAAAGAAAGCCTCGAGTACTATTAGGGGCAATGATGGTAATAAAGGGCAGGCAGCACCTCAGAAAGTTAATCAAGAAATCACACGTACTGGTAGACGGAGTGACGTTCCTACCTCTAGTCGGAGACGACGAGGCGGCGAGCTGGTATGTAATTTTTGTATGAGGACAGGACATGCCGAGAACAGATGTTGGGGTAAATCAGGAAAGTGTTTCGCTTGTGGCGGTGATCATGTTCGTAAGGATTGCCCGAAGATGAGGGTTAATCAGTCTGGGAGCACTAGTCAACAATCCAGTGGCTCCAAGAGGGACAGTGGTGGACGGCCTAGAGCTTGAGGTCGTGCGCGCGTGGCGGTTGGCCATTGCGGGGTTTTGAGACCTATCCGAAATAGGAAGGTACATTCTTGTATATAAATATTCGTAAATTATACCGTTGTTACTATTACCGTTAATATGAGTACACGTTTTAATCGGTAGCTCATGTGCATTCACACATACATTATATGGTGTATTGTGTAATATTGGTTATTTGCTTGATCGGGAATAATACCCCAATGTGAGATCGATATATGATATGGTTTGTTTTGTAAATTACCGGTAGGTAATCGCACGTTGTGTATAGATTCTTGTTTAGTCTATATATATATAAGACTATGCTATATGTATAGAGTTGTGGTTTTGTGTGGTTATTTATATAAGGGCCATAGTATGAATATATATGAAGTACGAATTGTATAGTGACACTTATCGGTTTGGTATGATGTTTGTATATTCTATGAGAATATGTTTTATGTAATGAGTAATATTACGCTATATTGTTGTTAAGGATTATTGTGCGAGTAAGATATACACTTGACTTGTGAGAAGGTTGAAGGTTGCGATTTAGAGGATAATCCCGGTTGCACGGGAGAGATAGACGCTTCACCGTGCGTGTTGAGACGTTAACGTTGTGTTAGGATGCTTAGTGTATGCATTGGTTGTAGACTTGGTCTAGAGCTCAAGAAAGGATAGTTTTGCGGAGTATAGACATTTCGGGCATTAGTAGCTTTGTCGATTCGCGGTGATTACTAGGAAATTAACTTGGTTGAGTGTACTAGGTATACGAGTGTTGTGGTAGCTATGATTTTTGCCAAGGTAATAGACCTTGTTGTCTGAACTGATTTTATTCAGTATGTGCATTAGTTGTAAGAAATATAAATGTGATGCATTTACATTCCTAAAAGATTAAATCCTTATTTCATCATTACTATCTCATGATCATTCATTTCCTTAGCATAGGAGACTATTAAAGGATGCTTAAAACCTTTTTAATCATGAACCTTGGCATCCTTGCAACGGAAACTTTTGAGTATCCAATTTAGCCGGTACCCTAAATTGGTGATCAAAAGTGGTTCGTTGTTGGACTAGGATTGGTATGAACTATGGTAGAAATTGACTACACCCGTTACCAAATGGAATTGACTTGAATGGAAAGAATTTTCAAAACATGGCATTGTGTGCTCTTATGTGTTCTCACCGCGATGGGGAATCGCGAGTATGATTTGCATGGTTTGAAATGCCGATTTTCTTATCCTTGATTTATTTGTAAATTGCTCCATAGGCAATTATTATTTCCTTAAAGCTAGAACCCCTTGTTCTTGAATTTCATGATGTGCCCCGAAACAAATAGTTTCGGTAGTTGAATGTGTTCTTATGTTGAAGTTTGGGATTTTGCCTACATGTTTGGCCTAGCGTTGTTCGTATGTGTATTCGTGACTCAAGCATGAGTCATATTGTTTCCGATAGAAGGTGTTTGATGACGTGTCTATTGAGAATTGTAGACTTTTGAATCTGGATTGTATTAGTTCGACCCTCGTGTATATTGTGGTGGTAGACTCGGAGATCGAGTCTAGGTAGATGGTTTTGAACTCGATGTGTTGTGGTTTGTATCATGAGCTAGGATTCGGGACGAATTCTTTTTAAGGTGGAGAGGGTGTGACGCCCCGCTCCTTTGTTATCTCGGTTTGCGTGCTATACTTGCACTTCTTCTTTTGTCGACGGTATGCTTGGTTTGCGAGAGGGTCTAGATGTGTTTGAGAGACCATATTAAGACCAAAACATTATTAAGAGACTCCATATAGTTGTTGACTTGTTAAAGTCACAAGTCGTGACCCGACGATAGTCGGAATGCGACGCGATTGAAGGTTTGCTTGCGTTTTGTGTTCGTGACCTCGATTTGGGTCCTAGACCTCTTTAAGATAGTTTATTAACATGTTTAGATGTGTTAGACTTCAAGTTGGAGGTGTTCCTTGAGTCTATCGATGATTTGGAAGTTTTGGGGATAGCGTTCGTCTCTATCGCGTAGTTCGGGAATCGAGTCGCGTAATCGCCTCTCCTTTGGGATTCTTATCTCCCTAGTTGTTATTCAACTTCCTAGAAGTATTTAAGCTTCTTCATTAGCCCTTAGACTTGCCTTAGAAGTTCCCTCTCATTGCTCGTTTGATTTCGAGTTCGTTCGTCGTCCCGGTTGCACGTTGTTGCACCCCTTCCCGGTTTCGCTCCGAGTTGTTTCGGGAGTTGTTTGGGTGTGTTTTAGACTTGTTTTGAGTTGGGTTAGACCTTAGGATGGTTGCCCATAAGTTTGGGATCATTTAGATCAAGTTTAGACCAAGTTTTGGAGGTTCGGGAGGCGCGCCCGCATGGAGTGAGGCGCCCGCCTCAAGTACTGAGAGCAACCTTGTGCAGAGACCAAGTGAGGCGGCCGCATGGGATGGGGTGAGGCGCCCGCCTCAACCCCAGAAAGCAGTTACGGGATTTTTGCCCTGTTTTGTGATTTGTCGAATTATACCTATTCTACCCTCATTAAACCCCCTCTAAACCCTTCCTAACCCCTCATACTTAACCCTAAACATGTCCTAACATTAGTTAGAAGTTAATTAAGGTTAGATTAGTGATTGATTAGTCCTAATCTCTACTAATTGTGCAAGGAAAAGTCTATTGTGCCCTTATTGTTGAGGAGGTATAAATAGCCTAACCTCTTCCCAAATCAGCCAAACCCTCCTCATTTCTCATCCTCCACATACGTATTATAGAGAGAGAGAGTCCAAGGGAGATTTCAAGCCCTAGCTTCTTCTCTCTTCGATCCAAGACGATCCGACCACCCGATTTCCTTCAAACTTCGGATTCTTGAAGCCCTCGACGAGTAGAACGACTTCACCGATCGGATTTGTGTTCTCTTGAGTTTTCACTCAAGCTAGGTAAGTTACTTTCTTTTGATTTTGGTTCATTGGCCCTAAGGAAAACAACTTGTATGCTATTTGTGGGCAATGAACACTTGTATGCTATGTTTGCCCAATTCTTGGGGATTTTGGAAGTGTATCTTGTAAGAGCAATTGTAGAGTAATTTCATGATTGTTGAAGTGTGTGATTACTCTTTATTATGTGTTTTCTAGGCTTATGAGCACGCTAGAAATCATGTCCATATGCTATTTGAGTTCATTGGGGAAATATGCCTAATTTGTGGATTTGTAGGATTTATGAATGCCTTGAGGAGGATGTTTTGAAGGATATTGTGTTGGGAGAAATGGGTTATCTTTGTTAAGATTTTGTGAATTTTAGGGTTAATGCAAATTACTTGAGGATGAATTATGTTGGGTTAGTTATGAATTTGAGGGCTTGTGAATCAAGCCGAACTATTGGAGAATTATTGTTAATTGATGAGTTATGTAAATGATGAAACCTAGCCTTTAGACTCAGCGAGTCGAAATATGTTCAATATTGTGTTAATGAATTCGGGTTGGAATCCTCGACAATTGGATTTCGTTTGATTATGATTATGATGAATTCTTGGGTTTTAGGGCTTGGAAATCAAGCCCGAATGAACTTTGGGCTTTTGTAGTATATACGAATGAAATGTTTAATTGTGGGGCTACGAATCACATAAAGAATGGAATGTAGAATTAAGACTCAACGGAGTCATTGTGAGGCCAATAATGTGATAACAAGCCTTTGATTGAGACCACACGATGTTCGGGTCTCGTTTGCTTATGTTGTGCGCATCCGAGTATCTTGTTGTGTCAATGGAGATACTCATGTTATATAGAGACCCATTGGGAACTTGTTTAGAAGCGTGCTTGTAAAGCACGGAGTATTAGAGACCAACCCATGGTCTCGAGTACTATTAGTAATGGTTATTCGATGAATTCACTATAAGGAATTTAGTCGCGAGCATATGAAAATACTTGCGGGATTTGGCGACAAGGTAGTCTTGTCATTCATGAGTGGGTCTTGAGGATGTCGATTACAAGGCGAGCGGGACTTGGGTTGAGTCCGATGTGCCTTTAAGTGAAGCTAAATGCTAAGCCTTGAATTGTGGTGGTTCTTAGACTAAGTAGTAGTCTTTGACTTAATCTTGAGTAGAGGACTATAGTGGACCTCATATTGTGATTTGTTGAGCTAATATGCTATTCTTGAATTGGTGATGACTTGAGGATTGTGAATACCTCAATATGTGGTTTTGAACTAAACTTACAAGTTAGTTGGGAACATGTTAAGTGTGTACAATTATGTGCATTGTTTATTGGGTTTTGTAGAGCATTATGACCTACTTGAATCGATAAGTTCTTTTATGATGGACTTGGTCCTTATTGGTTTATCCAAGTAAATATCTACTTGTGCATCTTGAATTAAGTCCAGCTGGCGTCTTGGTCGTTTTGTCGGCAATGGGACGATTCATGGCCTTTGGAAACATTCGCTATGAATCGCCGCATTGGTACCCTTTCTCCTCACTATTTGGCCGATAGTGGGATGTGGTCTCTTATTAGCGCCCCCTAGCCTGATATTGAGCTCCCATTTCTCGTCCCATGGTTGGATGAATGTAACAGTGCTCATTAAGAAAAGCGATGAGTTGTGATCATTCGAGATTGAATCCCGGACTATGATCTTTTGAGGGTTGGACCCATGGTTTGAATATTGAAGGGCTCGGCCCAGGTCTTGGTTTTACGTGCTTAGGTATAAGCACTTATATGAAAGAGAACGTGCTATGTGGTTTATGAAGTTTATGTTACATGATGACATGATACAAGTTTATTATTGGTAGACTATAAAGATACCATGATTTTATATATGTTGGTGCATTATGCCATGCCACGATATGCTATGCCATACATTTGCATTTAGTAACTTACTGGGTCATTATGACTCATTTCGTGTGTTTGTTTTCCTTAGTTTTGCAGTGATCCCGTTAGTGCGGCGTGGCGGCTGGATAGTGATTCCTAGAAGGTGGTCTTCAGGGCTTTAAGCTTGGATTTATTATTATTAGTTATTATGTAATTGTGAGACACGAATTGTAAAGTTATGTAGACTTTACTTGGGTAGATTATGTTAGTACTTTACTTATTGTATTATTTTGGTAGCCGACTTGCTTGGTCGAAATTTGTATCTCTTAGAAGTTATTCCCTTGTTATTTCGAGCATGCTTCTAGCTCACTCATCCTAGTATTGTTGGTATTGTCATCTCAGATGACGTTAGTCGTGAGACTTGGGTTTAGTTGTTAGAATTTGAATATCTTGTTCTTTGGTTGATTTATTCCTCGCATGTTTTAGCCGTTGAGTTGTTGTTTATCGGGTTGGGTTCTTGTTGCTTCGCCGGCCTTAGGTTGCCGATGGTTTGTTGTACGTGCGCAATGTTGCGTCCACGCGAGTCGTAAATGGATTTGTCGAGAGATAGTCGTCTCTCGACCTTGTATTCCTTAGTTTACAACTATAGGCTTTGGTCCCATTTATGATTTGCTTCCGCAGATTTTAGTTTTTGGTTATTCGGTTTTGCTTTGTTATGGCTTAGTGTTTGTTTTCATCGACTCTACTACGCTTAGCGGGTGCTTGTTCGTCTTTTAGCTTGTCTTGGCGGCACGACCTTGGGATTCCGCATTGGGGTTCGGTGTCACAAATGTACCTCTGTAAGCTTCCCTTTCTTGCCGAATCTCTTATGCATCTCTCCTCGGTGTTACCTTTAAGAACACGTAGTCTCCCACTAGGAACTCAAGATCTCGTCTCGATTGTCCGCGTAGCTCTTTTGTCGACTTTGAGCGATTGCGCAAACGATCTCTAATCAACTTCACGCCTCAACCGACCGATTGCACTAACTCGAACCCCAAAGTTTCGCCTCTCCAACTTCATCCCAACAAATTGGCGATCTACACTTACGCCCATACAAAGCTTCATACGGCGCCATCTTGATACTCGATCGATAGCTATTATTATCAAACCTCGCTCATTTAAAGGTAAATGAGAATCCCAGCTTCCCTTGAAATCCACGGCACAAGCTCAAGCATGTCCTCCAAAATCGAATCAATCGCTCGGACCGACCATCCGTTTGTGGATGAAAAGTCAGCTTGAAGTCTAATTTGGTCCCCAAAGCTTCCTGCAACGCTTGCCAAAATCTGATGTGAACCTCGGATCTCTATCGACACAATACTCACAGTACGCCATGAAGTCTCACGATCTCACGAATATACAAGGTCGCTAACCGAGTCAATGAATAAGTGATCGCGATCGAATAAAGTGTGCGATTTAGTCAATCGTGCTATAACCCAAACCGCATTAAATCCTCTTCGTGTGCTTGGCTGTAACCTGTCACAAAATCCATAGTAACAAACTCCCATTTCCATTCAGGAATCTCAAGTGGTTGTAGAAGTCCCGCAGCCGGGGCCTTGATGCTCACTTAACCTCGCCGACAAGTCAAACACCTTGACACATACTCCGCAATTTCCCTCTTCATGCCTTTCCACCAAAATTGTCTTTTCAAGTCTAAGTACATCTTCGTTCCCTGTGAATGGTATACCTCGATTTATGAGCCTCATCAAGAACCAACCTCTTCAATTCATCATTAGAAGGAACACAAATTCGACCTCGAAATGTCAAAGCACCTCACTATTTGTCACAAAATCAAAGATACATTTTCACCAACCCATCAATAATTTTCTTCAATTCTGATCATTCCTTTGCGCTTCTTTAATCTTTTCCAAACAAAATCGGTGTAGCCCGAACATTCGCGAAAATTACTCCTCTATCAAAAACACTAGGACCCCAATCTCGCAAGTCCTCCAACATCTTCCATTCTCTAACCATCATACACGACATGTGGACCTTCCTACTCAAGGCATCCGCTACCACATTTGCCTTCCCCGGATGATATAAAATAGTGCAATCATGATCTTTTAATTTCTCCATCCATCTTCTTTGCCTCATGTTTAATTCTTTTTGGGAAAACAAGTACTTCAAACTTTTGTGGTCGGTGAAGATCTCAAATTTAGCCCCATACAAGTAATGTTTCCATTTATGCAACGCGAAGATAATCGCAGCCAACTCCAAATCGTGTGTCGGGTACTCGCTCATGAATAGACAACTCGACGCATAGGCGATAACTCTACCATTCTCGCATCAACACACAACCCAAACCTTCCTTAGAAGCATCACTATAAATCACAAAATTATCTCCTCCACTAGGCAAAGCCAAAATAGGTGCCGACGTCAACCGCTTCTTAAGCTCTTGAAAACTAGTCTCACATTTCTCGCTCCAAACAAATGGCACATTCTTTTGCGTCAATCTCGTCATAGGAGTCACAATCCGAGAAAATCCCTCAATAAATCTCCGGTAATAACCCGCTAGACCCAAGAAACTCCGAACCTCGGTAACCGAACTAGGTCTCTTCCAATTCGTCACCGCTTCAACCTTAGAAGGGTCAACGGCTACTCCGGCGCTAGAAATGATATGCCCCAAAAAGGATACTTCCTCAAGCCAAAAGGCACATTTGCTAAACTTCGCATAAAGCTGTTTCTCCCGAAGAATGGATAAGACAATCCTCAAGTGTTTCTCATGCTCCTCCCGAGATTTCGAATACACTAAAATATCGTCAATGAAGACTACCACGAAACAATCAAGATAACTATGAAAGACACGGTTCATTAAGTCCATAAACACCGCTGGCGCATTCGTCAACCCAAACGGCATCACCACGAATTCAAAGTGCCCATATCTAGTGCTGTCTTGAATGTCTTCCTCTCTAACCTTCAATTGGTAGTAACCCCATCTCAAATCAAGCTTAGAATAGACAATAGACCCTTGCAATTGGTCAAAAAGATCATCAATGTGGGGTAGAGGATACTTATTCTTAATGGTCACCTTATTCAATTCGCGATAATCTATGCATAACCGCAAACTCCCATCCTTCTTCCTCACAAATAGGACCGGTGCGCCCCAAGGCGACACACTTGGTTTAATAAAACCAATCTCTAGGAGTTCCTGCAACTGAGTTTTCAACTCTCTAAGCTCCGCGGGCGCCATCCTATACGGTGCCTTAGAAATCGGTGAAGTCCCCGGAATAAGCTCAATACAAAACTCTAGTTCTCTATCGGGTGGCATAGCATGGTCGGTAGAAAATACATCGGGAAACTCACATACTACCGGAACCTCTTCTAAATTCGGCGAAGACCTCTTCTTATCAATAACGCAGGCAAGATAACCCGAACACCCTTGGGATAACAATCTTCTAGCCTTTAGTGCAGAAATAAAATGCAAGTCACTCGACGCATGATCACCCACAAAAGTAAACTCAGGCACACCCGGCATATAAAAAGTAACCCGCTTCCTATGGCAGTCAACTATAGCATGATAAGCACATAACCAGTCCATGCCAAGAATCACATCAAAATCACGTATGGGTAGGACTACCAAGTCCGCATGCAAAATGTGGTCACCCACCAAAACATCACAAGATTTGAACACTTCAGACGCGAGCATAAATTCCCCGAGCGGGGTAGACACTTCAAGCAAGTATGGCAAAGATTGAGGCAACACGCATAGATTCTCAACAAAGTGCGAAGCAACATAAGAATGCGAAGACCCTGGATCTATGAGAACTCGAGCCTTATGATCAAATATAGAAAGAGTACCTCCTATCACCGTAGATCCACGAACCTCGTGATGATCAAGCGCAAACACCGCGACCTGCACCTTTGGTTTACCATCCACATCTCTCTTAGCCCCAGGCCTGGTGCCACCTGACTGATTGGCCTTATATTTGGGACAATCTTTCCTCAAATGAGTCCGTCTCCAGAAATGAAACACTTCCAGTCTTTCCCCAACACCTATCACCGGTGTGTGCCGGACTTCCGCGAGCGAACAAATCATAGTCTCATTACGAGACCCTTCGCCCTCGAGTAGAAGAAGTGTTGTTGCCCGCTCCACCCTTATGCGTGGCCTACCTTGGCCTCCACCTCTCCTATCACGGTTCCCTTGGTATCCCCATCTCGCTACCCGAATTATTCCCTTGATTAGTGTTCGAGTAGTCGTGCATTACCGAATTACTCTTGACTCGGTGCTCCTCAATATCTTGCTCAACCTCATAAGCTCTATCAAGCTGCGGTCCGATAATCGGTGAGCTTAAGTGCTAGAATCTGCTTCCTAAATTCAGTCCTCAATCCTTTAACAAACTTATGTGTCCTCCGAGCTTCAGTAGGAATCAAATACGTGCAATAACGGCTCAACTCGGTGAACTTCGCGGAATACTCCGCCACAGTCATGGTACCTTGCTCAAGATTATAGAATTCTTTCTCCCTTTGGTTGCGAACCACATCCGGTACATATTCATTCTTAAATTCCCTCTGAAAATTAGCCCAAGTGATAGGAACTTGTTGCATCTCCCAACTTTCCTTCAACACATTCCACCAATGTTCGGCGGCTCCCTTAAACTTAAACGTCGCTAGCCTGACTCTCTATTCATCGGTACACTCCAACATAGATAATATTTTGATCATCTCTTCCATCCACAACTCAGCCTCCCTAGGGTTTGGCTCCCCAAGAAATGCACTAGGCTTCAACTTAAGGAATCTCTCTAGGAGAGTGGTGTCAGTCCTCGGTCTTGGTGGTGGTACAACGTCCTCCGTCGAGGTGGTGGTGGTGCTCCCTCGCCTTGACCTCCCCGCCCGCCAAAGCCATCAACCTACGGTGTAACCCTGCCATATCCGGACCCACCGGATTCTGCGGCGGCGGTACCTCAACTTCAGGTTCGGCCGGACCTCTCCTGGGTGTTAATCTCTACCATAATCATGTGAAGGCAATTACTGCTCAAAACCAACGCTTCATAACTACTTTGCAAATAATTATATCAAGCTCATATTTGAGTAAACTTAATTAAACGGTATCCAAACTTCGTAGGGATTGAAATTAGAGTTTAACATGTTCAATTCTTCCCTAGAGTCGACTCCGTTGAGTCTTTCCTCTAAATTCCCAATTTCGGGGAAATTGAAGCTATATGCTTCATAACCCAACCTAGGTCACTTCTAAGTCCAACAAGGATATAAATTCACCCAAAACAATTCAATGTAATTCATGTCCCTTATATAGTCCAATATGAAGGATACAACACATAACAACTTTCACACATATCTCATAGGCATAATTTAGGGCATTCCCAAATAATAACAATACTTCCATCAACAAACATAACCCATAATTCTAACATGTTCAAGACCTCAATTAACATGATGAAAGAGTAATTTAAACTTCCCAAAGCAAGAAATCAACCTAGACATGCTCCTAGCAAAATCATACATTTAAAATTCAAATGGAAAGCATAGGAAGCAATTATGTGTCCTCATTGACCTCATACATCATAAACTTTGTTTCCTTAGGGTCAATGGGAACTAAGAAGAAGAAGAGTAACTTACCTAGCTTGAGTGAAAACTCAAGAGAATCAAAATCTAAACGGTGAAGTCGTTCCTTTCGTCGCACACGTCAAGAATCCAAGGTTTGGCGGCAATCGAACGGTGGAATCTTTGTAGATCGGAGGAAGAAGATGAACTAGGGCTCAAAACTCAAGCCCCCAACTCACTCTCTCTCTAAAGTGTAAGAAGAGGATGAACAAATGAGAGATTTACTGAAAATTTGGCCAAGGCTTGGTATTTATACTTCCCAAATAAGAAGGGTACAAGAGGAATTTCTCAAGTGCAATTAGTGGAAATTAGAGGGTTAACATGCACTAATCCAACCTAGATTAACTTCTAATTAGTGTTAGGACATGATTAGGACTAAGTGTGGGTGGTTAGGAAGGGTTTAGAGGGGGTTTAATGAGGGTAGGATAGGCATTTCACGTCACAACTCAAAACAGGGGAAAATCCCGTAATTGCACATCCAGAGGTTGAGGCGGGCCAAGCCTCAAACAGCGAACCCGCAGGTCCTGTCCTCGGCCCTAACCTCTAAAACTTGGTCTAAACTTGTCCTAAATGATCCCAAACTTATGGGCAATCATTCTAAGTTCTAACCCTACTCAAAACGAGTCGAAAACACACCCGAACAACTCCCGGAACAAGATAGAACAAGGCGCGAACCACGCGACGAATGGTTAACGAATCAAACTCCAATCAAACACCAATCAAACTAGGATAACTTGGACGTGAAAAAGTCTTGTTTCAACATGGTTAAGACCTGAATATAAAGCCAAGAATTCAATGAACACTTCGTACGACGAAATAGAGGCAATACGAGCAACGAGGGGAATCGCTAAGGCCAAAATCAAAACGATCGAACCGGCGATTCAACAAACAAGCTTATATGATTCTAAACATGTTATGAACTTCAAGAATGACTTAAGAATGATTCTAAAACATTTATAAACTAGGTAAACATGCTCACAATCAACAAGAAATCAAGAAGACAAGCATACAATGCACATGCAAGAATATGGGGCGTTACATTTAGAGTTTAGGGCTTAGGGTTTTAAGGTTTAAGATTTTAGGGATTAAGGTTTGGCTTAGGGATTAGGGATTAGGGTTAGGTTTTAAGGTTTAGGGATTAATGTTTATGGTTAGAATTTAGGCTTAAGGTAACGGAAACCTTAAACCTTAAACCCTAACCCTTTATATGCTCTAACCAAACCAAATCCTAAAAGGAAAAAGTAAATAAAAATGAACGAAAAACCCAAAAAAACTTCCATAGCCCGTAACAGCGCTTAAACAACATTTTTTGGACTTAAAACATCATAACGGGTTGCACCCTTAACCCTAAACCTTAAACCCTAACCCTAATCCCTAACTCAAACCTTAAACACTAAAACCTTAAACCTTAAATCCTAAACCCTTAACCCTAAACCCTAAAACCTTATATCTTAAACCTAAACCTAAGCAGTAAACCCTAACCCTAAAGCCTTAAACATTATACCCTCACCCTAATCACTAAACCTTAAACCCTAGCTCTAATGCTAACCCTTATCCCTAAGCAAAACCTTAGACCTTAACTTAAAAAATTGTCTTATCCTCCCTAATCCCTAAGCCTAACCTTAATCCCTATGACCAGGAAACAAAAAAAAAATTGAAGGGAAAAAAAACTTGAAATGAACATCATAATCTCCAAAAGGATGAAACATCAACTATTTTGAAGCAAAAAAAAAATTAAAAAATTAAAAAAATTAAAAAATATATTTGTACATAAAACTGGTACCAGTTTTATGTACAAATAATTTTTACTTTTTTTTTTTCATTTTTTAAATATTTTTTTTCGCATTCAAAATAGTTGATGCTTCATCCATATAGAGATTATCGTTTTCATTTCAAGATTTTACCCTTCAAAATTTTTTTTTTTGTTTCCCGTTTATAGGGATTAAAGTTTGGGTTAGGGATTAGGGAGAATAAACCAATTTTTTAAGTTAAGGATTAAGGTTAGGCTTAGCATTAGAGTTAGGGTTTAAGGTTTAGTGATTAGGTTAGTATAATGTTTAAGGTTTTTTAAGGTTTAAGGTTAGAGATTCAGGTTGGGTTTAAGGTTTCGAATTAGGTTTAGGGATAAGAGTTAGGGTTTTGATAAGACAATTGTTTTTGGTTTTAGTTTTATGGTTAGGCTTAGGGATTGGGTATATAGTTAGTGTTAGGGTTTAAGGTTTTGAGATTACGGTTTGGGTTTAAGGTATAAGGTTTAAGGTTATGGAATAAGAGTTTGGGTTAGGGTTTAGGGTTTAGGGTTTAAGGTTTTAGGGTGTGAGAACCCAAACCCATTACTTGCATCATTTGTTTAACACCTTAATAACATGTTTGTATTATGCCTTAACTTGTTAGATACTTCTATTTGTCCATGCCTCGACTCAGACTTATTATTATTATTACGCCCTTGTCGCTTGATTACCTTTCTATGCTTAGCATACCTTCCCGTTATGCCTTGAGTGTTGCCTTAGCTTGATTTGCACTCAACCAAGACTTGTTAGGGTTCTATTGTCTTCCATAGATGACTTAGAACATTCACCTTGACCATTGTAAGCTTGATTGGAAGTTTAGAAACCTTCTTGCTTTGTTTTGGCCTTAGCGATTTTCCCTCGTCTCCCATATTGCTCGTATTTCGTCGTGCGATGTGTTCCTTGAGTTCCCGGACTTGTATTCAAGTCATAACCATGATTAAACGAGCCTTTTACATGCCCAAGTTACCCTAGTTTTATTAACGTTTGATCCGGGTTTGATTCGTCAACCAATCGTCGCATGATTCGAGCCTTGTCCTACCTTGTTCCGTGTTGTTCGGTGTGTTTCGACATGTTTTGAGTTGTGTTAGACCCTAGAATGGTTGCCCATAAGCTTGGGACCATTTAGGACTTGTTTAGGTCAAGTTTGGTGCTCAAGTTCAGCGGCCGCATGGCTCGAGTGAGCCCGCCAAGCCCAAGAGCAAATGAAAAATGGAACCCTTCCCAAGATTCGAGGCGGCCGCATGGTGCATGAGGCGCCCGCCTCACTTTCTGATCAGCTCTACGGGATTTTCCTCCTTCCAGCTTTTGTGATCCAATTAGCCACTTAAACCTCCTTCCTAATTGGCCCTAATCCAACCTATTAGACCCTAATCAAATTAGATTAGTCCTAATCTCAAGCAACCTCCATTGGACATGTGGATTCCACCACCCTCCTCCTCTTGACATGTGGAATTCCACCCAAACCATGCAAGGTATAAAAGCTCCACCCCTTTGCTAATCAAACTTAAGCTCATTTTCAGATCTTCTCTTCCTCTCTCCTGCCATGTTTAGTGTGTGTAGAGAAAAGGTGAGATTGGTGTGTGTCTCTCCCCTAGATTGAGCTCCCGACCTCCGTTTGCCAAACCGAGACCACCGGAGTGAAGCTACCGACGAGGAGATCGTTTCCATCCGATTACTTTGTGCTCAAACCTTCCTTTTCCTTGGTGAAGGTAAGCTATTAATTTCCCCTTAGGTTGTATGTTAGACTTGCCATGTTTCCCCCTCTTCTTTTGATTTCCATGAATCTACCATGTCCAAGCTATGATTGTGAATGAATTGGTTCTTTGAGATTTTGATTAATATGTTCATCTTGTTCAATTAGACCTATGCCTAGAATTAATTATGTTCTATGCTTCCTTAGGAACAACTAATGTTCTTGGATTAATAGATTTTGATAACTCTTGGGAATTATGATTTCTAGGGTTTCCTATGCCTTGTATTGATCATCCTTTTGAATTGGGTCCTAGGCCTAGAATAAATTGTGTTCTATGTTCCCTTATGAGTAAATAATGTTCTTGGACCCTTGCATTTTAATAACCTTGAAAGATTGATTCTAAGGCCCCTTGAATTCGAATTATCGATAATTCTTAACTACGGTCGTTAAATGGATTAATGACCTACCGATCATATACGAGAACTTAGAAAAGGGTCATGATGCATTTAGCCCTAACTCTATTGGATGAATTGTTAGAGACGACTCAACTGAGTCAAGTTTAGCGAGCTATTGAACAATACCTGCCACCGATCAATCCCTACGACGCTCTAACGCTGCTTTCCCTAAGAATAATGATTCTAGACTTCGAACTTGAATTGATTGCCTTGCTTGATCTTGAACGTCATATTATGGAATGACTAATTGACATGTGAGTTCGCTTGTCGAACTCAACCCTACTTGGTTATTGATAAGAATAATTTATTTATCTTGAACGAGATCGCTCTTGTCGATCTCGCTCTCTACTTGAGAATTTTGTTAAGTATACATTACTTGGCATTTGCATGAGTCCAAAGCATCCCGCCTTTGTTCACACACGCCCACCTGGCCACAGCTGGGAAGTAGCTCCCATGCCGTAATCATTTAAGAGCATCACCGGTGACTATCCCTGCATCTCCTGAAGATCGATGTACTTACACACATTCGATACCCGCACATTCCGTATAACGCCAGATGCAGAACTACGTATGGCCCCGCCTCCCTATATCCTTATCCTATGTGATTTATTTATGCGCACTTATGTGAAACAATGTGCATCCTGGATATATGACTCTATGCATATGTGACTATATCTTGCCTTGAATGTTGCATCTTGCCATGACATGCATGATTAATAGCTTACAAGTCTTTATGACTTACCCTTTCCCCTTTACTGCTTTAGATCCTAGCAAGACAGTCCCGGCTCGCCGACTAGTAGTGTTCGTGCCTGTGCCTTTTTGACCGTTGATTCTTGAAGAGGTGGTTTTGTTGGCCTCTTTACTCTTTGTTTATATATTTTTGTAAGGACGACGGGTTAAGCAAGTCAACTAGACTATGCTTGGGTATTTGTGTAGAACTTGATTGTAAATCTTATTAGCTACTAGTAGTTTAATACTTGTAGTACTTGTAACCCTTTTTGTGCCGGCATTGTGTTAGCCGAGCTTTGGTTAACTTGTTATTATCCCTCCACGTATTAGTCTTCCGCTGAGCATGCTATTAGCTCTTATTTCATCCTTGTCCATAAACTGTTAGCTTGGGTTCCGGCATGTAGTGTCGCCGAAGACTTGGTTATTTTGTTTAACTGCTTATCGTCGTTTAAAAGTTTTAAAATATCCGGCCGCTTGGTGCCGAGGCGTGCGCTACACTCCAATGTTGGCCACGCGTTTTTATAAATTAAGTCCTTGTATGTTTAATTGCCTACTTGTTTCCTCCTTATTTGCGGTCCGACCCCTGTCCCATCTCTCTGCCTGGGTCGCCACAGCTTGCATGCACGAGCTTGTTTTAGTTAGCTATCGGCCGTGATAGGTTCCATGGCCTAGGTGGGTTATTTCTGGTGTGATGTTCTAACGCCGAGTGAATTTCTTATAGGTGCGATGGTGAACCCTAGAGCACGTGTAAAGCCGAGGGTAGGCGCACTGTGAGAGTTCCCGAGAACCCTAAGTGGAGTTACCACCTCCACCACCGAATCCTGCTCCGATGGCGGATTTGTACCGCCGTATGACGTAGTTTATGACCGAGATGGCCAGCCTGGCGTGGTCAATGTACCTCCTCCACCACCACCCCTAACGTAACAGAGGCGAGAGTTCCACCGCTGTGCAAATTATACCACGCAAAAGCTGGCACTAATAATGCTATGTTAGAGAGATTCTTGAAAATGAAGCCTCCATCTTTTGAGGAGAGGCGGATGCTAGTATGGCCGAGCATGCTTGAGGATGTGAAGAAAATCTTGCAACAATCGGATTGCACTGATGACAGAGAAGTGATCTTAGTCGCTTATAAGCTTGAGGAGCCGCCAATCATCAGTGGGAGGTTCTACTTGCTAGTTGGGAGTTAAATCGGTGGCGCAGTGTGGCCTACATTTGAGGGCGTAGTTTAGGGCTACTTATGTGCCTACATGTTGATTGGGACAAAGGAGAAAGAATTCCGTGAATTGGAACAGGTTCCATGTCTATAGCTCAAGATTCTTCTAAATTCACCGAGTTGTCCCGTTATTGTGCACATCTGTGCAAGATGAGACACCGACCCAGAGGTTCGTGAAGCGTTGAAGACCGAATGTGAAACAGCTTGTTATCCCTAGCAGCGTTACCTGAAAGTAGATCGGCGATGAGATCGAAGCGGTATTGAGGAGCACGCAAGCATCCTCGTGCGCCTTTCGCCAGTTAGCTTTCACAGCGACTGTAGAGGCCGCTTTTCGAAATCGGCTACACAGGCAACCGCCGCAGCAGGTGGTGAGTAGGCATCGGGCCTGTGGCGGATAGCGCCCGTCTCGAGAGCCGCGGTAGTGTCTACCTCGTGGGCAAAGTACTGTGTATGAGGACCATTGGTTTGTTCTTATTGTAATAAGATGGGCACTCTATGGAAGTGTCTGACTGCACTTGGCACGTGTCTTAGTTGTGAGATCCTAATCATCGCTCAAAGACGCCCTAAGTCTAGAGCAGCCCCTCTCGGCTCAGAAGCCCGGATCCAAGAGGGATACGTTCTGGCTAAGAAGTCAGTGTTTTCGCTTGATCACGAGGTGTTCCCGAGTCTACTGTGATCTGAGGTACTTTTCGCCTTCTGTCATCATGCTCGAGTCCTTATAGATCCGGTTCTACCCATTCTTATGTTGCATCGCATTTCCTAGAACATTTATGTGTTTTGGCCCGCCCAGCTTACCTTACGTGCTTGAGGTGTCTACACCATTGTGATTGCTTGTTGGCGCCCGAGGTCTATAGAGGCCGGGATGTGCTTGTACATGATCGAAGTCTTGCATGCCGATTTGGTATCAGCCTATTATTGTGAGACTTTGATGTGATTCTTGGTATGGATTGGCCATGTGTACACCATGCTTTAGTTGATGTCCGCCGTAAGAAAGTAACTTTTGCCATGCCCCAGATTCGGAATTTGTGTTTTCTGTGATCATGCTATGGGGTTCATATTATTTCGCAGCTAGACAACTCTTATCGCTGGTATGGGGGTATTTAGCTTGTGTACTTGATACTAGCATGTCTCTCGCTAAGCTAGAGGATATCCCGTAGTTAATGAGTTCCCCGATGTCTTTTCTTCCGAGCATGTTGCCTCCCGACCGAGAACTAGAGTTCTCAGATTGAACTATTGCCAGGACTATTTCTAGGGCACCTTATCGTATAGCTCCTACAGAGTTGAAGGATCACCAAGTAGAACTTCTAGATAGGAGTTCATTAAACCGAGTGTATCTCCTCAAAACCTTGTTGTTTGTGAGGAAGAAGGATGGTAGTTTACTATTAGATAGACTATCGGCTGGACCAAAGTTACTATCAAAAATAGGTATCCCTTGCCACACATTGACGATCTTTTTGATCAACTTCGGGTTCAGCTGTCTATTCCAAGTTTGACTTGAGGAGCGGCTATCACCGCTTGAGGGTTAGCCGAGATGTCCCGAAGACGGCCTTCCGTACGCAAGCATGGTCACTATGAATTTGTTCAGATGCCATTTGACGACCACCTTAACGCCCCAGCTTTTATGGACTTGATGAATAGGGTTTTCCAGCAGTATCTCGATTGCTTGTAGTGGTATTTATTGATGACATTCTTGTGTACTCCAAGTCACGAGGAACATGCGAATCACTTGAGAGAAGTTCTTTATCTTACTGAAGAAGCAACTTTACGCGAAATTTAGTAAGTGTGCTTTCTCGTTGAGCAAGTTTCTTTTCTAGGCACGTGGTGCTCAGAGATGGTATCGCTGGATCCATCCGTCGAGGCGATTACTAAGTGGAAGACGCCTAGCACGGACCCGAGGTCCGTAGTTTCTTGGGCCCGGCAGTTATTACCGTGAGGTTCATTGAGGGGTTTCAAGATCGCTACTCCGATGACTAATTTGACTCGAAGAAGTCTACTTTTATATGGAGTGATGTGCGAGGCTAGTTTTCGTGGAGAGTTGAAAAGGAGGTTGACTACGGCTCCTATCTTGGCATTGCCTAGTGGTGTGAGAACTTTGTGATTTATAGCACGCCTCGCTAGAAGGCTTGGGTATGCTTTCTACGCAACGGGAGAGTTATTGCCATGCTTCGAGGAAGCTATCACCTTATGAGCGCACTACCCCGACACACGACCTTGAACCGGCAATACCATCATCTTTGCACTTCACAAGTGGAAACATTATCTTTACGGGCTAAGTTTGAGATATTCACCGATCATAAGAGTTTGAAGTATCTCTTTCTCAAAAAGAGTTGAATATGCCGTGAGGCGTATGGATGGAGAAACTTAAGGATCATGATCGCACTATTTCATACCATCCGGGAAAGCTAATGTTGTTATGGATGCCTTGAGTAGGAAGGCGATATGTCTTGTTTGATGATGAAGGAGTGGAAGATGCTTCGAGGACGTCCGAGAATGGAGTCCAGCTGCGAATGAGCATGTGGTTATCTGCTAGCGCAAGGCTACGCCGCGTTGTTTGAGTTGGTTAAGAAGGCTCAAGTTTCGATTTCGAAGTTAGGAAGATTATTGATGGCCTGGGTGATGGTAAGACACCGAGTTTGCTATGAACGCCGATGGGATTTTGACTTCGAGGTAGTTTTGTGCCTTCTACCGATGGGGTTAAGCGTATGGTTCTTGATGAGGCTCACAAGGCCAAGTATACTATACATCCGTGAGTACCAAATGTATAGGGACTTGAAGAGACAGCCTGTGGAATGGGATGAAGAGAGAAATAGCAAAATTATCTAGATGCTCGACGGTCGAGTGTTAAGGCCGAACACCAGAGACCTCGCCGCTTACTTCAAATTAACTGAGATACCTGAGTGGAAGGGGAGCATCACCAT
>CM028377.1:177208850-177254761 GCA_013146195.2 Codonopsis lanceolata
CGCTTGATCTCCCAAATCGCTTCTTCAATGTTGTGGTTTCTCAAAGGAACTTTAACTAAAGGGAATCTTCTTGGTTCGTAGCACTTGCTCTTTGGTATCCAAAATCTTCCGCGGGCTTTTCAACATAAGACATATCAGGCTCAGCGTGATCTCTTCATACTGACACATGGGTATCATCTTTCAAATATTTTAAGTAACATGGAAACATGGAATACATTATGAGTCTCAGAAAGTGAAGGTGGCAATGCAATACGGTATGCTAAGGACCCAACTCTCTCAAGAATCTCGAGCGGGCCAATGTACCTCGGTGTAGCTTCCACTTTCTTGCCGAATCTCTTAGTACCTCTCCTCGGTGTCACCTTGAGAATACGTAGTCACCCACGGAACTTCAGATCTCGTCTTCGATTATGCATAACTCTTTTGTATGGACTTTGGGCGGTGCGCAAGCGATCCTAATCAACTTCACGCTCAGCCAGGCGTACTAACTGGAACCCCAAAGTTTCGCCTCTGACTTCATCCCAACAAATTGGCGATCTACACTACGCCCATACAAAGCTTCATGCGGCGCCATCTTGATACTCGGTGGTAGCTGTATTATCACAAGCTTCGGCTAAAGGTAAGTGAGAATCGGCTTTCCTTGAAATCAGCGGCACAAGCTCGCGACATGTCCTCAATCTGAATCAATCGCTCGGATGACCATCCGTTTGCGGATGAAAAACATCTTGAAGTCTAATTTGGTCCCCAAGCTTCCTACGATGACTTCCAAAATCTAGATGTGAACCTCGGATCTCTATCGGATCTGATACTCCAGATGCATGAAGTCTCACGATCTCACGAATATACAAGGCGCGGCGAGTCGGCGAATAAGTGATAGCTATCGGAATAAAGTGTCTGCGGACTTAGTCAATCTGTCGACTATAACCCAAGCTGCATTAAAACCTCTCAGGTGTGCTTGGCAGCCACGTCACAAAATCCATGGTAATGAACTCCCATTTCCACTTTCGGGGAATCTCAGTGGTTGTAGAAGTCAGCGGGCCTCGATGCTTTCGGCCTAACTGGCGGCAAGTCAAACACCTTGACACATACTCAGCAATTTCTCTCTTGTGCCTTTCCACCAAAAGCGTCTTTTCAAATCTAAATACATCTTCGTGCTCCCAGGGTGAATGGTATACCTCGATTTATGAGCCTCATCAAGAACCAACCTCTTGAGTCATCATTAGAAGGAACACAAATTCGACCTCGAAATGTCAAAGCACCCTATTTAATCACAAAATCGGGCGATACATTCTCGGCCAACCCATCAATGATTTTCTTCAACTCGGGATCATCCCTTGCGCTTCTTTAATCTTCCCAAACAAAAGCGGGTGTAACACAGAACATTTGCCAAAAATCACACCTCTATCTGAACACTAGGACTCCAATCACATAAGTCCTCGACATCTTCCTTCTTTAACCATCATACACGACATGTGAACCTTTACTCAAGGCATCATACCATTTGCCTTCCCGGATGATATAAAATAGTCAATCATGGTCTTTTAGTTTCTCCATCCATCTTCTTTGCCTCATGTTCAACTCCTTTTGAGAGAATAAATACTTCAAACTTTTGTGGTGGTGAAGATCTCAAATTTAGCACCATACAAGTAGTGCTTCCATTTATGCAATGCGAAAATAATCGCAGCCAACTCCATATCGTGTGTCGGGTAATTACGCTCGTGGGTAGACAACTTCCTCGGCGCATGGCGATAACTCTACCATTACATCAACCACCTTGACGAACCTTCCTTAGAATCGCTATAAATTACAAATTATCTCTCCACTAGTAACCAAAATAGGTTAGGCGTCAACCGCTTCTTAAGCTCTTGAAAACTAGCTTCACATTTCTCGCTCCAAACAAGCGATGCGTTCTTACGTGTCCAGTTTCGTCATAGGAGTCACGATCAGAAAAACCCTCTATAAATCTCGGTAATAACCCGTAGACCAAGAAACTCAGACCTCATTGTTGAACTAGGTCTCTTCAATTCGTCACCGCTTCACCTTAGAAGGATCATGACTACTCGGCTAGAAATGATATGCCCCAAAGAGACACTTCCTCAAGCCAAAAGCACATTTACTAAACTTCGCACTTTGTTTCTCAGAAGAATTGACAAGACAATCCTCAAGTGTTTCTATGCTCCTCCCGAGATTTCGAATACACTAAGATGTCATCAATGAAGACTACCACAAACAATCAAGATAACTAATGAAAGACACGGTTCATTAAGTCCATAAACACCGCCGCGATTCGCCAACCCAAACGGCATCACCACAATTCAAAGTGCCCATATCTAGTGCGAAGTCGCTCTCTAATGTCTTCCTCTCTAACCTTCAATTGATAGTAACCCCATCGCAAATCAAGCTTAGAATAGACAATAGACCCTGCAATTGGTCAAAAAGATCATCAACGTAGTGGGTATTTGTTCTTACTACACCTTATTCAATTGCGATATCTATGCATAAACAAACTCCCATCCTTCTTCTTCACAAATAAGACCGGCCAAGGCCTAAGGACACACTCGGTTTAATAAAACCAATCTCAAGGAGTTCCTGCAAATCGAAGTTTTCAACTCTAAGCCCGCTGGTGCCATCCTATACCGTGCCTTAGAAATCAGTGAAGTCCCCTGAATAAGCTCAATACAAAATTCTAGTTCTCTATCGGGTGGCATAGCATGATCTGTGAGAAAACACATCGGAAACTCACATACCACCGACCTCCTCTAAACTCGGCGAAGACCTCTTCTTATCAACAACGCAGTAAGATACCCCCAGACACCCTGAGACAACAATTTTCTAGCCCTTAGCAGTAAATGAAATGCAAGTCACTCGACGCTGATCACCCACAAAAGTAAATTCAGCACACCCAAGATATAAAAAGTAACCCTCTTCCTATGGCAATAACTATAGCATGATAAGCACATAACCACCCATGCCAAGAATCACATCAAAATCACGTGATAGGAGAACTACCAAGTCCGCATGCAAAGTGTGGTCACCCACCAAAACATCACAAGATCTAAACACTTCAGACGCAAGCATATACTCCCCGAGCGGTAGACACTCGCCAAGTACGGCAAAGATTGAGGCAATACGCAAAGATTCTCAACAAAGCGCTAGCAACATAAGAATGCAAGACCCCGGATCTATGAGAATTCGAGCCTTATGATCAAATATAGAAAGAGTACCTCCTATCACTGCCAGACCTCGAACCTCGCTACCGATCAAGCGCAAACACACGGCCCTCGAACCTTCGGTTTACCATCCACATCTCTCTTAGCCCCAGATCCGCCTCCCGCCTCCCCGACCGACTAGCCTTGAACTGACAATCTCTTCATGTGAGTCCCGCTCCACAAATGAAACACTTCCCATTCTTTACCCAACACCTATCAGTCGTGGTGCCTGCACCTCCCGCGTAACGAACAAATCATAGTCTCATTACGAGACCCTCACGCGAGTAAGAAGTGTTGTTGCCCTGCTTCCCTGCCTCCGGCCTACCTGGCCTCCACCTCTCCTATCACGGTTCCCTTGGTATCCTCTTCGCCCGAATTATTTCCCCCGATTGGTGTTCTCGAGTAGTCTGCCGCACATTACCCGACTTACCTTGACTCTGCTCCTCAATATCTTGCTCAACCTCATAAGCTCGACAATCAAGACCTCCCGTAATCGTGAGCTTAAGTGCTAGAATCGCTTCCTAAATTTCGCCTCAACCCTTTAACGAACTTATGTGTTCTACGAGCCTCAGAGGAATCAAGTACGTAATAACGGCTGGCCAGTTCGGTGAACTCTCAATACTCGCCACGTCATGGTACCTGCTTCAAGATTATAGAACTCTTTCTCCCTTTGGTTGCGAACCACATCCATGCGTACTCATTCTTAAATTCCCTCGAAAATTAGCCCAAGAGATAGGGACTTGTTGCATCTCCCAACTTTCCTTCAACACAGTCCACCAATGCTCGGCGGCTCCTTTAAACTTAAATGAAGCGTCGCTAGTCGACTTTCTCCTCATCGGTACACTCCAACATAGATAAGATTTTGATCATCTCTTCCATCCACAATTCAGCCTCCTTAGGGTTTGGCTCCCAAGAAATGCACTAGGCTTCAACTTAAGGAATCTCTCAATAGAGTGTTGTCGGCCCCTCGGTCTCGGTGGTGTGGTATAGCATCCTCTGTCGAGGTGGTGGTGGTACTCCCCCCGGCTTGACCTCCTCGGCCTCGCCCGCCGAAAAGCCATCAACCTACGGTGTAATTACGCCATATCCCGACCCACCGGATCGCTACGCGGCGGTACCTCAACTTCGAGTTCGTAGGTTCTCCTTTGGCCTACCTACCGCGCCATTTCCATTCCTAGGATTATCCATCGATCTCCTACAAGAATTCACTCGACGTTAGAATCATCACACAAATAACCAACCCACCAGGCCATGGAACCTATCCCGGCCCAGCCTGAATTTATAGCTCGATACCAAGCTGTTGACGACCCGACCCGAACCCGATGCGAATCGCGCCGGGTCCAAATAATCACAAGTTAAACACATAAGCATGCATAAGTAGGGTTTAAAATTCACGTGGCGCAACATTTCGCATACAATTAACAACTCGGCTACACTTGGCCGAAAACAACCCGAATTAAACAAGTCATCGGCGACGCATGTAGGAACCCAACAACTACTCCTACGATTAACACATGCTTAATAAACCTCAAGCGGCCACAACATGCCGGAGACAATAACAATAATAATACTTTAAACGCGCTTTAGCGGAAGAAACTATGATGAACCATACACACATATAAACAAGCTCGACTTATAGTCGGCATACCAAAAAGATTACAAGTATTAATAATAAGTTACTACAACACAAAAACCCAAGCTAAGTCTACATGACTTGCTTCCCATCGCCCTTTCCAAAACACAAGATTAACCAATTAATGTCCAAAAGAGCAACCTTGCTCACAACGCCCAAGCGAATCGTGAATCTAGCGTGGAAGCGTCACCTCGGCTTTGATCTAAGGAAAACAAAGCAAACAAATAGAGTAAGTCGAAAGACTTAGTAAGTTACCAAAATATGCATGTTCATATTATAGCATGATATTTATCACTAATATGGCATGTTATCATCATTTAACACTTAGCACCTTATTCACATAAGTGCGTAAAGTAAATCATACAAGTAGGATATGATAGTCACGGCCGCCGTAGCTCCCCGCAAAACATTTCAATTCTTGGTTCGTGCCATCGATGTTATGTGAATTCATCGCCGAGTGCTACTCGATCTCAATAGCAAGCCAACGCGGCACTTAGCGATACGGCAAAGGGGCTACTTCCCCACCTGCGGCCCAAAGGTGGAGGTGTGTGGAGTCCTGTGAAGTGCGGCGATCCATAGCGAGCACGAATCCCATAATTCGTGAAGCGATGTATCGCCCCACCACGACTTGAAAAACAAACCATTTAATGCCACTGGACTTAATGCAATGCACAAGTAGATATTTACTTGACTTAAACCAATTTAAGGTCCGAATCCGACAAGAGCGATTCGACCATCCAAGTAGGGATAATCTCTACCGTAATCACATCAAGGCAATAATTTGCACAAATACCAATCTTTCATAACAACTTGTTACAATCAATTAAACCAACTCATACTTGAGTAAACCAAGTCAAATGACGCTCAAACTTCGTAGGGATTGAAATTAGAGTCTAACATGTTCAATTCTTCCCTAGAGTCGATTGCTTGAGTCTTTTCACTAAATTCCCAATTTTGGGGAAATTGAAGCTATATGCTTCATAATCCAACTTAGGTCACTTCTAAGTTCAACAAGGCATAAATTCACCTAAAACATTTTAATACAATTTATGTTCTTCATGTAGTCCAATAGTAAGGTTACAACACTTAACCACTTTTACACATACCACATAGGCATAATTTAGGCATTCCCAAATAATTTCACTTTCATCAACAAACATATTACATTACTTCTAACATGTTCAAGACCTCAATTAATCATAGTGGAAGAGTAATTTCAACATTCAAAGGCAAGAATCAACCTAGACATGCTCCTAGCAAAATTATACATTCAAAATTCGTAGGAAGCAACTATGTGTCCCCATTGACCTCACACATCATAAACTTTGTTTCCTTAGGGTCAATGGGAGCTAAAATGAAGAAGAGTAACTTACTAGTTCAACACCAACGAAAGCAAATGAAGAAACCAATCGGATGGAAATGCTCCCCTTCTCGAGCTCTACAACTTTAATGAAAGGCTCTTGGGCAAATGATGAATGGTTGATGAAGACCAAGGGATGAGACTTCAAGAAGCCATGGAAGAACCTTGAGAGAGATGAAATTCGTTTTTGGAGAGAGAGGGTGAGAATGAGGGTCAAAAAAATCGATTTGGGGCTTATATGTGGTCAAAAGTTTGAGTGGGACATGTGTCAAGACCTTAGGGTCTCTTTGAGATTCTTAGGATAGGGTTTGGATAATCAACAAGCCTTCTAATCCATCATTAAAAATAAGTTAGGGATGTTAGGACTTAAGTAGGAAGGGTTAGGGAGGTTTAGGATAGGTTTAAGTAGGGGTTTGAAGTGAACAAATCGTCAAATTCCGAAACAGGAGAAAATCATCCCGTAGCGAGCGGGTGAGGCGGGCGCCTCATCCATCGCCTCATCATCCGAGGCCATCCCAATGTTCGATCCATTTTGAACTTGCTCTCTGCAGTGAGGCGGGCGCACCAGCACGCCTCGGCTCCAGAATGTCTAAAACTTGATTCAAACTTGGTCTAAATGGTCCCAAACTTTTGGGCAACCATTCTAAGGTCTAACCCTACTCAAAACAAGTCGGAAACGCACCCGAACAACCCCCGGAACAAGCTAGGACAAGGCGCGAACCACGCGACGAATGAACAACGGGTTAAACTCAAATCAAACACCAATCAAATTAGGATGTCTTGGACATGAAAGGGACTTGTTTCAACATGGTTAAGACCTGAATATAAAGCCAAGAACTCAACGAACACTTCGTACGTCGAAATAGAAGCAAATACGAGCAACGAGGGGAATCGCTAAGGCTAAAATCAAAACGATCGAACCGGCGATTCAACCAACAAACTTTCGTGATTCTAAACATGTTAAGAACTTCAAGAATGATTTATGAATGATTCTAAGACGTTTCATAACTAAGTAAACATGATCGCAATTAACCAAGAAAGCACAAATACAAGCATAGAATGCACATGCAAGATTATGGGGCGTTACAGGGTTTGGGTTCTCACACTGACGGTAACCCCGTCAGGGGGTAATCTCTTACTAAAAACCTACTTTAAGGACCAAACACATTACAAAAAAAATACAGGGACCAAACGCATAGTATTGGTATAGTTCAGGGACCAAAAAATTATTTTATCCAATATATTTTATTTAGGAAAGCTCAAATGTAGGTGATTTAAGTTCGGTTAGTAAACTCAATTACGACTTTATTTTAGTTTTCTTCACCTTCTACAAAGAACATCGTTCATTCGAATGAATACTTGTAGAGAATCGGAAAATGCCATTATTCTAAACCTTTTCGATTTCTTTGAATATCAAAAGATATGAAAATCTTATTGATACATTAATTATGGAACAACAAAAAATAAAAAATGTTATAGTAGACTAAAATGAAAATAACATACGCCCAAGTATATGAACAATAAATTGAAACACCACGGAACATGGCTATTAATTTTTATTAATAAAGGTATAATAATACATCTTATTCGGAGTGGCAACAACATTTTTCCATCTTGACAAAGCGCATACCGGTCACTAGGGGAGTACCCGATTTGCAATAAGTGTCGCAATATGCATAAAACATTTTATCACACTTTAAAGCAATGTTGCAAAGCACCTTGATTCGTGTAGCCTTACCTTCTAAGCGATCTTTGCACACCAAGGAAAAAATGACAATTATCGGTATTATATTGTATATATATATATATATATATATATATATATATATATACAGAGAGAGAGAGAGAGACTGTGTGTGTGAGAGAGAGAGAGAGAGAGAGAAAGAGTTTACCAGGGGTGATTGAAAAAGATCCCATTAAAACTACAGCAATGAGAAAAATGATAATGGTCTTGCTATAACTCATCTTCTTCTTTTTTCCAAATATGTCAAATATTTGTATGTGAGAATAAATTATTTTGAAACACTTTATATAGGCGGACACAAGCTTTTGGGTCTGGGGGCAGTTGCCCTCACTTGGGGGTTTTTTTGTTAAAGAATTTTTTTATTTCTAAATAATAGTAATCTGTTTTATTTTACAATTTGTCCCCACTTCTGTTAAATTTGTACAATTTTCCTTCACTCGAGTATTGAATTTATGTAATTTTTGTGAATTTAGATGATATTATGATAATATTGTTTTAGTTCCTAAATTTGTGCATTCAATATCTTGGTAGGAAATGTCTAATTATTTAATTTGAAATTAGGGCATTTTAATTTGGGGGTTGAAGTAGTTGATTTATGAGATTTTTTTCATTTATGTAGATTTCCAAATTGTGGTTGATTTGAAGGAATTTGGTTTTAGTGATTATGAAGAAATTTTTTATACGGACACTATCAAAGCATTAAATGATTGTCAAGACGTACCTACTAAACTGAATTTGAGATCAAATTTTAAATGATTGTCTTGTATGTTTTATTGAAAAAATATTTGCTTAAGAGTGTTACAAATAATGATGTTATGAAACATTTTTAAAGTATGAAAACGCATAGAGAACAATTGTGACAGCCCGACCTCGACCCCGAGGAGGAATCGCGAGTTGTGCCGTCGAAATAAGGTAATTCATGCAAGGACTCAATTATCAAAACTAACGTGACGCAACATTGGACACGTAGTACAACTCGGCACTAAAAAACCGGAATAATTTAAAACTTTAGAACCTGATCGATCACGTATAAATGGAAATTTTATTGATAAGACCTTTTCAATTGTAGCCAATATCTTATTACGAATGATTCCGGCAACTTCAGGAGAAAAAGAGGCATTTACCTATTACAGAGATGGTGCGATTTGATTCTTTTTTTATTATTACTCTTATCTTACGAGATAGACACACGATTCGGGATTGGGATAAAAAGAAAAAAAGGTTTGATTCTTTTTTTATTATTACTCTTATCTTACGAGATAGACACACGATTCGGGATCGGGATAAAAAGAAAAAAATATCTGTAATAGGTAAATGCCTCTTTTTCTCCTGAAGTTGCGAGTTGCCTAATAGTAATAAGATATTGGCTACAATTGAATAGGTCTTATACAATAAAGGTCTTATCATTTAAGGTTCTAAAGTTTTAAATTATCTAAAGTTTTAAATTATTCGGCTTTTTAGTGCCGAGTTGTAATACGTGTCCAATGTTGCTAGTTTTGATAATTAAGTCACGTTAGTTTTGATAATTAAGTCCTTGCATGAATTACCTTATTTGGGCCGACTCGCGATTCCTCCTCGCGATTCCTCCTCGGGTCGAGGTCGAGTACATCTGTTCTCTGTTTTCATACTTTAAAAATGTTTTCATACTTTAAAAATGTTTCATAACATCATTATTTAAGCAAATATTTTCAATAAAACATACAAGACAATTTTTCATTTAAAATTTGATCTCATTTAAAAATTCGGTTTAGTAGGTACGTCTTGACAATCATTTAACGCTCTGATAGTTTCCGTTTAAAAAATTTCTTCATAATCACTAAAACCAAATTCCTTCAAATCAACCATAATTTGGAAATCTACACAAATGAAAAAAATCTCATAAGTCAACTACTTCAACCCCAAATTAAAATGCCCTAATTTCTAATTTGATTAAATAATTAGACATTTCCTACCAAGATATTGAATACACAAATTTATGAAATAAAACAATATTATCATAATATCATCTAAATTCACAAAAATTACATAAATTCAATACTCGGGTGGAGGAAAATTGTACAAATTTAACAGAAGTGGGGACAAATTGTAAAATATAACAGACATTCCTCAGTCCCTAAATTATCGTCCTCCTTTCCTTTTTCGTCCGTCCCAAAATAATTATCCACTTTGAAACTTACCCTTTTAGAGAATCACTTTTACCACTTTACCCTTACTTTTTCACCCTACTTTAATTATGGGCCATATACACATGAGCTTTAAAGGAAACTACACATTAAACCAATATTAATAATCCAGTCAAATAGGTTTTCTTAAAGCGGTGTCTTTGGGTCAACCAGGACAATAAATTAGGGATGGAGGGAGTATTATTTAGAAATAAAAAAATTCTTTAACAAAAAAACCCCCAAGTGAGGGCAACTGCCCCCAGACCCAAAAGCTTGTGTCCGCCTATATAAAGTGTTTCAAAATAGTTTATTCTCACATACAAATATTTGACATATTTGGAAAAAGAAGAAGATGAGTTATAGCAAGACCATTATCATTTTTCTCATTGCTGTAGTTTTAATGGGATCTTTTTCAATCACCCCTGGTAAACTCTTTCTCTCTCTCTCTCTCACACACACACACAGTCTCTCTCTCTCTCTCTATATATATATATATATATAGATATATATATACACACACACACACGTATAATATTATTGATAATTGTCATTTTTTCCTTGGTGTGGTGCAGCAGCAGCAGCCGAAGGTAAGGCTACACGAATCAAGGTGCTTTGCAACATTGCTTTAAAGTGTGATAAAATGTTTTATGCATATTGCGACACTTATTGCAAATCGGGTACTCCCCCTAGTGACTGGTATGCAGTTTGTCAAGATGGAAAATGTTGTTGCCACAGTCCTGAATAAGATGTATTATTATACCTTTATTAATAAAAATTAATAGCCATGTTCCGTGGTGTTTCAATTTATTGTTCATATACTTGGGCGTATGTTATTTTCATTTTAGTCTACTATAACATTTTTTATTTTTTGTTGTTCCATAATTAATGTATCAATAAAATTTTCATATCTTTTGATATTCGAAGAAATCGAAAAAGAAAGGTTTAGAATAATTGCATTTTCCGATTCTCTAAAAGTATTCATTCGTATGAACGATGTTCTTTGTAGAATGTGATGAAAACTAAAATAAAGTCGTAATTGAGTTTACTAAGCGAACTTAAATCACCTACATTTGAGCCTTCCTAAATAAAATATATCATGTATTAATCGATTTTGCCAGTAAAAAATGGTAAAAAAAACTTTTATCATGCATAAAGGAGGCACCACCGAATTCCTTTCATTTTTTTAGTTTTTCACAGAAAGCCGCCACGTGGTGGTAAGAGCTTCTATTTTAGTAATATATATATATATATATATATATATATATATATATATATATAATAGCCAACACTTAAATATTACATAAATCTTGTAAAATCTGAAATTGAAATAATGTACTTAATTGAATCATGGACTCTCCACCAATCCTCAATTGTTCTAAATTCAAACACTTACAATTGGGTGAAATAGAAAGCAACAACCACCAAGACATGCTCTTATAAAGACGTATCTAGAAAAATAAAGATACTCAAGGCTTAAATCTATAGCTATTACTAAAGAGGTATGATATTACAAGCTAGAGCTTGTGGTATTATTATAAGCTTTAGTGTTAGTACCGTTTGATCAAATCTATTTAGATCTCTACACTGTTAGATCAAATATAATTTTTTTAAGTAATGACACGGACTTTCTAAATCATCACCAACTTAATCATCTAGCGACTCTAACACTAAAGCTTGTAATATTATTACAAGCTCTAGCTCGTAATAACAGTTGCCATTACTAAAACAGAAGCCACTGCTGCTATGTCGTGGCTTTTTGTGAAAAACTAAAAGTTTTAAAGAGATTTTGTGTTGCCACGTGTCGCCTTCGAAATGGTAGAAGTTTTTTGCTTTTTTCAAAATCGATTAGTTTAAGATAAAAATTCTAAATTTAATTAGATAAGATAAAATTATTAAAACTAATTTGATTAGATAAAACATATTTATGATACGGTTTTACAAGCAAATTTATGATAAATATTTAGAATTTTGTTTTTATTTTTTTCAAATATCGTTTAATTAAAATAGATTTTATCCTATGTAATTTATACAAGTTTAATTTGACTGAAACTCTTCAACTTTCATCTCTTTTCATTTTCTTAATGTTTAATTTATACAAATTATCCACAGGATAATTCTATGTTATTTGTTCTACTAATCTATATTTATTATTTATTATTTATTAATCTATTATATATATATATATATATATATATATATAAAGCCTAGGTAGTCTAAAAATAGTAATTTCCCGTCAAAATTTGCATCCCTAAAATAGTAACCCCTATATATAACAAACATTTAATGAATCCTATAATTAAATAATACAAATTCAAATACTTATAACTCTTTGAAACTAGAGTCTAGGAACTAGAACCATTGCCTTCATTACTTTGTTATCCAAGCACAATCTTTTATGCATACAACCGTTAGTTTTCTATTATTGTTAAATAAATTTCAAAAAAATAATGGATGACTTTGTGCAAGAAATTTTACTGAAGTGAATCACAAATACTCACAATTAATTATAACTGAATGACTAATATATATATATATATATATATATATATATATATGATTTTATTTATGAATTTTTTTGTCTACTTCACCAGATTAAAAGTTGTTAAAGCAAATACTTTCAATGAAATCACAAAAACTCACAACTCATTATAACTAAATGAAATATATGAATACTTTTTTGTCTATTTCATCAGATGAAAGTTCTTAAAAGAAATATTATGAACAAAATTACAAATACTCATTATTGATATTAAATATATGATTGACCAACAAAAATATATAGATTTGAAATTTTGTTGTCCATTTCATCATATTCAAAATTTTAAAAATATCAAAGGTTCATGTAAAACACGAATGCACATGATTAATTATAAATGACTGATCTAAAAAATATATCGGTTTGAAATAAATAAAATTTAACAAATACTTCAAGTAACAAAAACTATATAATGGTAAATAACAAAACGAAACAAATGATATTGCAACATAATTTTTCCTCTAACAAAGAGGAAATGTTTCGGAAGTGCAAAGTTACCTTTAAAAAAAAAAAAAAATGAACCGACCATTTAATCATGAACGAATTGATTTGCCGTTGTGTTCGAAAAGTAATCGGATTTACATCAAATTGTAGAGTGCCAAAGTATTCTCACTTGGAAACCTATCTTGATGATCCCCCTTCATAGAGTTCTATATTTTCGAGGATAGAGAATGGGGAAAGGGATAATGAGTAAAGGGAGTAAAGAAGAAAAATTAAATGGGAGCTGGTTCCATAAGTTGGGTTAATAGTTTGTTTTTTCTTCGGTGAGGGGGTAAGGTTGCTGGAATAGATATCATGACAAAAGGTAGTGAAACCCAAGACAAGAGTTATATATATATATATATATATATATATATATATATATATATATATATATATATATATATATATATATATATATATATATATATATATATATATATTCTAAAACGATATCGTTTTAATATCCGTGAGTTGGGCGAAGTAACAAAGCCAAAAGATCAAATTTGTCTTTGTAATTGCTATTGATTATTGATATTGAAATGAGCCATAAACATGCTTAAATCAGTACAAATAGAATTATTTGAGTCAATTTTTGTGAGAACCCAAACCCTACTTGTGTAAAATGTCTTCTATACTTGATTAATATGTTCATTATGTGCCTTAACATGTTTTAGAGTCCATATTGTTCATACCATGCTCGCATTAGGTCGACCATGATCGTAGTTGCGTGTATGCCTTCTATACGATGCATGCTTTGTTAAACCGCCTGTATCATCATCTAGTACTTAACTAAGTCCTACTAGAGCCTTAGTACCTTTATAACATGCTTAATGTATGCCTTAACATGTTAGAGACTTCATTCTATTCATGTCATGCTTGCATTAGAGTTGTTACGTTCATAGTCGCTTGAATGTCTTCTATGTGTTGCATACCTTGCCGTTTGTGCTTTGAGTGTTCACCTTAGCATGTTAGAACTTAACCAAGTCTTGTTGGAGTGCTATTACCTTGCATAAATGACTTATAACATTCATCTTGATCATAGTAGGCTTGGTTGAGAGTTTAGAAGCATTGTTGCTTCGTTTGAGCCTTAGGTTTTCTCGGGATTTCCTTCGTTGCTTGTATTCTTTGTGTTTTCAACTTGTGAGAAGTTCATTTGAGTTATAGACCAAGTGTACTAGTATTTATCATGCTTGCACAATCATTGTTCATAGACTTGTTACCTTTGGTTATGAGATGACCAATTTATTCCTTCACAGACCAGCCATGTTTTTGGGCAAACTTCGGGAAAATTCTGGTACTAATCTACTAAATAGAATTTTCTAAAAATTTAGTATGCTTTACCTCCATACGTTAGGTTACTCTCTGTAAAATTTGGTAATTTTCCAAGGTTTCTAAGTACCTCAATTAGGTCTTGACTTACGGCTGTGCCAGAATTCAGTTTTCCGGAAAACAACTTCTGTACTTGATTTTTGTTGTAACCATATCTTGATGAATATAAGTCCAAATGGAGTAATTTAAAATTCTACAATATATTTTAATGAGTCTAGTTTCAGAAAAATCAAAAATCACCTCATTTGGAGTTGTGAGCGATTTATGGTCGATTTTACAAGATTGACTGTCCAGTAACTTATCAAAAAAATATGATGAACTTAGCTGCAGCATTCCAGGCGCCCGCCTCGACTTTAGTGAGGCGCCCGCCTCAACTTCTGGGAGCATTTCAATTTCAGCTTCCAGCCTCAGGCTTCCCAGGCGCCCGCCTGCTTGTGATGGCGCCCGCCTCATCTTCTGAGAGCTGTTTACGGGATTTTTCCCCTGTTTTGATGTTGTTCGACTTTTACACTCAAACCTCCTATCCAAACCTTTTCTAAACCTCTCTTAAACCTCCCTATTAGACCCTAATTGTGACAGCCCGACCCGAACCCCAATGCGGAATCCCGAGGTCGTGCCGCCAAGACAAGCTAAAAGACGAACAAGCACCCGCTAAGCGTAATAGTGCGAGTCCAGAGATGAACCAACAGACACTAAACAGGAATGAAAAGCCATAACGGCAAAACCGAAATAACCAAAAACTAAAATCTGCGGAAGCAAAATATAAATGGGACCAAAGCCTATAGTGTAAACTAAGGAATACAAGGCTGAGAGACGACTATCTCTCGACAAATCTACGACTCGCGTGACGCAACATTGCGCACGTACAACAAACCATCGGCAACCTAAGGCCGGCGAAGCAACAAGAACCCAACCTAATGAACAACAACTCGACGGCTAAAACATGCCGGAGGAACAATTCAACTAAAAGAACAAGATATTCAAATCCTAACAATTAAACCCAAGTCTCACGACTAATGTCGTCGGAGATGACAATACCAATAATAATAGGATGAATGGGCTAGGGCATGCTCAAAATAACAAGGGAATAAACTTCTAAAAGATACAACAGCTCGACCAAGCAAGTCGGCTCCCAAAATAATACAATAACAGAATACTAACATAAACTACCCAAGTAAAGTCTACGTAACTTTACATTCGTGTCTCACAAATACAAAACAACATAATAATAATAAACCCAAGCTTGAAGCCCGGAAGACCACCTTCTAGGAATCACTATCGAAGCCGCCACGGCATACTAACGGGATCCTTTGCAAAAACTAAGGAAAACAAACACACGAAATGAGTCATAATGACCCAGTAAGTTACTAAATGCAATGTATGGCATAGCATATCGTGGCATGGCATAATGCACCAACATATATAAAATCAGGGTATCTTTATAGTCTACCAAAAATTAACTTGTATAATGTCATCATGTAACATAAACTGCATATCCACATAACATGTTATCTTTCATATAGGTGCTTATACATAAGCACTCAAAATCAGGAACTGGGACAAGCCCTTCAATATTCAAACCAAGACCTGGGCCTAGCCCTTCAAATGATCATACACTGGGTTTCATTCCTCAAATGATCACAACTCACCAGTTTTCTTTAATGAGTTCCGCGTTACATTCATCCGACTCCGGGGATGAGAAATGGGAGCTCGATATCAGGCTAGGAGCCGCTAATACGAGACCACATCCCACTATCGGCCAAATAGTGAGGAGAAAGGGTACCAATGCGGCGATTCATAGCGAATGTTTCCAAAGGCCATGAATCGTCCCATTGCCGACAAAACGACCAAGACGCCAGCTGGACTCAAAATCAAGATGATCAAGTAGATTATTTACTTGTATAAACCAATAAGGACCAAGTCCATCATGAAAGAACTTATCGATTCAAGTAGGTCATAATGCTCTACAAAACTCAATAAACAATGCACATAATTGTACACACTTAACATGTCCAACTAACTTGTAAGTTTAGTTCAAAAACCACATATTGAGGTATTCACAATCCTCAAGTCATCACCAATTCAAGAATAGCATATTAGCTCAACAATTCACAATATGAGGTCTACTATAGTCCTCTACTCAAGATTAAATCAAAGACTACTACTTAGTCTAAGAACCACCACAAATCAAGGCTTAGCATTTAGCTTCACTTAAAGGTACACCGGACTTAGCCAAAGTCCCGCTCGTCATTTATAGTCGACAACATCAAGACCCCTCTCATGAATGACAAGACTACCCTGTAGTCTAAATCCCGCAAGTACTTTCATATTCTCGCGACTAAATTCCTTATAGTGAATTTATCGAATAACCATTATTAAATAGTACTCGAGACCATGGGTTGGTCTCTAATACTCCGTGCTCTACAAGCACGCTCTAAACAAGTTCCCAATAGGTCTCTATAACATGAGTGTCTCCATTGGACACGACAAGATACTCGGGTGCGCACAAACTTAAGCAAATGAGACCCGAACATCGTAGGGTCTCAACCAAAGGCTTGTTATCACATTATTGGCCTTACAATGACTCCGTTGAGTCTTAATTCTACATTCCATTCTTTATGTGTTTCATAGCCCCACAATTAAACATTTCATTCATATATACTACCAAAATCCCAAAGTTCATTCGGGCTTGATTCCCAAGCCTAACAACCCCAAAACTTATTACAATCATAGCCAAGCGAAACCCAAATGTTGTAGGATTTCGACCCGAGTTCTTTAACACATTATTGGACTTATTTCGACTCAGTTGAGTCTAAAGGCTCGGTTTCATTATTTACATGATTCATCAATCTAACATTTGCACCCACATCAATCTAACAATAATTTCTCCAATAGTTTGGACTTGATTCTCAAGCCCTCAAATTCATAACCAACCCAACATAATTCATCCTCTTCACTATCATAACAATTTCCAAGTAATTTGGACATTGAGTTCATAACCCAAGCCCTAAAATTCACAAATTAGGCATATTTCCAATGAACTCAAATAACATATGGGCATGATTTCTAGCATGCTCATAAGCCTAGAAACACATAATGAAGAATAATCACACACTTCAACAATCATAAAATTACTCTACAATTGTTCTTACAAGTTATACTTCCAAAAATCCCCAAAATTGGGCAAACATAGGCATACAAGGTGTTCATTGCCCACAAATAGCATGTAGATTGTTTTCCTTAGGGCCAATGAACCAAAATCAAAAGTAAGTAACTTACCTAGCTTGAGTGAAAACTCAAGAGAACACAAATCCGATCGGTGAAGTCGTTCTACTCGTCGAGGGCTTCAAGAATCCGAAGTTTGAAGGAAATCGGGTGGTTGGATCATCAAGGATCGAAGAGAGAAGAGGCTAGGGCTCAAGAGTCTCCCATGGGGTCTCTCTCTCTAATATGTAAGAATGAGAGGAAGAAATGAAGAGATTTCAGCAAATGGTAAAGGGGTTTGGGTATTTATACCCCCAAAATAAGAAGGGCACAATAGGCATTTCTCAAGTGCAATTAGTGGAGATTAGGGATAATCAAACACTAATCTAACCTTAATTAACTTCTAACTAATGTTAGGACATGTTTAGGGTTAAGTATGAGGGGTTAGGAAGGGTTTAGAGGGGTTTAATGAGGGTAGAATAGGTATAATTCGACAAATCACAAAAAGCAGGGCAAAATCCCGTAACAGCCTTTCTGAAGTGAGGCGGGCGCCTCACTCCCTCCCATGCGGCCGCTGGCCTGCACAAGGTTGCTCTCGGTATTTGAGGCGGGCGCCTCACTCCATGCGGGCGGGCGCCTCGGCTCTCAAAACCTCCAAAACTTGGTCTAAACTTGATCTAAATGATCCCAAACTTATGGGCAACCATTCTAAGGTCTAACCCAACTCAAAACAAGTCTAAAACACACCCGAACAACTCCGAAACAACTCGGAGCGAAAGCAGGGAAGGGGTGCAACAACGTGCAACCGCGACGAATGAACTCGCAAGCGAGCAACGAAAGGAGACTTTTAAGGCAAGTCTAAGGGCTAATGAAGAAGCTTAAATACTTCTAGGAAGTTGAATAACAACTAGGAAATAAGAATCCCAAAGGAGAGGCGATTGCGACTCGATTCCCGAACTCTGCGATAGAGACGAGCGCTATCTCCAAAGCTTCCAAAATCATCGATAGGCTTAAGGAACACCTCCAACTTGAAGTCTAACACATCTAAACATGTTAACAAACCATCTTAAAGAGGTCTAGGACCCAAACCGAGGTCACGAACACAAAACGGAAGTAAACCCTCAATCGCGTCGCATTCCGACTATCGTCGAGTCACGACTTGTGACTTTAGCAAGTCAACAACTATATGGAGTCTCTTAATAATGTTTTGGTCTTAATATGGTATCTCATACATATCTAGACCCTCTCGCAACCAAACATACCGTCGACCAAAGAAGAAGTGCAAGTATAGCACGCAAACCGAGATAACGAAGGAGCGGGGCGTCACACCCTCTCCACCTTAAAAAGAATTCGTCCCGAATTCTAACTTATGATACAAACCACAACACATCGAGTTCAAAACCATCTACCTAGACTCGATCTCCGAGTCTACCACCACAATATACACGAGGGTCGAACTAATACAACCCAGATTCAAAAGTCTACAATTCTCAATAGATACGTCATCAAACACCTTCTATCGGAAACAATATGACTCATGCTTGAGTCACGAATACACATACGAACAACGCTAGGCCAAACATGTAGGCAAAATCCCAAACTTAAACATAAGAACACATTCAACTACCGAAACTATTTGTTTCGGGGCACATCATGAAATTCAAGCACAAAAGATTCTAAGTTACAAGAATTAGTAATTGCTTATGGAGCAATTTACAAACAAATCAAAGATAATCAAATTGGCATTTCAAACTATGCAAATCATACTCGCGATTTCCCTATCGCGGTTAAGAACATACAAGAGCACACGATGCCATGTTTTGAAAATTCTTTCTATTCAAGTCAATTCCATTTGGTAGCAGTGCGAGTCAATTTCTACCATAGTTCATACCAATCCTAGTCCAACAACGAACCACTTTTGATCACCAATTTAGGGTACCGGCTAAATTGGATACTCAAAAGTTTCCGTTGCAAGGATGCCAAGGTTCATGATTAAAAAGGTTTTAAGCATCCTTTAATAGTCTCCTATGCTAAGGAAATGAATGATCATGAGATAATAATGATGAAATAAAGATTTAATCTTTTAGGAATGTAAATGCATCACATTTATATTTCTTACAACTAATGCACATACTGAATAAAATCAGATCAAACAACAAGGTCTATTACCTTGGCAGAAATCATAGCTACCACAACACTCGTATACCTAGTACACTCAACCAAGTTAATTTCCTAGTAATCACCGCGAATCGACAAAGTTACTAATGCCCGAAATGTCTATACTCCGAAAAACTATCCTTTCTTGAGCTCTAGACCAAGTCTACAACCAATGCACACTGAGCATCCTAACACGACGTTAACGTCTCAATACTCACGGTGAAGCGTCTATCTCTCCCGTGCAACCGTGATTATCCTCTAAGTCGCAACCTTCAACCTTCTCACAAGTCGAGTGTATATCTTACTCGCACAATAACCCTTAATAACAATATAGTGTAATATTACTCATTACATAAAACATATCTTTATAGAGTATACAAACATCATACCAAACCGATAAGTATCAATAAACAATTCACGCTTCATATATATATATATATACATACTATGGCCTTTTCTTACATATCCACACGAACCATAACCATATACATATAACATAGTCTTATATATACATAGACTAATCATGAATCCATACACCATGTGCGATTACCTACCGGTAATTTACAAACAAACCATATCATATATCTATCTCACATTGGGGTATTATTCCCGATCAAGCAAATAACCAATAATACACAATACACCATATAATGTATGTATGAATGCACATGAGCTACCAATTAAAACGCGTACTCATAATAAGGGTAATAGTAGCAACGATATAATTTACGTATATGTATATACAAGAATATACCTTCCTATTTCGGATAGGCCTCAAAACTCCAATGGATGGCCAACCGGCAGCGCGACCTCAAACTCTAGGCCGTCCACCACTGGCCCCTCTTGGAGCCCTGGGGATTGTTGACTAGTACTCCCAGACTGATTAACCCTCATCTTCGGGCAATCCTTACGAACATGATCACCGCCACAAGCGAAACACTTTCCTGATTTACCCCAACATCTGTTCTCGGCATGTCCTGTCCTCATACAAAAATTACATATTAACTCGCCGCCTCGTCGTCTCCGACTAGAGGTAGGAACGTCACTCCGTCTACCAGTACGTGTGATTTCTTGATTAACTTTCTGTGGTGCTGCTTGCCCTCTATTACCATCATTGCCCCTAATAGTACTCGAGGCTCTCTTTTGAGCGTACTCCTCGATGTCCAACTCCATTGCATACGCGCGATCCACAGCAACTCGGGTCGTAAGTTGCAGCGCAGCGCCTACGATATTTCATCTTTAGACCCTTCACAAACCGTTGGGTCTTCCTAGCCTCATGCGGTACCAAGTAACCACAATAGCGAGCCAACTCGTGAACTTGAATCTTGAGCCACCGTCATAGCTCCTTGTTCCAATGCCATGAACTCCGCTTCTCTTCTTTCTCGAACTACTGCCGGAATAAACTGTGCCATAAACTCCATCGTGAAGTTCTCCCACACTTGAGGCACTCCATGGTGACTCCAACTATCTCGTAACACATGCCACCAATGGTCAGCCGCACCAATCAATTTAAACACTGCTAGGGTCACCATCTCTTCTGACGTACAACCCATAGCTGCAAAGATCTTCTCCATGTTTTCTATCCAAAGTTCTGCTTTAGAAGCATCGGGTCCTCCATCGAAGCTCTCAGGTTCCAACTTCAAGAATCTCGCAAGAATGATAGAATTGTCTTCCATCCCAAACATCTGCTGAGGAGTCACGCGGATCGTAACATTCTCCCTCTCTCGTAGCCACGAGTTGTACCCGAGCAGGTCTACTAGAACTAGCTCCACGCCAAAATCCTGACATAATACGCCTACAAAGAACACTCAGCGTTAATAACTCAACAACAAACCCAACCCAAACTAGGCCAAGGAACCTATCCTGGCGAAATAGCTAACCTATAGCTCTGATACCAACTGTGACAGCCCGACCCGAACCCCAATGCGGAATCCCAAGGTCGTGCCGCCAAGACAAGCTAAAAGACGAACAAGCACCCGCTAAGCGTAGTAGTGCAAGTCCAGAGTTGAACCAACAAACACTAAACAAGAATGAAAAGCCATAACGGCAAAACCGAATAACCAAAAACTAAAATCTGCGGAAGCAAATCATAAATGGGACCAAAGCCTATTTTTGTAAACTAAGGAATACAAGGCTGAGAGACGACTATCTCTCGACAAATCTACGACTCGCGTGACGCAACATTGCGCACGTACAACAACCATCGGCAACCTAAGGCCGGCGAAGCAACAAGAACCCAACCTGATAAACAACAACTCAACGGCTAAAACATGCCGGAGGAACAATTCTACTAAAAGAACAAGATATTCAAATCCTAACAATTAAACCCAAGTCTCACGACTAATGTCGTCGGAGATGACAATACCAACAATAATAGGATGAATGAGCTAGAGCATACTCGAAATAACGAGGGAATAACTTCTAAAAGATACAACAGCTCGACCAAGCAAGTCGGCTCCCAAAATAATACAATAACAGAATACTAACATAAACTACCCAAGTAAAGTCTACGTAACTTTACATTCGCGTCTCACAAATACATAATAACAGTAATGATAATAAACCCAAGCTTAAAGCCCGGAAGACCACCTTCTAGGAATCACTATCCGAAGCCGCCCGCAGCGTACTAACGGGATCACCTTTGCAAAAACTAAGGAAAACAAACACACGAAATGAGTCATAATGACCCAGTAAGTTACTAAATGCAAATGTATGGCATAGCATATCGTGGCATGGCATAATGCACCAACATATATAAAATCATGGTATCTTTATAGTCTACCCATAATAAACTTGTATCATGTCATCTTGTAACATAAACTTCATAAACCATATAGCACGTTTTCTTTCATATAAGTGCTTATACATAAGCACGTAAAATCAGGAACTGGGACAAGCCCTTCAATATTCAACCAAGACCTGGGCCTAGCCCTTCAAATGATCATAAACTGGGTTTCATTCCTCAAATGATCATAACTCACCAGTTTTCTTTAATGAGTTCCGCGTTACATTCATCCGACTCCGGGGATGAGAAATGGGAGCTCGATATCAGGCTAGGAGCCGCTAATACGAGACCACATCCCACTATCGGCCAAATAGTGAGGAGAAAGGGTACCAATGCGGCGATTCGTAGCGAATGTTTCCAAAGGCTATGAATCGTCCCATTGCCGACAACACGACCAAGACGCCAGCTGGACTCAAAATCAAGATGCTCAAGTAGATATTTACTTGTATAAACCAATAAGGACCAAGTTCATCACAAAAGAACTTATTAATTCAAGTAGGTCATAATGCTCTACAAAACCCAATAAACAATGCACATACTTGTACACACTTAACATGTTCAACTAACTTGTAAGTTTAGTTCAAACCACATATTGAGGCATTCATAAACCTCAAGTCATCACCAATTCAAGAATAGCATATAAGCTCAACAATTCACAGTATGAGGTCTACTATAGTCCTCTACTCAAGGTTAAATCAAAGACTACTACTTAGTCTAAGAACCACCACAACTCAAGGCTTAGCATTTAGCTTCACTTAAAGGTACACCGGACTTAGCCAAAGTCCCGCTCGTCATTATAGTCGACATCCTCCAAACCCATCTCAAGAATGACAAGACTACCCTGTAGTCCAAATCCCCATAAGTATTTTCATATCCTCGCGACTAAATTCCTTATAGTGAATTCATCGAATAACCATTATTAAATAGTACTCGAGACCATGGGTTGGTCTCTAATACTCCGTGCTCTACATGCACGCTCTAAACAAGTTCCCAATAGGTCTCTATAACATGAGTGTCTCCATTGGACACGACAAGATACTCGGGTGCGCACAAACTTAAGCAAATGAGACCCGAACATCGTAGGGTCTCAACCAAAGGCTTGTTATCACATTATTGGCCTTACAATGACTCCGTTGAGTCTTAATTCTACATTCCATTCTTTATGTGTTTCATAGCCCCACAATTAAACATTTCATTTATATATACTACAAAATCCCAAAGTTCATTCGGGCTTGATTCCCAAGCCTAACAACCCCAAAACTTATTACAATCATAGCCAAACGAAACCCAAATGTTGTAGGATTTCGACCCGAGTTCTTTAACACATTATTGGACTTATTTCGACTCCGTTGAGTCTAAAGGCTCGGTTTCATTATTTACATGATTCATCAATCCTAACATTTGCACCCACATCAATCAACAATAATTCTCTAATAGTTCGGGCTCGATTCTCAAGCCCTCAAATTCATAACCAACCCAACATAATTCATCCTCTTCACTACATAACAATTTCCAAAGTAATTTGGACTTGATTCCCAAGCCCTAAAATTCACAAATTAGGCATATTACTCCAATGAACTCAAATAACATATGGGCATGATTGCTAGCATGCTCATAAGCCTAGAAACACATAATGAAGAATAATCACACACTTCAACAATCATAAAATTACTCTACAATTGTTCTTACAAGTTATACTTCCAAAAATCCCCAAAATTGGGCAAACAAGGCATACAAGGTGTTCATTGCCCACAAATAGCATGTAGATTGTTTTCCTTAGGGCCAATGAACCAAAATCAAAAGTAAGTAACTTACCTAGCTTGAGTGAAAACTCAAGAGAACACAAATCCGATCGGTGAAGTCGTTCTACTCGTCGAGGGCTTCAAGAATCCGAAGTTTGAAGGAAATCGGGTGGTTGGATCATCAAGGATCGAAGAGAGAAGAGGCTAGGGCTCAAGAGTCTCCCATGGGGTCTCTCTCTCTCTAATATGTAATATGAGAGGAAGAAATGAAGAGATTTCAGCAAATGGTAAAGGGGTTTGGGTATTTATACCCCCAAATTAAGAAGGGCACAATAGGCATTTCTCAAGTGCAATTAGTGGAGATTAGGGATAATCAAACACTAATCTAACCTTAATTAACTTCTAACTAGTGTTAGGACATGTTTAGGGTTAAGTATGAGGGGTTAGGAAGGGTTTAGAGGGGGTTTAATGAGGGTAGAATAGGTATAATTCGACAAATCACAAAACAGGGCAAAATCCCGTAACAGCCTTTCTGGAAGTGAGGCGGGCGCCTCACTCCCTTCCATGCGGCCGCCTGGCCCTTCTCTGCACAAGGGTTGCTCTCAGTATTTGAGGCGGGCGCCTCACTCCATGCGAGGCGGGCGCCTCGGCTCCTGAACCTCCAAAACTTGGTCTAAACTTGATCTAAATGATCCCAAACTTATGGGCAACCATTCTAAGGTCTAACCCAACTCAAAACAAGTCTAAAACACACCCGAACAACTCCCGAAACAACTCGGAGCGAAACCGGGGAGGGGTGCAACAACGTGCAACCGCAACGACGAATGAACTCGCAACCGAACGAGCAACGAAAGGAGACTTTTAAGGCAAGTCTAAGGGCTAATGAAGAAGCTTAAATACTTCTAGGAAGTTGAATAACAACTAGGGAAATAAGAATCCCAAAGGAGAGGCGATTACGCGACTCGATTCCCGAACTACGCGATAGAGACGAACGCTATCTCCAAAGCTTCCAAAATCATCGATAGGCTTAAGGAACACCTCCAACTTGAAGTCTAACACATCTAAACATGTTAACAAACCATCTTAAAGAGGTCTAAGACCCAAACCGAGGTCACGAACACAATACGGAAGTAAACCCTCAATCGCGTCGCATTCCGACTATCGTCGAGTCACGACTTGTGACTTTAGCAAGTCAACAACTATATGGAGTCTCTTAATAATGTTTTGGTCTTAATATGGTATCTCATACATACCTAGACCCTCTCGCAACCAAACATACCGTCGACCAAAGAAGAAGTGCAAGTATAGCACGCAAACCGAGATAACGAAGGAGCGGGGCGTCACAAGGGATATTTTAAGTATAGGTCAGGGAATATTTAGGCTCTAACGATCCAAAGATGGCCTAAGTCATTTCTTAATGCCAAATGCTCATGTAGTTTTTAAAGCAAGTAAGACAACACAAAATATCATATCAACTATGGGAATTGGGGGTTGAATGTTTAGCATCACTGGATTTCACATAAGCATTCGCTAAGACAGATGGTAGGGACAATTGAGACTAACATGCAGACACGGTTCGAAAGTATGCTTGAGATATATAAATGAGAAAAATCCGAGGGATCTAACTATCATGCAATTGACCCTAAGTCACAATTTAATGCAACAGTTATGTTCGAATGGCTATGCATCATATTCTTGTGCATATCTAGTTGTAATGAAGTAGGTGTTATAAACTTTATAAAACTATTCTAATCAATCCATAATTATGACTGGTGTGGGTGCATGAAGAATTTGGAGAAAAGTAAAAGTTTCGCAAAATTAAGTAAATTTCAGAGGGATCTACGGACTAATTATGCGGTTCATTGCACTAACTCCTCATTGACTACGACTAGAATTACCACACCTAAAACTTGAGGATGAAAATTTTGAAAAAAAAAATTTTAATAAGAAAATTGGAGATGATGACGATGACTCTTTTGTTAGGACCCTAAAGGTCCTTTCTATTATAGTATTCTGGTCATGCCAACAACTCCAAAAATAAGAAAAAATTAAAAACAGGAAAATAGGGTGAAGATTTTGATGGTCATCGTATAAAGAAATTTTTCTTCACCCTAGAAACATAGCCCAACTCCATTCCTCATTAGGCTAGAACCTGCTAAGACTTAAAGTTTAAAATCCCCCCCCCAAACTTAATTTCTATTTTGTCCTCAAAATAGAGGAACATATTAGAGGATTGATGGGGTAGGACAAATATAAAAAGGACGTAGCAGATCCACCTAACGAAAGAGGATGGAACTTGGGCCTCGACTCACGGTGAGTCGGGCGGAAATAACGAATGAGGATGTAACTCAGGGATCGTGCCAGGAGGCAGCCCCTAATAGGCGGAGACATTTTGTCCCACTGTGTTAAACCAACCAAACAACCTCTCTTGGTTGGCACGAATTTGTGCTAATTGTTGATTAGCCATTTGGTTTTCTAAGGCAACCTCTTCTAGCCTATTGGAGATCCCAACGAGCGGGTCCTCCTCCTCCTCTTCGGGTTCCTCCTCTTGAGGAACCCTCACTCTCGGCTGCTGGTGATGTTCAAACAAAATGGCCCTAGTAATGGCCGGACCAGCCTTAAGCCTCTCCGCGTGTTTGGGCATTCTCACGCCTGCCCCCCTGCACAACTCGGTAATCAAATACGGGAACGCGAACCCCGCATTCGTCCTACCTCTTATAAGGGTCTTGATTTGGCCGTTGATCAAACGGCCAACATCAACAGACCCACCAGTCATAATGGTGTAGGTCAAGATAGCCCTCTCCCAAGTCACCGTGTGTTGGTGACTGGAGGGCATGAGACGCCCGCAAATAAATTTGAACACGGGCTTGGCCGTGTCCTGGAGGAAGGACTCTCCCATGGTGCGTGGTCCAAAAGGTGGATTACGGTTATAGGACCACACCACACCAGGGAGGGCAATGGTCGCATTGACCACCTCGACAGGGATAATGGGGGGTTGGAGGTGTGTGCTAAAATCATCGGCACCAACCGCAAAGTTGGAGGTGCCGAAATAGGTGTTAATGCTTTGGGACGAAAAATTTACTACGACGTCCCTAACATTAACGGTGTCTAATACACCTCCATCTATGCCAATGTTGCTGTTGGCATAGAATTCTCGGACAATGGGCACTATGGCTGCCCTTGGCGGAGAATCTATCAAAAGCCCCCACCTACGAGCTATTAGATTTGGACGGAGGCCAAATTCTTCAGCCTTGAATCCCCTTTCGGGCACCAAGGACTTGGAGAGTTTGGCCGTATATCCTTTTGATGCCTCGTAGGATACGAATCAGGTGATGTCAAAATTTTGTTCTTCCTCCTGAGCGGGGCCGGAGGACGAAGCACCAGTATTTCTACGCTTACGGAACATTTTGTTTGATTTTATAAAATTTTAAAACTAAAGTTTAAATAATAATAAAAAAAATTTAAATTAAAAATTTATTCTAAGGCATGCAAAAAAAAATTATCTACGTTAAAATTGTCTAGCACCCTAGCATGCAATTATTTTACGTGTAAAATTAAAGAGGGTGATAGTGTTACTTGTTTGAAGCCTAAATGGAGAGAGTGCAGCCGGAGTGTGAGCTTGATCGGAGTCGGTAACAATGGTGTTCTTCCTCTTTCTTCAAAGCTTCAACTTCAATGGGGTGCAATGGTGGATGTGGGGGAGGTAGAAGATGAAAAGTTTGAAGAGGGAGGAGAGGATCTTTGAGATTAGTGCCGTAATATGGAAGATCTCGCCGGAATTTGAGAGGGAGAGCTACTGCTTTGCTGCTGTTTTGAAGAGGGAGAAAGTTCTGGGTGAATTGCAAAAGAAAAACCCGGCAGCCTTTCTATACAGGGACCTTGCGGTCGCAAGGTCTGCCACACCTTGCGTCCGCAAGGTGGGCAGTCAAAACGGTTGGTCTTTTGTACTGATTCCCACGTCTGCCCGGTACACTGCACGAAAATCGCATTTACTGGGGGCCTTGCGGTCGCAAGGTCCTTCACACCTTGTGTCCGCAAGGTGTCCAGAATTCTCCTTCTTGTTTTCTTTTCTCAGCCTTTCAGCAGCCTTGCAATTTAGCCCTTCCGTTAACTTCCGTTATGTTTTGTATCTTTCCTGTATGTAAAAACTAAACAAAAACTCTAAACTAAAAATTATTAGTAACATATAAATACAATACTAAGATGTTTTTCTCCCCCAAACTTGAATTTTGTCATATATAATTAAAAATTAAATGACCAAAAATTAAATTTAACGGAGAAAAACATATTTAAACTAACTATAAAAGCAAATAACATTCAAAATAGTGGGTTTCCTCCCACTTAGCGCCTTTGTTTAACGTCTTTGGCTCGACCAAACTGCAAGCCTAATCTCGGGGTGGTTCATTGTCAGCCAAACGGATTAACTCAATTGTTCGTTCAACTGACATTGGCTCTAAATATGGCTTGAGTCGGTGTCCATTAACTTTGAAGACTTCTTTATTTTTAGGGTTTTGAATATCAACAGCTCCATGAGGATAAATTCGTACAATTATAAAGGGACCAGACCATTTAGATTTTAATTTTCCGGGGAATAACCTTAATCTAGAATTAAAAAGTAATACTTGCATACCTGGATGAAGCATTTTGTTGGCTAACCCCATGTCATGATATTTCTTGGTCTTTTCTTTGTATGTCTTAGCATTCTCATACGAATTCAACCTATGTTCTTCTAACTCATTTAACTGAAACAATCTTTCTTCTCCGGCCAGGGTTAAATCTAAGTTTAACTCTTTAACCGCCCAATAGGCTTTATGCTCAATTTCAACTGGTAAATGGCAAGCTTTGCCATACACCATTCTATATGGACTCATTCCTATGGGGGTTTTAAAAGCAGTTCGGTATGCCCATAAAGCATCCTTAAGTTTAGATTCCCAATCTTTACGATTAGGCCTAACAGTCTTTTCTAATACTGCTTTTATTTGCCTATTGCTAACTTCTACTTGACCGGATGTTTGAGGATGATAAGGTGTAGCTAACTTGTGAGTTACACCATGCTTTCTAAGAACATTATTCAACAACTTATTTGTAAAATGAGTCCCTTGGTCACTTATTATGGCCTTAGGTACTCCATATCTAGCAAACAAATCTTCTACAAATTTAACTACTGTTTTTCCATCATTAGTCTTTGTTGCTACTGCTTCAATCCATTTAGACACGTAATCGACTGCTACTAGAATATACTCACAATTATTTGACACTGGAAAAGGACCCATGAAATCGATACCCCAAACATCAAAGATTTCAACCACTAAATTAATATGCAAAGGCATTTCATTTCTCTTTCCTATTCCACCTGTTCTTTGACACTTATTACATGTTCTATAAAACAATTCACAATCTCTAAAAACAGTAGGCCAATATAAACCAGATTGCAAAATTTTTCTAGCAGTCTTGCTTCCACTAAAATGACCTCCACAAGAATATCCATGGCAGAATTCCATAATACCTTGTTGGTCTTTTTCTGGAATACATCTTCTTATTAAAGAATCAGAACAAATTTTGTACAAATGAGGTGCTTCCCAAAAATAATTTTTAGTTTCCGCCAAAAATTTCTTCTTTTCATAATGATCAAAATCCGGATTAATGATATCCGACACATAGTAATTGACAAAATCAGCATACCAAGGGTCAGAATCTTTAATTGCTAAAAGTTGTTCATCAGGAAAATTATCATTTATGGGAACAGGATCATCAAGAAATTGACGTTCAAGCAAGGGTGATAATTCCAATCTGGATAGATGGTCGGCTACAACATTCTCGGTTCCCTTTTTATCTTTGATAGTAATGTCAAATTCTTGTAACAATAACATCCATCTAATTAATCTTGTTTTCGCATCTTTCTTACTTAACAAATATTTCAATGCAGAATGATCAAAAAAAATTATCACCTTTGATCCTAGCAGGTATGATCTAAATTTTTCCAAGGCATATACTACTGCTAAAAATTCCTTTTCAGTAGTTGTATAATTCAATTGTGCATCATTTAGAGTTCTACTAGCATAGTGGATCACATGAGGCTTTCTATCTACCCTTTGTCCCAACACGGCTCCAATCGTGAAATCTGATGCATCGCATCACACATGATTTCAAAAGGAAGTGACCAATCAAGGCCGGATAAAATAGGGGCATTAGTTAATTTTTCTTTTAATAAATTAAAAGCTTCTAAACATTCTTTATCAAAAATAAATTATGTATCTTTTGCTAGCAAATTACATAGAGGTTTACAGATTTTGGAAAAATCTTTTATAAATCTTCGATAAAAACCAGCATGGCCTAGAAAACTTCTAACTCCTTTAACTGAAGTGGGAGGGGGTAGTTGTGAAATAACTTCAATTTTAGCTTTATCAACTTCAATGCCTTTATTTGAAACAACATGCCCTAGGACAATTCCATGTTTGACCATGAAGTGACTTTTCTCCCAACTTAAAGTTAAATTAGTTTCATAGCATCTTTTCAGGACTGATGTAAGGTTTTCTAAACAGTGATCAAAAGAATTTCCAAAAACTGAAAAATCGTCCATGAAAACTTCTACGCATCTTTCAACTAAGTCTGAAAATATAGAAATCATGCATCTTTGAAAAGTAGCTGGTGCATGACATAATCCAAAAGGCATTCTCCTAAAAGCAAAAGTACCAAAGGGACATGTAAAAGTTGTTTTCTCTTGGTCTTCGGGTGCAACAGGGATCTGATTGTAACCAGAAAAACCATCAAGAAAGCAATAATATTCATGACTAGCTAGTCTTTCAAGGATTTGGTCAATAAATGGCAAAGGAAAGTGGTCTTTCCTGGTTGCCGCATTTAGTTTCCGTAAATCCATGCACATTCTATAACCAGTTATTGTTCTTGTAGGGACTAATTCGTCTTTCTCATTTTTAACGACTGTAATTCCTGACTTTTTAGGAACTACTTGGACAGGACTAACCCATTTAGTATCTGATATAGGGTAAATTATACCCACATCTAAGAGCTTAAGAACTTCTTTTCTAACGGCTTCTTCCATGTGTGGGTTAAGTCTTCTTTGCCTTTCTCTTGAAGGTTTACTACCTTCTTCTAGATGTATTTTATGCATGCACATAGAGGGACTAATTCCTTTTAAATCAGCTAAAGACCATCCTAAAGCTTCCCTATGTGTCCATAAAACTTTTAACAAACTAGCTTCTTGCTCTTCCGATAAGTCGGCTGCTATAATAACAGGCAAAGTGTTACCTTCCCCTAAAAATGCATATTTTAAATGGGGTGGTGTGGGTTCCCAGGAATGTGCTCCCGCGCCCCGCGCGCCCTTGGATAGGGGTGCGCGTATGTGCGGATGCGGTGACATCCACTGCTCCCGTTCCACCCTCCCTTTTCTAGGGGAGGACGAAATCAAAAGCGGAGTGTTGAATAGCGCGCTGGAATGCGCCTCGGTTGCCTTTAGTGGATTTTGATCCAATATGGGAGCTTTGGGTTTCCCGCATCAAGTTATCCCTTTTTTAGGGGATACCAGGATATGGGAATGCATCACCCTTCTATTCCCATTCTCCCTTTTTTAGGGGAAAACGTGAAAGTGCAAGGAAGGAATGTTGCAGCGCCCCCACTATGGATTTTATGAAAATAGCCTTATGGCCTATTTTGGATCACTATGGGTGCTTTGGGTTTTCTACGTCAAGTTATCCCTTGTTTAGGGGATACCAGGACATAGGAATACATCACCTTTCTATTCCCATTCTCCCTTTTTTTGGGGAGAACGTGAAAATGCAAAGAAAGATGTTGCGAGGCCCCACTGGATCCAAAATGTTTTTAGAGTCGCCATCTTTATTTTAAGGAATAAATAAAGCAAAACCAAAAAAAGAAAACTAGAGATAATGAAAACGGGTTCGGAGGCTAAGTTACGAGTTGGGAACGTGCTAGCACCCAACTCGCCCTTTCGGTCTCAAAACGGTTTTTGGCTAAAGTATGCTTGTTGTTATATTTATTTAACAGATAAATAAAGCATTAACTGCCTACAAATACATCCATTACATCTATATTATTTACAGACTTGCAACCGCCTCTTTTACAAATAATCACAAATATACTTGAAAATATTTGGCCATAGTAACGGCTACATTTAGTATTATTTCCTAACCAAATCCGGGCAGCATAACAGCTTATATATTTACATTGGACCGGATTGGAAATCATACTTTTATAAATAAAGACTTTAATGAATACATAAAGCAAATAATTACAAATACATTTGAAAATATTTGGCCATAATAACGGCAACATTTAGTACTATTTCCTAACTAAATCCGGGCAGCACAACTGCGTATATATCTACATTGGGACGGATTGGAATTAATACTTTCATAAAATGAAAGACTTTAAAATAAAACTTACAAACAGCCTAGGGTGTGCTTGCTCTGTCCCTCGGGGAGAGAGTCTTTTTTGTTGTTGTTGTTGTTGTTGTTGTGTTGTGTGTTGTGTGAATTTGGGCAGCGTGACTGCTTCTGAAAGTTACTTTTGGCCTAGGGATTTGGGCAGAGTAACTGTTTGTGTTTGGTTGTTTGTTGGCTTGAGGTAGGCTGAAATCAGGCAGAATAACGGCTTATTTCTGGCTGATTTGGCCTTTTAAATCAGGCAGAACAACTGCTCTTTCCACGATTTTTGGACCGGGGAAAAAGGGTGGATACCTAGCTGGGGGGCTATGGTACATTTCTACCGGTTGGTTTTGTGTTTGGAGGAAGTTTGGCAGGGTTTCGAGGCTTTTTGAGGTGATCACTCACTATTTCACACCACTCCCTAATTCTCCAGCGTAACGAGAACGCGGAGAAGCTTTATGCAAATTTTCTATGTCTGAATGAGGAGCCGGGTGCCTCTATTTATAGGAGAAATCAGGGACATCGCAGGAAATAAATTTTTTTCTCTCACAAGATCAACTGAGTGTACGCGCAAGCAGTCCAGGCTTGTGTTTTACGGCAAATGTCTTGATGAACAGTGCACAACAGAAGAGTTTTGGGTGCCATGCCCTCTTAATTTGGGCGCCATGCCCAATTTAATGGGTAGCCACACCCATTTTCAAAATATGCAATTTTTGAACACTTTAGTTCCTGCAATTCGTCCTTTTGCGCATCCTGCTTTGTCCTTTTGCACTTTTGACCCTGTAACTTGACATTTGTTAATGTTTTAACAGGTCTTGATATTTTATGTCATGTCACACACCAGGGGTACGAAATTGAGGTGTCTACAGAGCCCCTCAACGATGGAGTCTACGGGTAACCCGCAGCTTACTGAGTAGACGAACATCGTTGATTAGAATAGACTCTCCAATTTCGTTCAATTTCAAAACGAGGGAGAAAGATGCAGCAGATAGCAATTATAATGCAACAATTTATCAAACCTCCATATCCTTGACAGTTTAAGTAAGTTATAGCAGGTTATCGCAGTTTTTAAGCAGATATGCAAATTGAATGCTCTGATGGTCGGACCTACTAAAGTAGGCTTCCTACGTATCCCTTAATAAAAGGAATCAGACCAAACGTAGTTCGGCCTCAAGCCGGGGATCAAGTGCTGCGGTGCAAGTGTTGCGGTGGTGCAAGTGCTACGATGTTAAATGAGCAAGTGCGGTAAAGCTTTATCAAATGAGTGCTGCAAAGGTAAATAATGTGCGTTGTTTTCGTGCACCGAGATAGATCGCCTACTTTATCCTTAGCCAAGGAATCGGCACTCAAACGTAGTTCATCTTTCGCTATGCGAGTGAATTGTTTCCTAGAACTCAAATTTCATCGAGAACAAGACCTTTTCCCTATAACCGGTTGTGTACTTTTAAAGGAAAGTTTCCCACATAGCCAAAATGTATGGAATGCATTGCCTCCTCAGGAACTCAGCCTTCAACGGAGAACGAGACCTTTCCCTATCAATCCGGGGCTGTGTACCCCTTACAGGAAAGTTTCCAAACATTATACAAATGCACTGTTAAAAAGGAAAATACCTTCCTTTCCTTTACCTTTGTCGTGTCAGTGCGGTGAATTGCTGCTGATGTTGCTTTGTTGTCGCTTGCTGCTTTACGTTGTTCTTCGTTGCACTTTGCTGGGGATTTTTCTTTTGTCACTATTCCAGCCTTCGCTGGAAAATCTTTTCCCCTGTCCCGCTGTGTTTTTGGCTTTAGCTGGAAAATCTTTCTTGATGCTGCTGCATTTTCTTTACTGCTCCTTCTAACCTTGGTCAGAAGCTTTCTTTTTCTTGCTACAGCATCACTTGGTATCAGCTGGAATCATCTTTTTTTGCTGCTGTTTTCTTTTCGCTCGATTCTCTAGCTTAAGCCGAAAATTTCTTCTTCTACCGTCGCATTTTTCTTGTTGCATGTACCTGAAAATTTTCCATCTTGTACATGCATTTTCCCTCTCCTGATTTTTTTGTTTTTTTGATTTGTTCTGTTTTTTTTTTTGTTTTTTTGTTTTTTCTGGATATTTTTCAGATTTGCTAGATTTTGGCACTATTTGGCACTTTTGAAGCATTCCTGACTTTATTATTAATGCTTATGCATGTCTTATTTATGGCTAAATGATGTAATTAAGTAATGATGCATGCAATTTATTTTTACGATGCATGATTAAACTAGTGGTCACTATTTGACCCTACCATGCATGATTTATACTATAAATGCCAATGGAGCTATATGATGCATGCTTATGCTGCAGGGACATAGTGAATGCCATAAAAATATTTATTTTTCTGATTGGTGGCATTTTATTTTCTTTTTTAGCGCACCCCTAATGTAGCTAATTGGATAATAAATGCAAATGCTGGATGCATGTACTACTTTATTTAATGCAAATGTGATGCCTAAAAATTATAAGATGCTTATTAACATGATGCATGGGTATTTTCCTATTCTATCATGCATGCAGTAATGCAAAATGTAGTATATATCTTTAAGATGTAAAATGCATTTATAATGCTTAGATTGCAAAAAAGTTTATTTATATGCAAAACAATACATAAAAAAATTTTGTTTTTTTTTTTGTTTTGAAAAAAGAACCTATACAAACATTTACAATGCAATCTATTTTTATATGATGTAAAATTAAAAAAATAATCATGCAGACTCAAGACGCACGCACAAAGCAAAGCTATACCGACCTAACGGGTAATGACATGCTGTATCCTCAAAATGGATTTTAAAGGAATATACCTTCGGGCTCGAACAGGCTTCCCTTTCTCTTCTTCTTCTTTTTTTATAAGTATATGCGGGGAAAGGAAAAGGCAGACACCTCCTTCTGGCCATATAATTGTTGCAGGGCTACACTTGGCATAAGGCGATTTTCATAGCCCCTGCATTTTTCTTCGCAATCAGACAGAGCAGTGGTGAATGGGCGGAATCTAAGTCGTTTGGTTGTTTCAGGATAATGGCAACGCAGATGATGAATAGGATGAGGATACTTCTTGTGCTTCTCATTCTGATGGACTGAGCCTTTTCTGTGCCTTGCAGAAAAGTATGGGCCCGGCTGGGCAGACGTCGCAGACATTGATGGACTGCTCCAGGGCTTAAGCTGCAAATGAAGGATAGTCTCTGGGGGAAACAAAAGGGGGTATAGGCAATAATAGATATGTACATGCAATTAATGTATAATCTAAATTTCTTTAGCAATTATTACTAAGTTGCACCTTGGGACCTGAAAATTTTATATTTTAGTGTTTTATTGCGAGCTTCCTGTCATGGTTTTTCTTTTTTTTCTGTCAGTCGAGCCCCTTGCATGCTGAAGACTGGAGGTAGAATGCCGAGGTTTCCAAGAGTGTTTTCCCTCTCCTTATTCTCCTGATATATATTTTTTATTTGGCTCTAACTTTTGCCTAAGCCGCCCTTTCGGGTTTTCGACCTAGCGAGCCTTTATTTTTATTTTTTTGTTTGTGCTCTAATTTTTGCCTAGGCCGCCCTTTCGGGTTTTCTGCCTAGCGAGCCCTTATTTCTCCTTTTTTTTTTGTTGTTTTTTTTATATGCCCTAACTTTTGCCTAGGCCGCCCTTTCGGGTTTTTAGCCTAGCGGGCTAGAGAGGGAAGCACTTGCCAGATAGGATGGTTCGAGCATAATACCTTTGAAGCTCGTTGAGATTGGAGGGCTGAACAAAGTCTTCTTTTTTTCTGGCTTGCGAGGAGTACGACATCTCCTCGACCGGATCTTTTTGACAATATACGGCACATCGTGGAAGAGAGTGGTAGCAGCCTTTTAATAAGTAGCCCCAGCATTTTTTTTAGCCCAGACGGCATGTCATGATAGTAGTAGGTCTCGCAAAGGGTGGTGAATGAGGTCCTTTATTGGTCTCCTGATGCCTTTGATTTGACTATGGCCCAGCACGCTGTTGATAAAAAAAACTTGTTGGGTTTGGGAACGGTCACTATTTGGACAGCCAGATCGGGTATTTTTCTTTCCTCTTTTTTTTTACTACTTTTTTTTTCTTTTTTATCCTTTTTTTTTTTACTTTTTATTTCTTGTGTTGTTTTTTTTTTACCCGAATGAAGTTGACGTGCGGCTGTTTCATGCTTTCTTTTTAAACTTGTAGTGACCATTCTGGCTTGATGCGGCGGAGCTTTTGTCTGATCTGCCGAGCATCCGGATGTATGGGGATCCGGTGTTCGACTATGGCTGGGTCTACCCCCGACACATCTTCATAGGACCAGGTGAACATGTCCACGAACTCTTTTAAGGAGATTCATGAGTGTTATTCTTTCAGAGCCTTGAAGGTAGTTGCCGATTCTGACTTTTTTTTTTATTTCCTTGTCCAGCCCCAGATTGGTGGGTCAGTCTTCAGTTTCTGTTGATGAATGATGCTGTCCCTGGTGCTCGACTAACTTTACAAGCTCAAGCAAATAATTCTTTTTTTTTGTTCGGGTCCTATTAAATGACTCATTATTATAATGATTTAATGCGTCTTTTAATATAGGTGTAACTAAGAAATAAGCAAAGACATTTAGATTATTATTAAAAGCAAACCGTACAGGGTTTATTACATTATTGAGGACCTGGGGTTTGAGATCCTCAATTTTAGGGAGCGGATCGGTAGATGACCAATCCATAAGGCTAGGGAAAGGAATAGGGGTAATATATCCGAAGCGGTCCATCAGATCTGCGGGCGTCCAAAAGCGGGCCGGGCGTAGTATACTAGTTCTGCAGAGGCTTATTAGAAATAGGCTCGAACTCAGCAGGGAGCTTCTCGTAATCAGTACCTCTGCCTATCATGCCCAAGAAGCTGTCATCAACCTCAATCATGTTGATTTGAGGTAGAGGGTTATTGACTATATTTGGTCTGGGAGGAGGCTTTTCAGTAACCTTATCATCTATAAGATCATGAATAGCATTTTTGAGCAGATAACATTTATCGGTGAGGTGGCCACTGCAGCGATGATATTCACAAGATCGGGCATGATTCCGTGTCCCGGGCGTGGGGTCCGTGGCTTATAATTTTCCATAGGCTTTAACACTCCTTGTGCCATTAGCCCCTGCAGGATTACAGACTGGGAGGCTTGCAGTTCATCATAATGACGGTTCTGATTTCTGAAATTTATGTTCGGGCCATTATTCCCTCTGATTATGTTGACAGACCTGTCCGCTCCATAAGACCATGGAACAGTGCCATAACTTTGGGTAGGAAAAGTGGCTAATGCATTCCCTACCATATTGACGATTGGTGCGGGTGTGGCTGCGGCTGTCTTCCCTTTAGAGTAACGGAAAGAGCTAAGAGACATATTGACTTGTAATTGCCCCGTTTGTATATCATCATCTATACGAGCTCCTATTTCCACTATTTCTTTGAAATTGGTGTAGGGGAGATACCGCATGTGTTCCAGGTAAATGGGCTGGAGGTTTTTGATAAACATTCGGCATGACTCGGGTGGATCAGGCTTGTCAAAAGTCTGGGCCAACTTTCTTTTCCAGCTGACCGCGAACTTAGCATAGGTTTCTTTTTCCCTCTGGGTGCACGACTCAAGGTCCCTTCTATTTTAAGGACTGGTGTTGTCTTTGTACCTTTCCAGGAACGCTTAGCTATCTGGTCCCACGTATTCATGGTGCTGCTATCAGACAACATTAGCCATTGTTTGGCAGCCCCTATTAGGGTGAGGTGAAAATTGGAAGCAATAGCCTCAAAGCTAGCTCCCCTTGACTACATGCCAGTGGAATAAGATTTTAAGTGGGATATAGGGCATCCAAATTCCATCAAATTTTTCTATGTCGGGCATTTTGAATTTGAGAGGCAATCGCCGCAGTTGTAATGTCGGTGCCGTCAGAGAAAATTCCCCTTTGTTGAGAAGTTTGAGTACCATGGCCTTTATATTTTCCACGTCGGCCTCTACTTTGGTGGCTGGGGGAGTTGGCTTTAGCCATATACTGGCTGGATTAGGGAAGGTTGGGTTAATTTCTGGCTGCGGTGTCTGGTAAGGATTTTGGGCTGGATATGGATATCGGGCTGGTGGATTCTGGGCTGGATACGGGCTTTGGGCTGGTGTAACTTGGGTAGGTGGATTTTGGATTGTTTCGGCTGGGCGGCCAGGATCATTATAAGGTAAATAAGTGGTAACTTGGCCTGGCAGGTTATAATTTTGTGGGTTTATATGTGAGCTGTTCTGGAGTGGGTTGGTTATGGGAACAGGGAGGTCATTTGGGCTTTGGGGAATTTTGGTGCTTGGGGAAGGATATGAAGGATAGGACGGGTAAGGGTTGATATTTGGGTAGTAGGGACTTGGTGGAGGATTGGGATTTGGGGTAATGGCTATATTTGGCGGGTTAGTGTTTGGCTGAGTAGTTGGGTTTGGAGGCACATGAGATTTTGATGCATCATGTGGGATTGCAGGGGAAGAGATTACCTCACCACTGGATTTCAAACTATGCACCAGGCTAGCTATTTGGCTCATCGCTGCACCCAACTTTTGGTCTAACCATTCCTGCATTGTTGGAGTCGGAGCGTATCCTAGAGCCCCTGATCTGTATCTATATCTGATCGGATTTGTTCATCTCGCTGCCATACCGCTGGATTCCGTATTTTCTGATCGATTCTCGCTTTGTCTCTGATCTCGCACTCGATACCCTCTGCTCGACGCCCTTGTTTCCCGTATCAACCGGCCAGTACTATCTCTACCTTTCTAGATTCGGGCTAGATTTCTGAGGAAAATGGGTTATGGAGGTATCAGGAGGCTGGCTGAAGGCTTTCTGGGTTTGGAGTACAGCGTGCCTTTATTAGTATATTTTATTATTATTTAATTGTTCCCTACAAATGACCGGATAAGCACCTACTTTATTTTGACGGTCTCAGGACTTTTCCTGGAACAGTGGATTCTTTCTCCAGAGTATAGGACCTAACGTGATTCCACTCGCCGACTTCGAGATCGGATCGATCCCGTGTGAAGGGCCTATACTCTTTCCGGGATCCACCATTCGAAGTGATCTAGGTCGAGCATTAGAAAATAATAAATCAGCCCCAGTGTATTATTTTTTTGACTTGCGTAGATTTCTTTTGACTTGCGCACACATTTTTTTTGATTGGGGCTGACCCACGATTTAAAATGCAAAAACCGGTCGGTCTCTGAAGTGTCCTGAAAATCTATATGTAGTCTAACGTTGGCTCATGCAGGGGGTAGGCTGGCCATGGTGTAGGGTAGCAGTTCAGAATATATTTATATGCATGTGCACGTGTGTGCGGTATCTAAAAAGCAAAAAAAGTTTTTTTTTAGATATAGAAAAAGAAAATAAAACAGATATGGCCTGTCTTGCTGTTATGTATAGATTTTCTCGGATTTTTAGCTTAAGCGCGAGCAAGCAAGCATACCATCAAGATATAAATTGACAGAATGCATGCATGTATATATATATATTTTGCAGAATGAAAATAAAGCAGAATAAAATAATATAAGGTCGAAAATGAATAGATTTTAAAATAAAGCCCCGGCCCGTTTGTTGTGTTGCCCGGATAGTATTGCACATAAGATATTACATATATATATTATATATATAAAATTTTTTGAATTTTTTTTTTGAAAAATACGAATATTTTCAAGTATATCCGTAACAGTGTTTGAAATGAAACTGCTGCAAGATGGAGGATCATATCCACAAATATAGACAAGGATGTTAAAGGAACGCAATATTCAATCGTTTAAATTAATATAACAAGCATACTTTCGCCAGAAAAAAAAGAAAAAAAGTTTTGGTTACTGAGTCTAGCCCTCCATTTTTATTTATTAAAATAAAAACGATCTCCCCAGCAGAGTCGCCACTGTGGGTTCCCGGGAATGTGCTCCCGCGCGCCGCGCGCCCTTGGATAGGGGTGTGCGTACGTGCGGATGCGGTGACATCCACTGCTCCCGTTCCACCCTACCTTTTCTAGGGGAGGACGAAATCAAAAGTGCGAGGAGTCTTTGTCGAATAAGCGTTGGAATGCGCCTCGGTTGCCTTTAGTGGATTTTGATCCAATATGGGAGCTTTGGGTTTCCGCATCAAGTTATCCCTTTTTAGGGGATACCGGGATATGGGAATGCATCACCCTTCTATTCCCATTCTCCCTTTTTAGGGAAAACGGCATTGAAAGTGCAAGGAAAAGAATGTTGCGGCGCCCCACTATGGATTTTATGAAAATAGCCTTATGGCCTATTTTGGATCACTATAGGTGCTTTGGGTTTTCTACGTCAAGTTATCCCTTGTTTAGGGATACCAGGACATAGGAATACATCACCTTTCTATTCCCATTCTCCCTTTTTTAGGGGAGAACGTGAAAGTGCAAAGAAAGATGTTGCGAGGCCCCACTGATCGAAAATGTTTTTAGAGTCGCCATCTTTATTTTAAGGAATAAATAAAGCAAAACCAAAAAAAAGAAAACTAGAGATAATGAAAACGGGTTTGGAGGCTAAGTTACGAGTTGGGAATGTGCTAGGCACCCAACTCGCCTTTCGGTTCTCAAAATGGTTTTTGGCTAAAGTATGCTTGTTGTTATATTTATTTAACAGATAAATAGTGAAGCATGCTTGCCTACAAATACATCCATTACATCTATATTATTTATGACTTGCAACCGCCTCTTTTACAAATAATCACAAATATTTGAAAATATTTGGCCATATAATGACTACATTTAGTATTATTTCCTAACCAAATCCGGGCAGCATAACAGCTTATATATTTACATTGGACCGGATTGGAAATAATACTTTTATAAATAAAGACTTTAATGAATACATAAAGCAAATAATTACAAATACATCTGAAAATATTTGGCCATAATTAACGGCTACATTTAGTACTATTTCTAACTAAATCCGGACAGCAACCGGCTTATATATCTACATTGGGCGGATTGGAAATAATACTTTCATAAAATGAAAGACTTTAAAATAAAACTTACAAACAGCCTAGGGTGTGCTCGCTCTGTCCCTCGGGGAGAGAGAGTCTTTTTTGTTGTTGTTGTTGTTGTGTTTTGTGTTGTGTGAATTTGGGCAGTGTGATTGCTTTTGAAAGTTACTTTTGGCCTAGGGATTTGGGCAGAGTAACTGTTTGTGTTTGGTTGTTTGTTGGCTTGAGGTAAGGTGAAATCGTGCGAGAATAACGGTTAACAGCTTATTTTCGCTGATTTGGCCTTTTAAATCGAATCGGGAGCAACCTTCTTTCCACGATTTTTGGACTGGGGAAAAAGGGTGGATACCTAGCTGGGGGGCTATGGTACATTTCTACCGGTTGGTTTTATGTTTGGAGGAAGTTTGGCAGGGTTTCGAGGCTTTTTGAGGTGATCACTCATTATCTCACACCACTCCCTAATTCTCCAGCGTAACGAGAACGCGGAGAAGCTTTACGCAAATTTTCTGTGTCTGAATGAGGAGCCGGGTGCCTCTATTTATAGGAGAAATCAGGGACATCGCAGGAAATAAATTTTTTTCTCTGCGCATCAACTGAGTGTACGCCGCGCAGGTCCAGTTGTGTTTTACGGCAAATGTCTTGATGAACAGTGCACAACAGAAGAGTTTTGGGCGCCATGCCCTCTTAATTTGGGCGCCATGCCCAATTTAATGGGTAGCCACACCCATTTTCAAAATATGCAATTTTTGAACACCTTAGTCCCTCCAATTCGTCCTTTTGCGCATCTTGCTTTGTCCTTTTGCACTTTTGACCCTGTAACTTGACATTTGTTAATGTTTTAACAGGTCTTGATATTTTATGCCATGTCACACACCAGGGGTACGAAATTGGGGTGTCTACAGGTGGTGATGGCTTTAATTCTTCGACTTTAGGAGAATTAATGGGTGGCATAAATTCAGAATTTTCTACTTTAATAGTTTCTTTTATTTTAGCCTCCTCATTCTCTACTTTATTATCTTCTTTATTTTCTATTTCAATATTCTCTATGTCAATTTCTTCAAAAAGAGATTTCAGAATCTCTACTTCATCTTCTTTAATTGCATTATTTTCTTTTTCTACTTTTTCAAATTTATCAGAATTATTTTCTGATTCTTTCTTTATTTCTTCTTTATCTTTCTTTTCACTAGCTTCTAACTTTTCTCTCTCTTGTCTTTCTTCTTCTTCTATTTCTCTTTCAATTTCATCAATGTCAATTTTTATGGGAGGGATAGGACTATCATCATAAACTATGAATCTATCTCTCTCATATTCTTCCTCTTCTTCAAAGGTTTCGGTTGATAACTTTTCAATCTCATCTATTGAAAAACAGCACTTATGTCACTAGGTCTATTCATAGCATCAAACACGTAGATTTCAACAGCTTTCACCTAGGACCTAGGGCGACATTGTGAGTTTACCATTTTTCACATTAATCATTGTATTGGTATGGCTATAAATGGTCGCTAACAATATTGGAACTTCATTGTTGGTGCAAATCTTTCTTTTCATCTCTAGAACCACAAAGTCAACTGGAATGATTAGTTTATCAACCTGAACTAGGATGTCTTCCACTATACCCAAAGGATATTTAACTGAGCGATCAGCTAATTGTAATTGCATAGTAGTGGGTTTTAGTTCTCCTAACCCTAACTGTTTATAGACCGCAAAGGCATCAAATTAATACTTGCTCCTAAATCTAGCATTGCTTTCATCTTTTAGAGCTTCCCAAGGAAACTTGGATATTAAAGCTACCTGGGTCTTTCAACTTAGGTGGTAATTCGGGTTGTAAACGTAACTTACGCTTTAAACAATAATCTTTTCATTGTTTTCAAACTTGTGTTTCTTAGAGTGAAGATCTTTGAAAAACTTTGCATAAGCTGGAATATTTTTAATAACATTAAGCAAAGGAAGATTAACATTCACTTTGGATAACATATTATAAATTTCCGTAAATTGTTTGTCCATTCGGTTTTTCATAAGTCTTCTTGGAACGGAATTGAGGAACATAAGGTGGTGGAGCCACATAAGGTTCCTCTTCTTCTTGATCCAACTCTTTTTCAACTTCAATTGTATTATCTTTATTTTGAACCTCTTTTCTTGTTCCTTATTTGGAACTTCTATTTCTACTTCTTGATTACTTAATTTATCTATTTCTTATTACTATATCACTATCTTTTTCGATTTCTTTTCAATTACCTTTTCGTAATTTTCTCTTGTAGTAGGCACTTTAGAAGAAGGATCGATCACTTACCTCTTCACCTATTACCTTACCACTTCGCAAGACGGTGATTGACTTGGCTTGCTCGGTTTGACTAGGGAACTTCCCTTCTTCTCTTTTATCAACTTCTGAATTTGCAATGTGCTTCTTTAGATTTTCAATTTCTTCAAGCATGTAATTCATCAATGCTGCTTGACCTTTACTTGCTACATCTTGTTTGGGAACTTCTTCAATTCTCAACCTGATTTTGATTTGGAAAGCTGTGGAGGTTGTGGTGGTTGAGGTTGGAATTGTTGAGGTTGCAAAGGCTTATTTCCTCCCCAAGAAAAGTTAGGATGATTCCTCCAACCAGATTATATGTGTTTGAGTAGGGATCATTCCTGGCCTTTGAGGGTACATATTCATAGCACATTAGCCTGCTGTTCAGTATACATAGCACTTGATGGACAAAAATTAGTAGCATGAGAATATAATCCACATAAAGCACATGCTTCTTGAATTTGCCAATTTTCAAATTGAGCTTGTGTATTTGAATTATCTTGTAATTGATATAGGCTCCTATTTTTACCTCTAGCACTTTTCTTTGGAAATTAATACTTAACATCTCAAATAATTCTTCTAGTGCTTCGGTGTCATTCTATTAATAGAACCACCAATTTGCACTATCAACCATAGTTTGTAAGCTTTGGCGAAAGACCATGATAAAATTGAAGCACTAACACATGTTGAGCCAAATTATGATGAGGACACATAATGAGCAGATTTTTAAATCTATCCCATGACTCATGGAATGTTTCACCAGTTCATTTTGGAATGACATGATTTGTTTTCTATACTCGATAAGAGATGCATGTTTGTAAAATTTACTCATAAACAAATCATATAATTGAGCCCAAGTATAAACACTATTTGGTGTTAAGTTCATAAACCATCTCTTTGCCAATTTTTTAATGCACCTTTGGAAAATATTTCATTTTAATTTGATCTTCAGTCAACCCTCCTAAAGGAAAAGTACTCATCATGTATTCATATTCTCTTAAGAAACTGACAGGATCTTCATGAGGCATCCCATGAAAAGATGGTATGGCATTAAAATAATGACCTTTTAACTCAAAATCCTAACAGCATCTGGCAAGACTAAACATGATGTCACAACATTTAATGAAGGTCTACTAAAGTCATTAATAGTTCTTTGATTTACCACTACTTCCATATTTCTTCTTGCATGTTCTTCTTCTTCTCTTTGATTCCTATTAACGGGTCAACTAGGATTTTCGTGATTTCTATTATTGTTATTTCTTCCATTGAGGATCAACCGAGGATCCTCTTGATTCAATTGGTCTTGATTATCAAACTCTTGAGCTAGATTTTCAAGGACTTCTTGATTTCTTCTAACAATATTTATATCTTGATTTAAGTCTACCAATTTAGGATTCAAAGATCTACGACCGTGCATAAAAATAAATTAAAGCAATTTAAAACAAACTAACTATTAAAATAAAATAAAATAAAATCTTTTGTATTTTTATTTTATGAAAACTGAAAATTAAACTAAAAACTAAATTAAATTAAAATACTACGCTACCAACAAACTAACTACGTGAACTAGCTTGTCCCTCAACGGCGCCAAAAACTTGATCGATGTTTTAATTAATCTTTTCCTTGCAAGTGGACAAGACTATTATAGAATAGTATTGGAAGCAAGGGTCGAACCCGTGAGACAAGTGATCACGAACAAAGGCAATTTATTGATAGCAAATTATTAATCTAAAGGGGGTTTTTATATTTATTTCTACTCTAAACTACTATTTATATTTAGATGTTTAACTAATTAGCAAGAATAACAATATGAAGATCTTATGGTGGGTGGCAATCTAGGATTCTCGGGTTTCACTTGTATCTCCTTTATGTTCAATTCATAATAATATCATTCAATGTCTTGGTCGTTTCACTAAAGATA
>CM028377.1:177254861-177283049 GCA_013146195.2 Codonopsis lanceolata
TTCTATCCGACATCTTTGTGCTTCAACTTCCTTTTCCATAGGCGAATGTAAATGACGATTTCCCTTTTCAGATACATGCTAGAATTGCCATGTTTCCCTTGTCTATTGATCCCCATGCTTTCCATGCCATGCCATGATCTAGGTTGAATGGTCTCTTGAGATTGTGATTATGTGTCCATCTTGTTGCTTGAGACCTATACCTAGAATTAAGTATGCTTCTATGCTTCCTTAGAGCAATTAATGTTCTTGAACTAATAGTTTCGATAACTTTGGAAACTTGGAATTCTAGGTTTCACATGCCTTGTCTTGATTATCTTATTGAATCGACCCTAGACCTAGAACAAATTGTGTTCCATGATCCTCACGATAAATAACGTTCTTGAACCAATAACTTTCGATGACTCTGGAGTTAATGACTTCTGTTTCACATGCTACAAACCTGTCCATCCTATTGAGCTGAGTCCTACGCCTCGAATTGAATATGTTCTATGCCTACTTAAGAATAACAAATGTTCTTTGACTTATTTAATTTTGATAACTCTTGGGAATTATGATTCTAGGTTTCCTATGCTTGTATTGATCATCCTATCGATTGTCCTAGGCCTAGTATAAATTGTGATCTATGTTCCTTTACGAGAAAATAATGTTCTTGACCCTTGCACTTTAATAACCTTGAAAGAATGATTCTAAGTCCCTTGAATTCAATTATCGATAATCTTAACTACTACTGTTAAATGGATTAATGAACTAGCCGATCATCATCTAGAACTTAGAAAGGATTGGATGCATCTAGCATCTTAACCCCTTTGAATGAATTGGTAGACGACTCAATGAGTCAAACTTAGGTGAGCCATTGAACAATACCGGCTCAATGATCAATCCCTACGATGCCTTAAACACGCTCCTCTAAGAATGATGATTCTAGACTCGTTGAAACTTGAATTGGTTACTCCGGCTTGATTCTTGATGTCATAAAATAGAATGTCTATTTGATATATTGAGTTCGCCTCGTCGAACTCCTTCCTCGCTTGATTATTGATGTAAATTCTTAACTACGGTTGTTTAATAGATTAATGACCTAGCCGATCATATACGAGAACTTAGAAAAGGTTCATGATGCATTTAGCGCCTTATCTATCTTGGATGAATTGTTATAGATGACTCAACGGAGTCAAGCTTAGCGAGCCATTGAACAATACCGGCCACCGACCCATCCCTCCGACGCTCTAAACGCTGCTTCCTAAGAATAATAATTCTAGACTCTTGAACTTGAACCGATTATTGCTTGATACCTTGCTTGATACTTGATGTCATATAATAGAATGCCTATTTGACTTGTTGAGTTCGCCTTTAACTCAACCTTACTTGATTATTGATGAGAATATTTACTTGTCTTGAACGAGATCGCCTTCTCGACCTCGTTCTACCTTGAGAATTTGTTAAGTAAACATTACTTGGCATTTGCATGAGTCCACCGGCATACTGCTTTGTTCACACACGCTCCACCGTGGCCACAGCTGGGAAGTAGCTCCCTTGTTGTAATCATTAAGAGCACCATCGACTATCCCTGCATCTCCTGAAGATCGATGTACTACACACATTCGATACCCGCACTTTCCGATAACGCCATGCGTGAACTACGTAGCGGCCCGGCCTCGATATATCCCGATCCTATGTGATTTAATTACAAGCACCTATGTGAAACAATGTGCATTTGAATACATGACCTCTATGATATTCTTGTCCCGAATATGAAATCTTGCCCGAAATTGATATTTGCCTTGAATGATGCATATTGCCATGACATGCATGATTGATAGCTTACAAGTCTTTATGACTTACCCTTTCCCTTTATCGCTTTTAGATCCTAGCAAGAAGTCCCCGCCGATGACTCGCTGTTCGTGCTTTGGCCCTTTTGGTGCGCCGATTTTGAAGAGGTGGTTTAGATGCCCTCTTCCTTTGTTTTATATTTTTGTAAGGATCGATCGTTAAGCAAGTCAACTAGACTATGCTTGGGTATTTGTGTAGAACTTGATTGTAAATCTTAACCTAGTAGTTTAATACTTGTAGTACTTGTAATTCCTTTTGTGCCTATTGTGTGCTTCGAGCCTCTGCTAACTTGATATTATTCCTCCACGTTTTAGTCTTCCGCCGAGCATGCTTTTAGCTCATTAGAAATTCTTGTCTTTGAACTCGTTAGCTTGGGTTCCGCATGTAGTGTCGCCGAAGACTTGGTTATAATTGTTTAACCTTATCGTGTTTAAAAGTTTTAAAAGATCCTACTGCCGTGCCGAGGCGTGCCGCGACTCCAATGTTCAGGCCACGTCCGTTTTTGAATTAAGTGCTTGCATGTTTAATTGCCTACTTGTTTCCTCCTTATTTATGGTCCGACCTCGGTCCCATCTCTGCCCCGGCCGTCACAGCGGTACGTAGCTCAAGTTAGCTATAAGCCGTGATAGGTTCCATGGCCTAGTCAAGTTAATTCTGTGTGAATCATGACGTTGAGTGTTCTCTTCGTGCCTTATTGGCAAATTCTGTTAATGAATAGGACTTAGAATCCTAAGTTCATTGTAATCTAGATTCTCGTGAATACAGTGTTCGTGCCGAGGAATATTACCTTTCACCGCTTTACTTTCAAGGCGCAGCTTATACTCAAGAGTGTGTGTGTTATCGCTTAGAGCTATTGTTTCTTGTCCGCAGAGTGATCTTATAAGCTCAGTTGTTGATTCCGAGCGTAATCATCGTGGTGTCCAAGAGAGCTTTGACATGTTACATCTTGAAGCGGCGTGGCTAAGCCTCCCGTAGTACCTAGTGTATTCCTTGATACCTACATATATATATATATCTTCTGTAGTGCCTAATCGCGAGTACTTGGACTGTATAGTGTCAGGAATTAGAGGACTCTTTCCTGTTTCCGATTATTGAGATTGTAGGGATACCCTAATGCTCAAGGTATCGTTGTGGTTTCAAGTTGAGACTGGGTGAGTGCCGATAGGTAATCGCACGACCGATGATTGGTTAATCGTTAGCTCGTTTCCGTCTTGACCCAAAGGGATTTGAGGTTTTCTAGCTAATAACTATTTGCTAGCCAAGGACTATTAAGTTATTGCCTTGTACCGTTATTCGACTAATGCATTAATAGAGTATTAACATTTTGTTAAAGGATTTACCATCATTAGTGAATCGTCAAGGGTATGAATGTTCCATACATGGTATACTTGCATGGTAGACTAAAATACTATGTACATGATATTGATTTCCATGCCTAAGTGTAATTATATTATATGTGCATGAGACCTTCATTAAGGATGCTCTTATGTGAATTGTAACTCCTCCCGCATCCTAAACGACGGAAGCTTTTGAAGTCACTTCAGAGGGCCCCTGACTTGATTATCAAGAGGTATTCGTCGTAGAACTAGAATGGTATATTATGATATAGGAATTGACTGAACCCATGGCCAACTGGAATGAAATTGAAAGTGGCATCTTGTTTTACTTGTGCAAATATGTGCAACGTGTATATTGAAATCATGCTACGAATAAATTGAACCTGTGTCATGATTGAATGAATTGCCTGGTATCGAATGCCTTCTTTGGAAGGCGAATATGTGGTCCATGATGATTGACTACTTGATTTTATTGTTAGGACGTTAGATCCTATAGATGCGTGTTGAGACCGGAATAATTTAGTTAGTCTGGAAAACTTTTGTTGGAAAGTTGTTAGCTTGGTGCAACTATTGCACGTGCTTTCGAGTCACCTGTTTAGTTGATAAAGAAGAATTTTCACCTCATTGTCCACGTTTGTTGGAACCTAGTAAACCTCAATAATGTCCTTGAACCCTGTCAAGAGTCAAGATGACTCGACCTTGAAATCAATGGGAGATGATATTTAAGCATTTCTTTCCCTGTCGCCTCCGCAGATTCGTTTCTCCATGACCCGTATTTTGTATACAACTTCTCTACCTTTATTGATCTCGTTAGTAACTATTCGACTCACACCACTGTTTTGCAAATGCTTGTCCTCTTCTTGCCTTGTCCGTGTAGCACGACTTTGGGACTACACATTGCTTCCCGACCGAGAATTAGAGTTTTGCGTTGAACTATTGCCAGGGACCTCGCTTATATCTAGAACACCTTACAGAATAACTCCAGCGGAGTTGTGAGAATTGAAAGAGTAGTTGCAAGAACCTCAAGATAGAGAGTTCATTTAACCGAGGGTGTCCCATGGGGTGCACCGGTATTGTTTGTGAAAGGAATGTGGTAGTTTACGATTTTACATAGACTATCGACAGTGAACCAGAATACTATCAAGAATGTGTATCCCTTGCCACGCATTGATGACCTCTTTGATCCACTTCGGGATTCAGTTGTTTACTCCAAGCTTGACATGAGGAGCGGCTATCACCGGTTGAAGGTTAGAGCGGAGGATGTCCCTAAGACAGCCTTTCGTACGCTGCGTTACGGCCACTATGAGTTGTTGTGATGCCGTTTGGGTTGTCCAACGCACTGCAAGTTTTGATGGACCTGATGAATAGGGTTTTTCATGAATATCTCGATTGCTTGTGGTTGTGTTTATTATTGATATTCTCGGGTACTCCAAGTCACGAGAGGAGGTTGACTACGACTCCTATCCTAGCATTGCCTAGTGTTTCGAAGAACCTTGTGATTTTATCGATGCCTCGTTAGAAGGCTTGGGTTACGTGCTTGTGCCATGGATTCTCATTTGCCATTAGCTGAATTTGCTTTTATAACAGTTACCAGTCTAGTATTGAAATGACGCCATATGAGGCTTATTAGAGATAGATTGCTTGCAGTCTAGAGTAGACAGAAGAGCTACGCGGACAATCGGAGACGCGACTTAGAAATTCAGGTTGGCTACTCGGTATTCTTGAAGGTATCGCCTCGCCGCGGAACTAAGCGATTGGGAAGAAATATAAACTTTCACCTAGATTCATTGGCCCATTCGAGATCCTAGAAAGGATTGGAGCTTTGTTGTATCGGTTAGCATTGCCGCCTTCGTTATCGAATGTTCACGATGTATTCCATGTCTCGATGCTACGCGAGTATTTGATAGAGGAATCGCATGTCCTTGTTTACGATGAGATTTCATTCGAACCCGATCCATCTGATGATGAAAGACCAGTGAGGATTCTTGTTACTAAGGAGCAAATATTGAGAACGAAGCGAATTCCGTTAGTAAGTCTCGTGAAAGAATTATGATATTGAGGAAGCCACGTGGGAGACCGAGCTTGATATGCGAGAGAAATACCCCTTTCCTACTCGCCGACTCCGGTAAGAATTTAGGGACTAAATTCCTTTAAGTGGGGGAGGATGTGAGAACCCAAAACCCCTTTACTTGTATTACTTGTTCTATGCCCTAATAACGTGCTTGTTTCATGCGTTAACATGATTAGATATCTCTTTTAGTCCATGCCTGACTCGTATTATCGTTATTGCATTCCTTATCGCTTGATTTCCTTCTATGCTTAGCATACCTTCCCGTTACGCCTCGTGTGTTGCCTTGGCCTGGTTTGCACTCAACCGAGACTTGTTAGGGTTCGATTGTCTCTCATAGACGACCTAGAACGCTCGCCTTGATCATAGTAAGCTTGTTGGGAAGTTTAGAAACCTTCTTGCCTTGTTTTGGCCTTAGCGATTTCACTGCCTCCGTTTTGCGCAGATATTTCGACGTGCGAATTGTTCCTTGAGTTCCCGGACTTGTATTCAAGTCATAACCATGATTTAACAAGCCTATTCCATGCCCATGTTACCCTAGTTTTATTGACGTTTGATCCGGGTTTGATTCATCAACCAATCGTCGCTTGACTCGAGCCTTGTCCTACCTTGTTCCGGGTGATGTTCGTGTGTATTTCGGACATGTTTTGAGTTGTGTTAGACCCTAGAATGGTTACCCATGAGCTTGGGACCATTTAGGACTTGTTTAGGTCTAGTTTTGGTGCTCCAGAAGTTCAGGCGGCCGCATGGCTCGAACGAGGCGCGCGCATCAAATACTGAGAGCAAAAGAAAAAAGGGAACAAGTCACAGCAGTTGAGGCGGCCGCATGGCCCCTCCTGAGGCGCCCGCCTCAGTCTCTTCTCAGCTACGGGAAATTTTTCTTCTTCTCTGTTTTGCCCGACTTTTAACCCTTAAACCCCCTTCTTAATTAGTCCTAATCCAACCTATTTAACCCTAATTAAGCTAGGTTAGTCCTAAGCTCAAGCCTCCACCCTTGGACATGTGGATTCCACCTTCCCTCTCCCCTTGACACTTGGAATTCCACCAAGATCATGCAAGATATAAAAAGGGCTCCCTTGTTGACTTGCCTTAATCTTCCATAATCTGATTTCTCTCCTCTCTCTCTTGCCATGGTGTGTGTGTAGAGAATAGGTGAGATTGGTGTGTGTGATTTCCCTAGAGTGAGCTCCCGACTTCCGTTTGCCGAGCCGAGACCACCGGTGTGAAGCTACCGACGAGGAGATCGTTTCTATCCGATTACCTTGTGCTTCAACTTCCTTTTCCATGGTGAATGTAAGCTATCGATTTCCCCTTAGGATACATGCTAGAATTGCCATGTTTCCCCCTTGTCTATTGATCCCCATGCTTTCCCATGCCATGCCATGATCTAGGTTAAATTGGTCTCTTGAGATTGTGATTAGTATGTCCATCTTGTTGCTTGAGGCCTATACCTAAAATTAAGTATGCTCTATGCTTCCTTAGGAGCAATTAATGTTCTTGAACTAATAGGTTTTGATAACTCTTGGAAACTTGGAATTCTAGGGTTTCACATGCCTTGTCTTGATTATCTTATTGAATCGGACCCTAGACCTAGAACAAATTGTGTTCCATGATCCCCTACGAATAAATAACGTTCTTGAACTAATAACTTTCGATGACTCTTGGAGTTAATGCCTTCTCGGGTTTCACATGCTACAAACTGTCCATCCTATTGAGCGAGTCCTACGCCTCAAATTGAATATGTTCTATGCCTACTTATGAATAATAAATGTTCTCGGACTTACGACTTTGGATAACTCTTGGGAATTATGATTCTAGGGTTTCCTATGTCTTGTATTGATCATCCTATTGGATTGGTTCCTAGACCTAGTAGAAATGGTGATCTATGTTCCTTTGCGAGAAAATAATGTTCTTGGACCCTTGCACTTTAATAGCCTTGAAAGAATGATTCTAAGGTCCCTTGAATTCGAACTATCGATAACTCTTAACTACGGCTGTTAAATAGATTAATGAACTAGCCGATCATACACGAGAACTTAGAAAAGGATTCTGGATGCATCTAGCAATCTTAACCCCTAAGAATGAATTGGTAGAGACGACTCAGCGGAGTCAAACTTAAGCGAGCTATTGAACAATACCGGCTCAATGATCATCCCTACGATGTCTTAAACACGTTTCCCCTAAGAATGATGATTCTAGACTGTTGAAACTTGAATTGGTTACCTGGCTTGATTCTTGATGTCATAAAATAGAATGTCTATTTGACATATTGAGTTCGCCCTTGTCGAACTCCTTCCTGCTTGATTATTGATGTAAATTCTTAACTACGGTTGTTTAATAGATTAATGACCTAGCCGATCATATACGAGAACTTAGAAAAGGTTCATGATGCATTTAGCGTCTTATCTATCTTGGATGAATTGTTATAGATGACTCAACGGAGTCAAGCTTAGCGAGCCATTGAACAATACCGGCTCACCGACCCATCCCTCCGACGTTCTAAACGCGTTTCCTAAGAATAATAATTCTAGACTCTTGAACTTGAACTGATTACCTTGCTTGATACCTTGCTTGATACTTGATGTCATATAATAAAATGCCTATTTGACTTGTTGAGTTCGCTCTTGTCGAACTCAACCTTACTTGATTATTGATGAGAATATTTACTTGTCTTGAACGAGATCGCTCTTGTCGACCTCGTTCTCTACCTGTTAATTTGTTAAGTAAACATTACTTGGCATTTGCATGAGTCCAGCTGGCATACCTGTCTTTGTTCACACACGCCTCCACTGGCCACGGTGGGAAGTAGCTCCCTTGTTGTAATCATTAAGAGCACCATTGGACTATCCCGGGCATCTCCTCGGAAGATCGATGTACTACACACATTCGATACCCGCACTCTCCAGATAACGCTTGTATGCAGGAACTACGTAGCGGCCCGGCTCTCGATATATCCTGATCCTATGTGATTTACTTACGAGCACCTATGTGAAACAATGTGCATTTGAATACATGACCTCTATGATATCTTGTCCTGAATATGAAATCTTGCCTGAAATTGATATCTTGCCTTGAATGATGCATACTGCCATGACATGCATGATTGATAGCTTACAAGTCTTTATGACTTACCCTTTCCCCTTTACTGCTTTAGATCCTAGCAAGGCAGTCTGCTTTCGATGACTCGCGGTGTTCGTACTTTGTGCCCTTTTTGGTGCGCCGATGTTTTGAAGAGGTGGTTTAGATGCCCCCTTTCCTTTGTTTTAATATTTTTGTAAGGACGACGGGTTAAGCAAGTCAACTAGACTGTGCTTGGGTATTTGTGTAGAACTTGATTGTAAATCTTAACTGCTAGTAGTTTAATACTTGTAGTACTTGAAATTCCTTTTTGTGCCGGCATTGTGTAAGCCGAGCCTCGGTTAACTTGATATTATTCCTCCACGTTTTAGTCTTCATTGAGCATGCTTTTAGCTCATTAGAAATTCTTGTCTTTGAACTGTTAGCTTGGGTTCCGGCATGTAGTGTCGCCGAAGACTTGGTTATAATTGTTTAACTGTTTATCAGGTTTAAAAGTTTTAAAAAGATCCGGCCGTTTGGTGCCGAGGCGTCTGCGACTCAATGTTGCGTCCACGTCGTTTTTTGTGAATTAAGTGCTTGCATGTTTAATTGCCTACTTGTTTCCCTCCTTATTTGGGCGGTCCGACCCTCGGTCCCATCTCGGGCCCGGGCCGGGTCGTCACACTAGGTCTATTCATAGCATCAAACACATAAATTTCAACTATTTCACCTAGGACTGACATTGTGAGTTTACCATTTTTCACATTTATCATTGTATTAGCTTGCCATAAATGGTGCGCCTAACAATATTGGAACTTCATTATTAGTGCATATCTTCCTTTCCATCTCAAGAACCACAAAGTCTGGTATGATTAATTTATCAACTTTGAACTAGGATATCTTCCACTATACCCAAGGGATATTTAAGCGAGTGATCGACTAATTGTAATTGCATATTAGTGGGTTTTAGTTCTCCTAGACCTAATTGTTTATAGACCGAGAAAGGCATCAAGTTAATACTTGCTCCTAAATCTAGCATTGCTTTCATCTTTTTAGAGTCTCCCAAGGAAACTTGAATATTAAAGCTGCCTGGGTCCTTCAACTTAGGTGGTAATTCGGGTTGTAAAAGCAGGCGGCGTTTTCGAAAACAACAATCTTTTCGTTGTTTTCAAACTTGTGTTTCTTTGAGTGAAGATCTTTGAAAAACTTTACGTATCTTTGGAATATTTTTAATAACATTAAGCAAAGGTAAATTTACATTTACTTTGGATAACATATTATAAATTTCCGTGAATTGTTTGTCCATTCTGTTTTTCATAAGTCTTCTTGGAAACGGAATTGGAGGAACGTAAGGTGGTGGAGCCACATAAGGTTCCTCTTCTTCTTGATCTAATTCTTTATCTACTTCAACTGTGTTGTCTTTATTTTGAATTTCTTTTTCTTTTTCCTGTTCCTTATTTGGAACTTCTAACTCTACTTCTACTTCTTTTTCTTTTTCTACCTCTTGATTACTTAAATCATCAATCACTTTATCACTTACACTATCTTTTTCGATTTCTTTTTCTATTACTTTTTCAGAATTTTCTACTGAAGCATGCATATTAGAAGGAGGATCAGAATCACTTACCTCTTCACCTATCACCTTACCACTTCGCAGGATGGTGATTGACTTAGCTTGCTCAGTTTGACTAGGGAACTTCCCTTCTTCTCTTTTATTTGCTTCTGAATTTTCGATATATTTCTTCAGATTTTCGATTTCTTCAAGCATGTACTTCATCAACGATGCTTGACCTTTACTTGCTACTTCTTGCTTGGGAACTTCTTCAATTCTCAATTGATTTTGATTTTGATTTTGCAACTGTGGAGGTTGTGGTGGCTGGGGTTGGAATTGTTAAGGTTGCAAAGGCTTATTTCCTCCCCAAGAAAAGTTAGGATGATTCCTCCAACCAGGATTATATGTATTGGAATATGGATCATTCCTTGTGACAGCCCGACCCGAACCCCAATGCGGAATCCCAAGGTCGTGCCGCCAAGACAAGCTAAAAGACGAACAAGCACCCGCTAAGCGTAGTAGTGCAAGTCCAGAGTTGAACCAACAAACGCTAAACAAGAATGAAAAGCCATAACGGCAAAACCGAATAACCAAAAACTAAAATCTGCGGAAGCAAATCATAAGTGGGACCAAAGCCTATAATTATGAACTAAGGAATACAAGGCTGAGAGACGACTATCTCTCGACAAATCTACGACTCGCGTGACGCAACATTGCGCACGTACAACAACCATCGGCAACCTAGGGCCGGCGAAGCAACAAGAACCAACCTGATAAACAACAACTCGACGGCTAAAACATGCCGGAGGAACAATTCAACTAAAGGAACAAGATATTCAAAGCCTAACAATTAAACCCAAGTCTCACGACTAATGTCGCCGGAGATGACAATACCAACAATAAAAGGATGAATGAGCTAGAGCATACTCGAAATAATAAGGGAATAACTTCTAAAAGGTACAACAGCTCGACCAAGCAAGTCGGCTCCCAAAATAATACAATAACAGAATACTAACATAAACTACCCAAGTAAAGTCTACGTAACTTTACATTCGCGTCTCACAAATACATAATAACAGTAATGATAATAAACCCAAGCTTAAAGCCCGGAAGACCACCTTCTAAGAATCACTATCCGAAGCCGCCACGCGTACTAACGGGATCACTGCAAAACTAAGGAAAACAAACACACGAAATGAGTCATAATGACCCAGTAAGTTACTAAATGCAAATGTATGGCATAGCATATCGTGGCATGGCATAATGCACCAACATATATAAAATCATGGTATCTTTATAGTCTACCCATAATAAACTTGTATCATGTCATCTTGTAACATAAACTTCATAAACCATATAGCACGTTTTCTTTCATATAAGTGCTTATACATAAGCACGTAAAATCAGGAACTGGGACAAGCCCTTCAATATTCAACCAAGACCTGGGCCTAGCCCTTCAAATGATCATAAACTGGGTTTCATTCCTCAAATGATCATAACTCACCAGTTTTCTTTAATGAGTTCCGCGTTACATTCATCCGACTCCGGGGATGAGAAATGGGAGCTCGATATCAGGCTAGGAGCCGCTAATACGAGACCACATCCCACTACCGGCCAAATAGTGAGGAGAAAGGGTACCAATGCGGCGATTCGTAGCGAATGTTTCCAAAGGCTATGAATCGTCCCATTGCCGACAACACGACCAAGACGCCAGCTGGACTCAAAATCAAGATGCTCAAGTAGATATTTACTTGTATCAACCAATAAAGACCAAATTCATCACAAAAGGATTCATCAAAGTAAGTAGGTCATAATGCTCTACAAAACCCAATAAACAATGCACATACTTGTACACACTTAACATGTTCAACTAACTTGTAAGTTTAGCTCAAACCACATATTGAGGTATTCATAAACCTCAAGTCATCACCAATTCAAGAATAGCATAAGCCCAACAATTCACAAAATGAGGTCTACTATAGTCCTCTACTCAAGAGTAAATCAAAGACTACTACTTAGTCTAAGAACCACCACAATTCAAGGCTTAGCATTTAGCTTCACTTAGAGGCACACCGGACTTAGCCAAAGTCCCGCTCGTCATTTATAGTCGACATCCTCAAGACCCATCTCAAAACATGACAAGACTACCCTGTAGTCCAAATCCCGCAAGTACTTTCATATCCTCGCGACTAGATTCCTTATAGTGAATTCATCGAATAATCATTATTAAATAGTACTAGAGACCATGGGTTAGTCTCTAATACTCCGTGCTTTACAAGCACACTCTAATCAAGTTCCCAATGGGTCTCTATAACATGAGTGTCTCCATTGGACACAACAAGATACTCAGATGCGCACCAACATAAGCAAACGAGACCCGAACATCGTAGGGTCTCAATCAAAGGCTTGTTATCACATTATTGACCTCACAATGACTCCGTTGAGTCTTAATTCTACATTCCGTTCTTTATGTGTTTCATAGCCCCACAATTAAACATTTCATTCATATATACTACCAAAATCCCAAAGTTCATTCGGGCTTGATTCCCAAGCCTAACAACCCCAAAACTTATTACAATCATAGCCAAACGAAACCCAAATGTTGTAGGATTTCGACCCGAGTTCTTTAACACATTATTGGACTTATTTCGACTCCGTTGAGTCTAAAGGCTCGGTTTCATTATTTACATGATTCATCAATCCTAACATTTGCACCCACATCAATCAACAATAATTCTCTAATAGTTCGGGCTCGATTCTCAAGCCCTCAAATTCATAACCAACCCAACATAATTCATCCTCTTCACTACATAACAATTTCCAAAGTAATTTGGACTTGATTCCCAAGCCCTAAAATTCACAAATTAGGCATATTACTCCAATGAACTCAAATAACATATGGGCATGATTGCTAGCATGCTCATAAGCCTAGAAACACATAATGAAGAATAATCACACACTTCAACAATCATAAAATTACTCTACAATTGTTCTTACAAGTTACACTTCCAAAAATCCCCAAAATTAGGCAAACATAGCATACAAGATGTTCATTGCCCACAAATAGCATATAGATTGTTTTCCTTAGGGCCAATGAACCAAAATCAAAAGAAAGTAACTTACTTGTTCTACACCAAAGAAAGCAAAGGAAGAAATCAATCGGTTGAAAACGATCCTCTCGTCGAGCTCTACACTTCTTGTGGAGGAGGCTTGAGCAAAGGAGTGAAGAATCAAGGAGGATGATGAAGATGTCTTCAAGAAACCATGGGAGAGTTTGAGAGAGGATGAATCTCGTTTTTGGAGAGTGAAGGAGAGAAATGAAGGTCAAAATCTGATTATATGGCTTATATTGGTCTAGAATTTGAGTGGGACAAGTGTCACCACAATGTGGTGACTTAAAATCTGATTTTGGGCTTAATTAATCCACTCAATCTCTCACTAATCCACTCCTAAAACTTATTAGAGATGTTAGGGTATAAGTGAGGAGGGTTAGGGAGGTTTAGAAAAGGTTTAGAATAGGTTTAGATAGGGGGTTTTAGTGTACAAGTCGTCCAATTCCAAAACAGGGCAAAAATCCCGAAACAGCTTCCTGGGGTTGAGGCGGGCGCCTCACCCCATCCCATGCGGCCGCCTGGCTTGGTCCCTGCACAAGGTTGCTCTCAGTACTTGAGGCGGGCGCCTCACTCCATGCGAGGCGGGCGCCTCGGCTCCTGAACCTCCAAAACTTGGTCTAAACTTGATCTAAATGATCCCAAACTTATGGGCAACCATTCTAAGGTCTAACCCAACTCAAAACAAGTCTAAAACACACCCGAACAACTCCCGAAACAACTCGGAGCGAAACCGGGAAGGGGTGCAACAACGTGCAACCGGGACGACGATCGGACTCGAAATCAAACGAGCAATGAGAGGAGACTTTTAAGGCAAGTCTAAGGGCTAATGAAGAAGCTTAAATACTTCTAGGAAGTTGAATAACAACTAGGGAAATAAGAATCCCAAAGGAGAGGCGATTACGCGACTCGATTCCCGAACTACGCGATAGAGACGAACGCTATCTCCAAAGCTCCCCAAATCATCGATAGGCTTAAGGAACACCTCCAACTTGAAGTCTAACACATCTAAACATGTTAACAAACCATCTTAAAGAGGTCTAAGACCCAAACCGAGGTCACGAACACAATACGGAAGTAAACCCTCAATCGCGTCGCATTCCGACTATCGTCGAGTCACGACTTGTGACTTTAGCAAGTCAACAACTATATGGAGTCTCTAAATATTGTTTTGGTCTTAATATGGTCTCTCAAACACATCTAGACCCTCTCGCAAACCAAACATACCGTCGACCAAAGAAGAAGTGCAAGTATAGCACGCAAACCGAGATAACGAAGGAGCGGGGCGTCACATTCCTTGGCCTTTGAGGATACATATTCATAGCATTAGCCTGTTCAGAATACATAGCACTTGACGGACAAAAATTAGTAGCATGAGAATATAATCCACATAGAGCACATGCTTCTTGAATTTGCCAATTTTCAAATTGAGCTTGTGTATTTGAATTATCTTGCAATTGATATAGGCTCCTATTTTTACCTCTAGCACTTTTCTGTTGGGAATTAATACTTAGCATCTCAAATAATTCTTCTAATGCTTCTGGTGTCATTCTATTAATAGAACCACCAGCTGCACTATCAACCATAGTTTGTAATCCTGGCGAAAGACCATGATAGAATTGAAGCACTAACACATGCTGAGCCAAATTATGATGAGGACACATAATAAGCAGATTTTTAAATCTATCCCATGACTCATGGAATGTTTCACCTGGTTCATTTTGGAATGACATGATTTGTTTTCTATACTCTGTAAGAGATGCATGTTTGTAAAATTTGCTCATAAACAAATCATATAATTGTGCCCAAGTAAAAACACTGTTCGGTGTTAGGTTCATAAACCATCTCTTTGCCAATTCTTTTAATGCACTGGAAAGTATTTCATTTTAATTTGATCTTGAGTTAACCCTCCTAAAAGAAAAGTACTCATCATGTATTCATATTCTCTTAAGCCCGACGGGATCTTCATTAGGCATCCCATGAAAAGATGGTATGGCATTAAAGTAATGACCTTTTAGTTCGAAATTCCTAACAGCATCTGGCAATACTAAACATGATGTTACCACATTTAATGAAGGTCTACTAAAATCATTAATAGTTCTTTGATTTACAACTACTTCCATATTTCTTCTTGCAGGCTCTTCTTGTCTTTGATTCCTATTATTGGGTCAACTAGGTTTTCGAGATTACGATTATTGTTATTATCTTCCATTGTAGGATCAACCAGAGGATCCTCTCGATTCAGATTATCTTGATTATCAGGCTCGAAAGCTAGATTTTCAAAATATCTTTGGTATCTTTTAACAATATTTATCTCTTGATCTAAGTCTACCAATTCAGGATTTAAAGATCTACGACCTTGCATAAAAATTAAAAGCAATTTAAAAACAACTAACTACTAAGGCAAAATAAAATAAAATCTTTTTGTATTTTTATTTTTATAAAAACAGAAAATTAAACTAAAAACTAAATTAAATTAAAAACTACGCTACCTACAAACTAACTACGTGAACTAGCTTGTCCACGGCAACGGCGCCAAAAAACTTGATCGATGTTTTATTTTATCTATTTCCTTGCAAGTGTACAAGACTATTATAGAATAGACTCGGAAGCAAGGGTCGAACCCACGAGAGACAAGTGATCACGAGCAATGCGGTTATAGATAGCAAATTATTAACCTAAGGGGTTTTTATGTTTAATTCTACTCTAATTTACTAGTTATAGATGTTAACTAATTAGTAATAACAGATATGAAGATCTTATGGTGAGTGGAAATCTAGGATTCTGGGTTTCACTTATATCTCCTTTATGTTCAATTCATAATAATGTCATTCAATGTCTTGGGTTCGTTCACTAAAAATAGATATGGTACGTTGAACAATTGGTTCGATCTCCCTCCCATAAAATTCACCCATTCCATATCCTAAGCACAGGAACTGTAATCTAGCTGTCACCTAGATTTATGATCTATCTGTCACCTAGATCATGTAAGAACCTGGTCCTAACTTATCACTCTCGTGCTTCGATAGGTCCAATTTATTGTGTTGGTGAGCGATTAATGCGACATATGCACTTGGTCATGCAGGTATCCGCACCTCTAAGCCTTTATTATTTGCGATTACATTCATTTGTTCAAAGCGAAATAATAAAGGGATTGATAAACAACACAATCAACAAGCATTGAATAGACATAAATATGAGAATCAAAACATAAATTCGATACAAGTTACCTCCCACCTCCTAGATTAGGGATGATTTAGTTCATCATAGACGATGAACAGCACATGAAGATGATGGAAGACATGATTTGATCTTCAATACTTGAAATTACACAACCTAATTATGTTATACAATCTAAAACTACCTAAAATCTATGTAGAGAGAGCTTCCAGCCGTCCTCCTTCTTCTTAGGCTCGGCATCTGACTTCTATATATACTTGGGAGTTGTGATTGAATCGAATGACTGTGTGAAAACCCGAATTTCGCGCATTCTGCCTACCTTGCGGTCGCAAGGTACTGAATACCTTGCGTCCGCAAGGTCTCCAGTGTGTGTGCTTCTTGGCTCTTTGATTGCTGGCTTGAGGGACAGTCGCCTACCTTGCGGTCGCAGGTGCGAGGCACCTTGCGTCCGCAAGGTGTCCGATTGACAGAACTTTATTTTCTTCAATTTTTCTTTCTTTGTAATTTGCACTTAAAACCACAGGTTTCGCGTATTTTCACGAACAATCCTGAAACTTACAAAACTCACCAAAAACATATATTAGTACTCAAAAGACTCATGAAATAGCATAATTCAAGTCACGGAAGCATATAAAATCGACGTATAAAATACATCGATCACACACCCATCAAAGCCATTGCCCAACTGATGCAGTCTAATTTGAAATAATTAACAACTATTCTAGCCTTATCTTCCATTTGGTGGAAAGACTTGTAGCCTTATTTTCCGTCATTTTTAAGGAATTGTTGGGAGGGAAGGAAGACAAGGCACATAAGTAACCATGATACACCCAAGCTTCCCCAACCAACCCAAAACTTTTACACTCAATAACAATTGCTATCTAATGAAAACAGTAGGTTGTAGATGACTAGGTCCATCACACAATTAACACGTAGTGTTGCGGTCAGTGACAGCAAAGGGGTTTGGTGGAGTATAGTTTGGTAAAGTGTTTTGGTTTTGAGAAGGATTTGGGAAAGAATTGTTGAAATTGTAAGCAGGTGTCAGAAGGATGCCATGACCAGATCCACCCCGCCCTTGATTAAGTTTCCACCAACGATTACCCTTACCCCGATATCCATGACCCCTGTTGTTGGTTTGAGGAAAAAATTGCCCAAGAGAATTCCCCCCACCCCCATGGAAATTGAATGAGTTACTGTCAGGTTTCGAAGGATTATTCTGGCCTTTGCCTCTGTTGTTGTTGCTTGTTGTTGCTTTTGCTGCTATGAAAATGTCTATCAGCTGTATCTAAGTAGGAATTACATTAATTACGATTGAATAGAAGATTTGACAATAGTGGTGCTTGACATAACTAATCTAAAATTCAATTACTAATCCCAAGATAAGTAGACTGAAATTATAAAAGAAAGAAAAAAGAAGCAGTTAGGAGAGCATACCTTGCAATTCAAATGTTGTGGTGTGCGACCAGTAGCTCTCATAAAGATTAGTGGAAAAGTATACAAACTCAAAAAGCACCTTGAGTTACTCTATGGTTTTGAAAACTAATGCGGGAGCAAGGGAGACTTTAGCGGCTTACTCAAGCAAAGAAGAAGTTTCTCAACTAATCCACATTTCATGGTGCATAAGGGTTGTCCCCCGGGGCATAGCCGAGTGGTAAAAGGAGGGGGACATAAGATTCTGGAGGCATGCAGTGTGGGTTCGATACTTGGTGGAATCAATTTACTTTCTTCTGAGGTTGGACCTTGTATGTGTTATTAGTTGACATGTTCTCAAACTCTGTATCATTCGGGCACATCCCGCGATTTTCCTGGTAGTAGCAATGAGGGACCGGAACTACTACCCCAGGATTCAACTTGGTTAAAAAAATGGTGCATAAGGGCTGCTTTTAGAGCAATTAATGACATGGATGCATGGTTGAATTATCATAAGTGGAAAGATAAACAAGTGTCATTTGTGGGGTTTGTTATTGCTCGGTCTGATTGGGTTGATTACAAGGCATGGGTTGAGTGAAGCCTAGCCGGCCGTGAGCCCGTTTCAATCTTTTTATCTTCTTCTATTTCATGGCAGCCTAGTATTCAAGAGGCGTGGGACTGTTTTTTTTTTCCTTGGTAGTTTCGACCAAGGTGAAGTAATTCAGGTGTGAGGGTTCTCAAACCAAGATTAGGCAATTCATAAACTATTTTAGGACTATTTTGGGACAGTTTGAACATCCAAAAACGTGGACTGCTAGGGCTGATTTGCGTGGTGAATTGGACAGCTTGTGGGCATTGTTCGAAGTGGCTGAAGTGAGCATTGAATTCATGGGTTGTTGTTGAAGGGTTGGCAGATTATTCCTTGTATTAGTTCTATAAACAAGGTTAGATTTTTGGGCTGTTATTGAGGGTTTTTAGAAGGGGTTTTGGAGCAATTTTTGTGGCTGTTTTGGGCAGCTGAGCTGCTTTGGGCTGTTGGTTCAGCCATAGGGCGGTTCTAAAAGGGCTGGACAGATTTGAATTGTTCAAGTATTTTGACACCGTATCAAAAGCCAAAATTGTTCAAATTACTATGAGATCAGAGCTTCACGGTACTTCAAAAAACCACATACACCAATTCTAACTCTACACATGAAAACACAATTAAGGTTTCAGAACATGAAATGGTCGAAAACTATAAAAAGCATGAGTAATAATATTAATGGACGGACCAAGACTTGTGTCTAGGGCAGCAACTTAGTAAATTATTCACATAAAAAAGGTTACCTAGTACCTTGTACACAGTTGTTGTACCCATGTGTTCAAGGGGTCTGCTTTGTGTAAATCAACATTTCATAATCAATACCAAAGATTCAGGAGGAAAATTATTCATTTAAGAACTTCAAATGAAAAATAGTATCAGAATAGCTAGAAATAAAATTTTCGATTGAAAGTAACTATAGACATGAAATAAAATTGATTATACACATGCTGAGCCTTTGAGCTGCATTCTATACATGCTGCTGCACCAATTTGTTTCCTCAGTTCCTCCCCCTACATAATCCAAGTAGTTGACTGGGGTATATTTGAGCACAGCAACTAGTAACTCCATGCAAAAAATTATACATGAAAGCACAATTAAAAACAATTTGTATCATTTTATCCCAACAATCACTAATGAAACAGAATATGTTCGCAATGAATTTTAATTTGATATGTAGAGTCCAGATGTAGCTCAGATAATAATTAAAGTGTATTAACGGGCAACGATGGACACTTTCAAGAGACATTATTGCCTGTAAATGAGAAACCCATCAACCCCTTGGCGCTATCATTCCACCGTGAATGATCCATGGCATGTATCTTCAAGAATAGTAGAAGGGAACCAAACATCACAACAATCTTCTTTCTCAAATGACACTTCTACCTTTTTTCCTGCACTAAACATCAATCCTACTGTTCTCTTTCGAGAAATTGGGAAGAATACAGAAATCAAAATCAACAACTGAACATTGAACTGGCATCATATAACCAGGTCTTAGTACATCAACAAATGAACTGGGAAAAATAGATAAGCCCCAAGCTTACAGATTCCAACAAAGCTAACAAATTAAAAACAAATATTCAAAATTGATACGAGTGGATGAGTCAAGGCATTTGAGGGAAAGGAGTCGGGTTGAACCAAGGGGACTCACGGCTGCAAGAAGTTTGGACATGCCAATCCTTTGATAATTTATTTTGAAAGTGTATTAAAGTCCAGTATGGACCGAAGTAGTTAGTGTTTTTTAAATCCATTAGATTAGGACTTCTTTATTGTTATTTAGTTAGGAGTTCTTTATTGTTTTTAGATAGGATTTCTTATGTTTCTTTTCTAGTTTTTCAAGAGTCCTGTTAGATAGGTAATTAGATTAGGTATTAAACTCTTGTAATCTATTTAAAGTCATGAATTTTCAATATGAAGGCAGATCAGATTTTTGAGTTGTGAAAACTTTGTGAAGAACTAGTTTTGTTCTTTCTTTAAATCGTTTCAATTCAATCAAAGGTGAGTGAAGCCTAGATTGGTTGTGACGTCGGAATTCTTTACGTTAGACGAGTGATGTCTAACCGGTGAATCCGTCTATCCTTTTATTTTATTTTATTTCTGATATACCCGGCCCAAACCTGGTCACGAGCAGCATCAAACATTGAGCATGGTATTCCCGACCAAGCCTAGCCGGGCACAGGCCCTGCCTGTCCGACCAGGGGCCTTGCCCGGGTAATATATTCGCTCCATTACATCATCCATCATACAGGCGGGCAGGGCCCTGCCTGCCCCGACCAACACCGAGCAAAAGACACCAGTAGCTTGCCCGCCAGGACGCTGGTAAAGATTATCATATGTGGGCAGGACACTTGCCTTATCCGTTCCTGACATCTCGCGGCCAACCGCGTATCGTGCCTAGAATCCAGGGATTCTCTCCTTATTGAATAAGATAACTGAGGAAACCAAATCCTACCCGGATTCAACCACAAAAGGGCCAATAAATACTCCTCCACCAGACATAACAAAGGTACACGCATTCATACACTCATCCCCTTCCTTGAGCTCTGGTATTCTACTTTACACACGATACTTACTCTCACGCCGGAGGGGTTTCACGAGGCCTTGCCTGGCACTTCCACTCAGGTTTTCTTTGCTCTCAGCCAGGTTCAAGGAAGCAGATTCAAGCCCAGATATCCAACCCTAAGAATAGACGGCCCAAGCTGAAGATTTTGCCACAGCAGTTTGGTTCCGTTGCCGGGAAAATCGACATAAAAACACCCTTTTTTCTCAAAGGTTTCCTGTACAAAGCTTCTAACACTTGCAATGGCTGGTAAGAGCAGCAAGCACTATGCTTCTGTGAGCAACAACCCGGCTGGTAGTCAATTGGCCGGTGACCTCCCACCAAAAGCACCCCAAGGGGTTCAGACAAGAAGCAAGAAGATGGCCGCATGGCAAGCAACCCATGGGAAGGACGTGCCCTATGTGGAGGAACAACCGTCACAACGGGCTAGCCAGAGCCGAGCCAGCAAACGTGATGCCAGAGAAATCATCAATGAACAGCACAGTGCCCGCGCAGATGCTGTGGATCTCAGGACACAACTGAATCGCCAAAAGGAGAACGGCCATGGTAGCCACGTGAATCCGCCTGGCCAAGCCCCCGAACAACGGGCCGCTGCTCTCCAAGTCCAAGCAGACTATTATAGCAAGATGTACAGTCTCAATCAGCAATTACTTGCCTTGGGCCATGCCCCGGTTCCGGTGGCTGATTTGGAATTGCCAACTCCCAGTGTCCCCGCGGCTGTTGGTGATGGCCACGCCTCACAACACCTGCCCGCCCGAAGCAAGCGACTCCTATCTGTTATCCGCATACCCTCCGAAAAAGCTGAAGAGGTAAAACGAGCAGATGACCAGGCGGAAAGCAGATATAGCCGCCCAAATTCTTCACACAAACGTAGTCACGGGCAAAAACATTATGCCCGAAGTGAAAGTCACAGCCGTCGTAGAGCTCGTGAACACGCCGAGAAAGAGGCATACCGGCCCAAGTGTAGACCACGAGTAGACAAAGAGGTAGAAGCTTCTTGCGCACCGACCTTCTGCTCGCCAGCCTCACACGAACAACGGTCAGATCATACCCGCTCATCGGGTATCAACTTAGATGCAGAAAAGCGCTTGTCCGAACGCATGGAAGCTATGAAACATGACATGGCTAAGCAAATGACCAACTTAGATGTGCCCAAGCCCGGCTATGGTGCCATCAAGCCACTGGAGGGTAGCCCTTTCACCCCCGAAATCGAAAATGCACCACCCGCGCAAGGCATCATATTCCCACAATTTGAGAAATACTTCGGGAAGACGCGGGCAAGTGACTGGCTCAGATCATTCGAGGCACAGATTCGAATGGTAACGGATATTGAGGCCCTAAAAATGCGAGCATTCGAGGGGGCCCTTCTGGGGAAAGCACAAGCATGGTTAGGAAGGGTTCCTCGTGGATCCATCGGCAGTTGGGAAGTGTTAAGGGAGAAATTCCTAGAAGAATTCAGCACTGCTGGGCCAACACCTAAAAACCGGTTCGATCTCGCTAAAGTCAAACAAGGCGAGCATGAGTCCTACGGAAGCTATTTGAATAGATTCGAGGAGATGCTCGATTAAGTGACAGCTACCAGTGACCCCGAAATGACTTTCTGTTATCTAAACAACATGAAAGCAGGGCCACTTAAGACAATGTTAGCTATGAACCCGGGAGCCTCCAAGGCTGAACTGCTAGCGAGTTCCCACCTTTTCTGCTCGACCGAGATTGCCCGAACAGACAAAAATAATAACAAGGACAAGGCTCAGACTGCCACGCCACCGACCAAGACCAGAGGGCAAGAATCGTCCCACAGAGACGTAAGGAGATCATCTACTCCCCGACGAGGTTATTCAGAAGACAGTTTACCCCGCTGAACACAGCGCGGGAAGAAATCATGCTCCAAGTGGGAGATGCTCTGCCAGTCCCCTATCCTCTTGATCCCGAGCTCGCCCATACTAGGGACCCCAACAAGTACTGTGACTACCATAATGGTACTGGGCACACCACAGAGGAATGCGTAGTGTTGAAGCGCGAAATACAGAAACTGATCAACACGGGCAAATTGAGCCGCTTTAAGAAAGACCAGGGCGACGGGAATAATGCGGATAATGACAGACAGGGGAGACCTCCAAGAGGAAGAGGTGGCCAGGCCCCTCAGATTCGAGGAGTGGTGAACGTGATCCAGGAAGAGCTTCCATCCAACACTCAACTTGGGAAGCACATATATTCCCTCTCCAGAGCAATAAATTCTCCAGCGGTACAATGGGCATGGGAGCCAAACATCTTCTTCACTCGCAGCGAGCTAGCGAGCACCCCTCTTGCCTCTGAACAGCCGTTGGTCATCTCTTGCCTGGTAAATGAATGGCAAGTCCACAGAGTCCTGCTCGATACTGGTGCATGCAGAGACATCATGTAATATTCCTGCTTCAAAGAGTTAGAGTTAGCAGATGCCCGGCTCAAGCCCTATCTTGGAAAGCTGGAAGGGTTCACTAACCACCAAGTGGGCGTCAAAGGGACCATCGAGCTCGAAGTTTTCATGGGAGATGGGGCGCAAACCCGAACAGAGATGATCAATTTCCTGGTGATCGACCTCAAATCAGCGTACAATTGCATCCTGGGCGCGCCGGCCATGGCCAAATTTCAGATGGTTACTTCGATTCCTCACTAGAAGGCAAAACTTTACACCGAGGATGGAGTGGGTATCCTGAATAGCAAACCCCGGGCAATGTGGGTGTGGGTCCCAATGAGCACAATAATAAGCTAGAAGGGGGGGGGGTTGAATAGCTTATTAACACTTTAAAAACTTTTAAGTAAGTTCCTTGAAAGTTACTTGCAATCTATGAAAAGAATCAAGTAGTGGAAGACCTTCAAGAAAATTGTTCCGTGTCCGCCGATAAGGACTACCTAGACCTTTTACGCATTACTTAAGTTCTCGCTGAAATGGATAATATAAACAATGAAACTAAGCAGCTCAATAAATAGACGTACATAAGGAAATAACACAAGTATTTTGGGATGGTTCACACTATAATGAGTGCTACGCCCACCACCAAGGCAGCCAAACCTTGGATTTAAATTGTGCACTATGTTTTCCACTTAGATCAATTACAAAGAATATCCCTAATGGATCGTGTACAAAATATTGACTTGTGTTTGGGTCTAGGGAATTAAATATCTGTAAATACAAGATATTTAATTCGTGCGTATATAGTTAATGGAAGTAAACAACAAGAAGAATAAAACAATAAATGTTGAAGAGCCTTCTTGTTGTTGACGAGGACTTCTAGATCCGTTGAGGATCTATTGAATGCACTGAAAGACTTGGAGTTGTGTAGATTCAGAGCAATTCTTTAGTGTTCGATTGATTCTCGCATTGTCTTTGTTCCAGCCTTTAATGGCAGATTTAAAGTGTGCATATCAAAAGATCCGTTGGAGAAGACGAAGACTTCAACAAATCTTATTCATAAATGCATTAAATGCATGGGTCAATACCAAGGAATTTCGCCTTCACGTATAACTAGAGCAGTATAATCATTTCTCGAGATCTTCAAAAAGGTGGGCGATTTGGTGTCGATTCCGAGAGATGAAGCGTAAAGTAAAGGGACACCGCTTATCGCTTTACATCTCGCTCAGACAAAAAGTATTCCTCGCTGAAAGTTGCTTTCTGCGGCTTGACATGTCGTGAAAGACTTGGATTAATTCAAATAATATATGGGAATAAGTTTGAATTAATCCAGCCTAGCTTTGATCCGAGAGGACACGTAGAAGGCATCACCGGACACGAGGTCTCACCGATCTTAAGCTTTGAGCAAGTCTTCCTGAAGCCGAGAAGTGGTCTTCCGATGAACCCGAAAAGTCCTACAAAACTATACAAGGCAAAGTTCTATACACAGCCACGCTAATCGATACGTACCGATTAGCCATCAAGTATAAAACTAATGTAATGTACCGACGATATAAATTTAACATAAGAATCAACAATCTCCTCCTATTTATATCCGGTCATCATTACACTACAAATGAGGGTTTTAAAGCAAACTATTTAATAGATAATAGCATGTCCGAGAAAGTTTATATATTACGTAATCGGTAGACATGCCTCTATTGAAACGTAATAACACCTCAAATGTAAGGGACTAATCTACTTGCATACAAGAATAAGAGAGTCAAAGAACAAAGACACAGATTAGCAGCTAGCTTAAATCAATTTAAACCGAATGTTTAAATTCTAATTTAGATAAACAATAAAGCAAAGAAGAATTTAAACAATATAAATTTTGAAAAGCAAGTAATCATCTCGTATTCATAAACAAGATGTTTACATTTGACGAGTTTTCAAAAATAAGATAAATACAAAGGAAAGGGAAGAAAAGATACAAAAGCTACCATGGTCTTTTCCCTTTTCCTTTGTCCCCAGCAGCCTCCTTTCTCTTCTTTCTCGCCTAGCTCTTCCATTCTTCGTTGGTATTCGGCATCCGCATCGCTTGAGGTCCGTGGAACGAGAACGGTAGTCCGCTTCTTCACGAAGACGCCGTTTCTTCCATCGCATTCTCGTTGATAGATCTCATTTGTTTCTCCTCCGTGATGGCCGATCACGATCCCTGCTTGGCATTCATAATGTCATGAGCGTAGTTTTGAGCGAGGTTGTTGAGTTCCATAATAGGAGTACGACCGTGGCCGAGATGGAGAGTGATGGCGTGAATAGCTCAGAAAATGGATCCTATGATACGGCAGCCTTCATCTCGCTGAGCTTTGATGCGTTGATCTTGACGCATCGGTGAAGTCGTGCCGCATCCTCCGTCCAAAGCGAGTCCGCATATCCTCTTGAAATTGTCGAAGAGTAGTGGCACCCTGGCCGTTGGCCTTGGCGCCGCAGCTGGCTACTTCCGCCAGTAGCGTAGATATGCCAGCGAGTTCGCCACTAGCCGGTAGATGGCATCTAGTCGACAAAACTTCAAAGATTGGCCGGGCCGATGGGAAGAAGAAGCTTGGCAATGTGAATGGTGTGCCGCAGAGGCGTAGTCCGCAGCCCGATGGGCCGTTGGATATGGGGAGTTCGGAGGCGTAAGAGGATGAGTCTTGGGTTGGTATGGTTTTGGTGGAAGAGGATAGGTTATAGTGAGGAGGCGGAGGTGGAGTTGGTGGGAATTCAGCCCATATCGTCGAATTTTCACCGATGTGGGAGGATTGGGAAATGGGTTCGGTAGAGAACCGAAAGAAGCGGGCGTGGTAGAATAGAATTTTGGCTTTAAGAGAAGGTTGAGGAGGTTGAGAAGGTCGGTGAGGTTGATGAGAAGGGGTGACAGATCTCGCACGACGAAAGTTCAAGAGGAACTTGGCACAGCAGGTCTAAGGGCCGTGGTGTGGTTGAAGAAGTTGGTTGGGATTGGGGTGGTGAGGAAGGTGTGGATGGGTCGTAAAGTAGTAGTTAAAAGGTGAAGGAGGAGGAGGAGTCGGGTTTCTGGCCGTCCTCCCGATTTTGAGGCTCCTCCCCGGGATAGACTCCTCCTGAGGTGGTGAATTCTCCGAGTAGATGACTCCAGGAATAGAAAGGGTTGATAGGTATAGATGAAGGGTTGATAGGTATAGATGAAGGGCTGACAAAGTATGGATGGTGTTGACAGCTGAGGTTTGGGCGCCCAGAGATGTAGCTGGTTGGTCAGTGGTAGGGTCAAGTACCCAGAGTTTTTCTTTCTTCCTCGGCCGAATAGGAGACTCACCGCTTCATCGGGTAGAGGTTGGAGGGATCCGCCGTGGCCGGGTTCAAAGGTTTTACGAAGCCTTCGCTTTTGGTTTGGGAGTGGGTGCGTGAGGTGGTGAAGGTGGTCTGGTCGATTGGGTAGAAGGCTTGGCTTGGGTGATGGGAGAGGAATGGCTAGATTGGCCTCGTGCCTTCTTCTTCTCGGCCTTCCTTCATCTCCTTTCTCGATCCATTTGGCCTCGCTCCTCTCGCTGAGGTGCCACCTCCGCCTAGTCTTTTGGCTTTGCCTTTGGTCGCTATTTTGACCTTAGCCAGCCTCCGCCTCATCGCCTCACCTTTGGCCTTTAGATGGAGGTCCGTGGCCACTTGATCATCAAATCCTAGCGTAGGCCTTTTGAAGGTCTTGCTTTCCTACATGTGCTTCCATATTGAAGCCGGTGACCAAGATAGTGCTTGGCCACTTTGTCAAGAGAGACCGGCGAGACCTTTCTCGCATCCTCGCTTGTTCTCGTGATTCAAGGATTTACCGAAAAACGAGGCCGTGAGTTGTTTGTCCTTGCCACCGTGATAAAACTCATCTTCTTTCAGAGCTCGATGGTCGCATCATCCCCAAAACGGCATCGACGCCCGACGGCGGGCGTTGGCAGTTGGGTCGTTTTTGCTTTCTCCACCCACCGCTTTTAGCTCTACGAAGATGATGAGCCCCCCGCTGAGACGGTTGTAGAAATACAAAGACCGGGTCGGGCTTGATCTGCTGGCAAGCAAACATGTCATGTGCTCCACTCTTGAATAGAGCCCTTGTGAAGCGTCAGCAAAGACGCCAAGAGGGAACAAGTTTCGAGCATCTTCCTCGGGGCTCCCTGAGTGTCTACTCCCTCATGGCTTCCTGTGCATGTAAAGCCTCACCGTGGTTGCCGAAATAGCCTCCGCAATACGCCAATGATGGTGGAAATAGATTTGGCAATGACAGATGGACTGCCTCGAATCCACCCACCTAAGAGCACCGTTCACGAGCTCCATTCGTTGATAAAATTCTTTCCGCCAGAAGATATCAGAGGTTTTCGTTGCTGAGGCGTAAGAGGGTAGAACCGTAGGCGCCCATATCCTCGCAAGCTTTGACGCCGCAACTATAGAATTGATTGACGTAGGTCAATAACATGCCAGAATGTATAGCTTCTGTCCAAAGCAACAATGATAAGCGAAAAGGATAGATGGGATATCCCGAAGATTGATATTGAACCGGGAGGAATGACATTGTGGTCATAAGCCTTCCCATCGTCGCGCTTTAGATTTTGAAGTTCTTGCCTCGAAAGAAAAACAAAATTAAAGGTAGGCTTTTCATCTGACGCCTAAACAAGTAGGAATTTCGTAGTTTTCCAAAATAAATTGAAATTTTCGACGCAAAAACTTGAAACCCTAGAATGTTTAGAGAAACCACACTCGAGAAAAACATAATGTAAGTTTTCATAAGAATGAACAATGAATAAACAAAAACGATCGTTAGTATTCAGATTATAACAACAACAATGGCGAATTACAGATAAACTCGAAAATGACGGTTTGAATTCCAAAAGGATTTTAGGTAAAGAATGAAATGCGAACAATACATAGAAAATTACGAGAGAGTAGAGAAATCGCATCATTGTTGAAGATGAGAAGAAGAAACAAGAAGAAGAACGTGAATTTGCAGAAAGTAGTACTCGTAGAGAGAGAGAGAGAAAAGTTTCTGCTCAAAGTGGTTTCGTAAGTTTCCAAATGACGGTTCGAGGACTATTTAAAGGCGAGAAAATATCGCTTTGGAAAAAGCGAGAA
>CM028377.1:177283149-177322951 GCA_013146195.2 Codonopsis lanceolata
TACTATGCGTTTAGTCCCTATACTTTTTTTGAAATGTGTTTGGTCCCTCAATTCGAATTTTTTGGTCAATTCCCCCTTCCTACCGTTATCGTTACTAAAAAAAATTAACATTGGCTAACTTTTAAAAATGTCCAAACTATAGGGAGTTAAGGTGTACATTGAAAAAATAAACATTAAAAAATCAAGAATGGCACTGTCAAATTGGAACCCAGATTCATCGCTCTCTCTTCCCCAGATCCGGCGAACTCTCAACGCTATCTCCGGCCAGTCAACAAGAGAAAGCCCTTAGCTAAGGTGCTAAAGAGGGTGATAGAAAGCTTTGACAGTGAGAAGAACAAGAATGGCATAACCAAATAGAGCGAGAAGTTGATTTTCTTTGAAAATTGGGGGATGTATTTATCGGTTTTATGCCACGAAATTCTCTCCAAAAATTGGGGTTTTCTAAGAAACAGAGAGGCGCAAAAGGGTTTAAGCCTTTTACAGGTTTCTCCCTCTTTTCTCACTCAATCTTTCTCTCTCTACAAATATGTACAAAGGGTGGATTCCTTCTGTGTTTACATAGCCACCACCGACTGGTCGGAATCAAACCCAACCCCTAAAAAACCCTTTTATTAACATAGTAGAGCCACTAGAAAATCTTATCAAGACGTATCGACTACTCGTACCAAGCCATGAAGTTGCAGGAAGGTGGGGAGACTGGTAGTGGAGAGAATGGCAATGGGGTTAACATCCCAAACGGGTGGTTTTAGAAAACCCCCTACTGCGGCTCTTCCTCTTTCTTAGTTATGCCATTCTTGTCCTTCTCGCTCGATTTGGTCTTTCTCCATTAAAGCCCTCAGCATGTTTTGGGAAAGGAATTAGCAGAGTCGACTATGGCATCCTAGATGTTGGCCGCAGCAGATTTGACCTCAAATTCAACATCAAGCTTTCCAGCCATTCTTAACAAAACAAATCAAAAGAGAAATGCAAAGAAATGTAGGATGTTTGTGCTAGCTGCTGAAGATGACAGAGATGAAGATGCACATGTTATGTATATATAGGAATGAGGTAGGGAGGGTATGTTAATTAGTTAGTAGGTGAGTGCATTTACTGGGTGTTTGACCTCTACATTAATTGGGTCTGTTATTTTGAGTGTTTAATTTTTTAATTGACAAGTTAACTCCCTATAGTTTGAATATTTTGAAAAATTAGTCAATGTTAATTTTTTAGTAACGGTAACGGCAGGAAGAGGGAATTGATCAAAAAATCAAATTGAGGGACCAAACACATTTCAAAAAAAGTACAAGGACCAAACGCATAGTATTGAGATAGTTCAAGGACCAAATAATTATTTAATCCTTTACAACACATAAAAATTTAATCAAGATAATCAATGTTTGGACAAAATTGCCCACCTATTTCACCTTATTTAAAATATAAAACATCACCAATTACTTTGTCTCCCTTTGTAATCTTGTTTTTTCTTTTTTTCATTTTTCCAAAAAAATTTACATTTATTCATGCACTAGAAAATTGTGATTTTATGTTTAGCTTCTTTCGCTTGCAAACATGAATGAAAATATAAATGACAAAATAGACTAAACATAGAGGTGGCATTAAATATTATAATGTTAAATTACAAATTATGAATTTCAATTGAAAAAAACAAATTTGAATGGAAAATTTATTCAAGAGTATGTTTAAAAAAAATTGCACAATATTTTGATGATTAAACATTGGGCCGGCAATTGTGTGAGTTGGGTCGGGTATAGGTCGGGTCAAAACGGGTAACAAGTTGAAACATATATATTTTTTTAAAAAAAGTCGAAACAGATCATGACTCATTATAACCCAAATACTAAATTGGTCGGAATGGGTCGACCCATTTTAACCAGGAAACCCATTAGCCGCGTCTTTTTGGGGGAAAAAATTGGAAGGAAAAATGGTGCCTAAATATGCAACAATTTTATATATTTTTTAATTTAAAATTGTCATACCCCATAAAAACTATGTCGGTTTGTGTGTTGACTATATAATTGAAAAACCCAACCTAGACTAAATTAAGAAAAAAAACCTTAATCAGTTCGACCATTCTCTTTTTCTTTCTCTCATGCGAGCTCTGCCTCCGGCCTTCTCTTCTCAAAACTCATCATCTCCTTCCGGTAGCCGCACTAGGGAAGGCATATATGCTTTTCAATTTGGAGTCAAACCTGAAGCTTTTCTTTTTCAATCCAATATGATTTCATGGCTCATCCCCTTGTGGGTTTTTCTTGAATTTGAGGATTTCACCATATCCAAGGGTTGTGTTGCATCTCTCTCGCCTTTCTCTCGTTATTGTTCTCAAACCCTAAGTTCATCAATTCATCGGGCACAGACTACATTCAATTATATCTATGATGTATAAAAACTTCACATTCGAGTATGTGTTTTTATACATGTTGTCTAGAACAAGTTAAATAGAATTGGTGGATTTGATCTTCATTTGGGAATCCCTAATTTTGATTTTGAGGTGCTCTTGTGTGTGGGGACGCCAACAGTTCAAGCGAAATGGGCCCCCATCTTGGTGCATAGAGCACGATTGGAATCATCATTTGTTGTTTTATGTAAATGACAACACGAGAAAGAAGTGTGAACAAGCTATTAAAAACCATAGCTCAAAACGTAATGGCTTGGGATTATCTAAACATTAGGGGGTTCTAGGAGTTTTCTGTCTCACGAGCTTGCCATGGTTAGAGTTTATTACTTATTTATATTATCTTTGTGGACATCCATTGCATTTATGTATAGTGTTGTTGCTTAACTTGTTTATTTTCTTTGTCATTATAGATAAAGGAGACTCCTGAGAAAGTGATAACCCAAGATGATGTTTTCCTAAGAACCCATAAGAAAAGGTATGGAACGTGCGAGTTTGTGGATGCTTAGTCAAAAAAATTCTTTGTGAGTTTATTTCTGATACTTGATCTTGTTTACGAATTTACTTTGAGCATTTCATTTTTATAGATGTATCATTGATCTCAATGTTCATAATATTATATAAACTCAAGTTGAAAAGTTGGTTATAATATAACTTCTTAACATTTTATGAGGATTATGCTGCTCGAAAGAAAAGTATAGATTTCAATGTCACAGCTTGGGTTGATGCATCTGGTGGTATTACAAAGAATCGTTTGTATGACTTTGGTTCGTTGGTTCCTGCATCAAAGATCTTGAGTGACAGTGGCAACGCAAATTATTCCTCACATGGAAGTATGAATGAAGATTTCACACAAACCCAACAATTTCAAGATAAGCTTTATGAAAGAATAGAACAAGTGAGGGAAGATATTCAAAAACATATACAAGCTAACAATGTTGCGGAAATGGAACAAATCAAAGTTGATTTCAAGCTAATGCAAGAGGAAATTCAGCTACTTAAAGCCCAACAACCCCTACCAACGTCTATGTAGTTTGACTGATAGACAATGCCTTTTGTTAGTCACTTGGAGACCCAACATTCTCCACACTTTCATTTAATTTGACACTTTGATAATGACTTGAATGAAATATTTGAACTTGAGTTGTTTTAATTGTTTGATTCAGATTTAATTTTTTTTGTAAAATGTGAAATGTTCAATCAAGTACGATACAAATATATATATATATATATATATATATATATATATGTTATTTGTAAAAACAAATATTTTAGGATATAAATTTTGCAACGGTATCTTCTATTGCAATAATTTTATTTTAAAAAAATTCAATTACGAATAACAAAAATACATAAACATTGTAATGGAAAAGTCTGTTGCAAAAATGCAACGAAAAAGTCTGTTGCAAGAATACAACAAAAAAAGTATGTTGCAAGAATGCAACAAAATAAGCCTGGTGCAAGAATGCAACAACAAAAATTAGTTGCTATTTGCAATGGACGTCAACTGCCCTTGGGAAGCACATTTGCAACTGAAAATTTTGAAATTGCAACACTCGATTTTTGTTGCAATATCATGCAACAGAATACATATGGTTGCACAAAATTTGTAATTAACATTTTCCAAACCGAATTTGCAACAAACTCTTTTTTTTTTCAATCATCTAATTGTAACAGATTTTCATTTTTTGCATTCTTGCAAAAAACGTTTTGCCTGAAATGGAAGGAGTTAAAAACTAAGAGATTGATAACATGTAAGATAAATTCAGTGAAAGCTAGTGAAACCACACACAGAGAGAAATTCCAAAATAAAAAACCAAATCACTAAATTATTTTATTTTATTTTATTTTTTTCTTTTAGGAAACAGAGACGGTACCCTATAGGGTTTTATTAACAGAAAGCAAAAATACAAACAGAAGAGGGACAACCAACGTTACCTGATTTATGGGGGACAAAGGAGCTGAACATCTAAAATAAGCATAGACAAACAAGTTAGAATTAAAAATGCCTATAATAATATATGCTTATATTATCTTGCCTAAGAATAACCGAATTTGGTAACTGATTACCATGAGTATAAACTATGTCCATTTGTGTTGTGTGAGCAATTGTAGCTAAACTATCCGCCACACTAGTCTTTTCTTAATAAACGTGGAATAACTTATAATCCCTAATCAACAAATGACACTGCCGAATAATATATTTGTACTCCCATGGATGAAGACTCTTATAACGGAGCACACCAATACAACAAAGTTTCTTTCAACCATAGCTAAATTAATCCCAAAGAGCGACATAAGCGATTTCCATCTCGTAAAGCCAATAATTCCCCATATTAGAGCATGGCCCATAAAAGTTAGAAAGTAAAACACGGCATCACAGAACCACACCCCTCCAATACACACTCCATTCCTAGTAGAACCATCCGTGTTGACCTTAAGCATATTATCTGGATGTGATTCCCAAAGAAGCCATTTGCCACCATGATCAATAATCGGACGTATAGGTAGACCTAATCACCCAGAACCAAAAAACCGAGTCGTCCACTAAGGATGCTATAAGTCTTAGGGTTATAAATAGATAGCATATCACTGTGATGATGTTGAATATGTATAAAGATCTACATAAGGTGTACGGGTTATCTTGCATGTGTTGTTGATAAGAGGAAGTCTACTTCTAACATTGAAGAGGTTCTGGTTGTTTGTGAATTTCTCAATGTTTTCTCCACCAAATATGTTATGTCACCCGATAGAAAATTAGAATTTTGTATTGAGCTTATTCTTAGTACTTCACCTACTGCCAAAGCACCTTACAGAATGGCACCCGCTAAATTAAAAGAATTAAAAACTCAGTTACAAGAACTTATCAACAATGGATTTATCAAACCAAGTGCGTCGCCTTGGGGCAAACTGGTATTATTTGTTAGGAAGAAAGATGGGAGTTGGACAAAGTCACCATTAAGAACAAGTATTTGTTACCCCACATTGATGATCTTTTTGATCAATTGCAAGGGTCAGTTGTGTACTCCAAATTGGATTTGAGAAGTGGATATTACCAATTGAAGGTTAGAGCGAAGGATATTCCCAAGATGGCTTTTCGCATAAGGTATGTGCATTTCAAGTTTGTAGTGATGACATTCGGGTTGACAAATGTGTCGGTGGTATTCATGGATTTGATGAATCAGGTTTTCCATAGTTATCTTCATTGTTTTGTGGTAGTCTTCATTGAATACATTCTTGTATACTCGAAGTCTCGGGAAGAGCATGAACAAAACTTGAGGAGAGTCTTATCGATTTTTCGGGGGATGAAACTCTATGCCAAGTTTATCAAGTATGCCTTTTGGTTTGAGTAGGTATCTTTCTTGGGTCACATTGTTTCTAGTGTCGGGTTAGTCGTTGATCCTTCTAAGGTGGAATCGGTGATGAATTGGAAGAGGCATTGTTCGGTTACCGAGGTCTGAAGTTTCTTACGACCAGAGAGATATTACCGGAGGTTTAGTAAGGGATTTTTAAGATCGCTACTCCTATGACCAACTTGACACAAAAAAAAATTCACCATTTGTTAGGAGCGAGAAATGTGAGGCTAGTTTGTAAGAGCTTAAGAAGAGATTGAAGACCGTACCTGTGTTAGCTTTGCCTAATTGAGGTGATAATTTTGTGTTTTGTAGCGACGCTTCGAAGGAAGGATTGCGATGTGTACTCATGCCAAATGGTAGAGTTATTGCGTATTCGTCAAGGAAGTTGTCATTATATGAACATAATTATCCAACACAAGATCTTGAGTTGGTCGCGATCATCTTTGAGCTACACAAGTGGAAGCACTACCTTTATGGGGCTAAGTTTCAGATTTTCACCAACTACAAGAGTTTGAAATATTTGTTTTCTCATTAGTAATTGAACATGAGACAAAGGCGTTGGATGGACAAATTGAAATATCATAATTGTATTATTTTGTATCACTTAGGGAAGGCGAACGTTGTAGCGGATGCCTTGAGTAGAAAGGTCTACATGTCGTGTATGATGGTTCGGGAGTGGAAAATGTTGGAGGACTTGAGATATTGGAGTCCTCGAGTGTATGAATGTGGAGTGATTTTTGCGAACATTTGTGCTACACCAGTTTTACTTGGGCAAATTAAAAAAGCACAAGGGAATGATCTAGATGAGAGAAAAATTATTGGTGGATTGAGTGAGAATAAATCACTCAAATTTACGATAAATGGAGATGATACTTTGACATTCCGAGGCAGATTTTGTGTTCCTTCTAGTAACGGGTTGAAAAGGCATGTTCTTGATGAGGCTTATAAGGCGAGGTACACCATATATTCAGGGAGCACGAAAATGTATATAGATTTGAAACAACGGTTTTGGCGGAACAGTATGAAGAGAGAAATTGCAAAATATGTTTCGAGGCATTTGACTTGCCAACAGGTAAAGGCCGAGCATTAAAGAACCGATGGTTTGTTACAACCACTTGAGATTCCATAATGGAAATGGGAGCACATAACTATGGATTTCATGACTAGTTTACCACGCAAGTGTAAAGGTTATGACGTAGTTTGGGTTATAGTGGATAAATTGACTAAGTCTCCACATTTTATACCTATTGCGATCACTTACTCATTCACTTAGTTGGCAGCATTGTATGTTCATGAGATCGTGAGACTTCATGGTATTCCGGTGAGTATTGTGTCAAATAGAGATCTAGGGTTCACATCGAGATTCTGGCAATCTTTGTAAAAGGCTCTGGGGACTAAATTGAACTTAAGTACACCTTTTGTTGAATCTTGCATGAAATTAAATTTGCTTAAAATCATTCCACTTGATTGTCAGCCAAGAACTTAAAATTATCTTTGGTCAGCCCGAAATTATTTTGTCAGTTATTCACTTCAGCTGACCATAGCATTCTTAGTGTCAGTTTTCTTTCCTTATTTGATTGATCAAATATTTGTACTGACACTTTCTTACTTTGTGTTTTTGGTAGATATTCTGCTAGATATTATTTCACAGGATCTTTTGTGATCTTGTATCTGCCAAACACATTTTCAAAATTCAAAATGTGTTTCTAACGGGTTACTCTTGAAGATCATCTATAAATACTCACTGGAAGCATTCTTGAAGATAATACACATATACAGAAGTCTAAAGCCACATACTTTCAAGAAATTTCACTCTGAGCCTTAGTCTTCTTAAAACTTTAGCTAGATAATCTTCTTTGTATAATTCCTTCTAGTTACTGTTTAGGCAAACACTGAGTGATTCCATTTCATATCTTTTGAATTCAGTCAGTTTGTCTCACGAGTTTGATTGATTCTCAATCATTCTCCACAAACACCGGTCTTTTGTTGTACACTGATCCATTAGAGATCAAATATATTTTTAATAAAATTAGTGCACTTCAAAAATCCAAGTCTGACCAACTTGGTAGTGGACGTAGCAGTTTATCTGTGAACCACTTCAACTGATTTGTCAGCCATTACTCATATTCTTGCAAACTGACTTAACACTTAAGAAGTTTTTCAACTAATTAAGTGTCAGTCAGTTAACAACAATTGTTTGCTTAGTTGTTCAGTTAAATTGTATTTCAGTTTCCTCTCTATATTAAGTGATCAACTTTAAAAGCCAACTTTCTTTGAAAACAGTTGTGTCAGCTAGCTGACCAACTTTCATCAGCTTAAGCATTTTCGAAGTGTCAGCCAGCTGACCAATTTTCAGCTGACTGACAAAACTAGTTTTCCGCTGCCAATTTTACAAGTTTTACAAATCAACCCTCAAAGTTTATAAAGGCTATTCACCCCCCCCCTCTAGCCTTAATTGTTGCCTACTGGACTTACAATTGGTATCAGAGCCAGCTTTCTGAAAAACTATTTTTCTAAGCCTAATAGCTTGAAAGCTCGATCATGGCAACTCTAAAAGCTTTTCAATCAAACAATGTCACTCAAGTACCCATTTTTTATGAAGATCACTTTGATATTTGGAAGGAAAGGATTACAAGATATATGAACAATATAGATAAACGATTGATGGAATGTGTAAGAGGTGGTCCTATGCAACCTATGAAAATTAATACTAAAGTTGGTAAATCTTCTAATGCAGATGATGATACCATAAACCCTCTTGCTCCTGTTGAAGAAGAATATGTCCTCAAACCTCAATCAGAATAGACTGAGGAAGATAAAATCACTGATGGACTGGATGCTAGAGCTGTACACATTCTGTCAAGTGTTGTACCTGATGAAAACTACAAACAAATCTATGACTGTGTGATTGCCAAAGAAATTTGGGATGCTCTTGTTGAATATGTGGAAGGAGACCAAAACACCAAGGACAACAAACTCTATGATTGCATACAAGAGTTTGATGCCTTCAAGAAGGACCCAAAAGAATCTTTAAAGAATGCCTACGACAGATTTCTCGAGGTAAGTAATAGATGTTCTTCTCTTGGTAAAGTCTATAGTATGAAAGATTTGAATATGTGTTTTCTTAGTAGCTTGGGAAGTAGATGGCATGTTAAGGTCACTGCCATTAAGGAAGCAAGAGACTTGAACAAAACTCATATACGTAGTCTTGTTGCAAGTCTAAAAATCTATGAAAAAGAAGTTCTCAAAACTCAAGAAATTGAGAAAAATTTTAAAGGTATATCTCTTCAAGCTGAAGAAGAAACATCAAAAACTTCTACATCTCTGTCAGATGATGACTTTGATGAAGATGAATTTGCTGCTTTTGCTAGACAATTTAGAAAGTATAAATCTTTTAAAAATAACTTTCAAAAACCTTCAGCAAACTTTCAAAAGTCTTCATCAAATCCTCAAAAACCTTCTTCAACCTTCCAAAAACCATCTACTTCAAACTTTCAAAAGCCTTACTTCAAAACCAATGAAGACAAGGTTGAGAAAGAAAAAGCTGCATTGTGCTTTAGCGTAGAAAGCTGGTCATTTTGCTTCAAATTGTCCATTTACAAAAAATGAGTATTATAAAAGAGCTCCAAGAAATTTTGAAAAACAAAAAGGTTTAGTTGCTGAAGATCAAAATCTTGCAACATGGATTGAAACAGATTCTAAAGATGAATCTGCTGATTTTGAGCAAGAAGCAAACCTGTGTCTTGTTGCAGAATCAGCAATATATGATTCAGAAAATGAGTTTCCTAGTCCAAGATATTCTAAAGAGTCTGAAAATGAGTTGCCAAGCTCACCTATTACAAACTTCAAGCTGACCAAGGTCATCAAACCTGATCAGTTTGTGGTTAAGAAAATAGGAAATGGATTTTATGGACAAGGAATCATAAGTCGACAGAAAGAAAAGTCAAGTCAACTTCTCGAGGGCTAAAGTAAGCCATGAGTCAAAAGGCGGGAGGAGAAGGTTCTTCGACTCAAGTGTTGATGATTTCTTGGAACAAATGCAAGAAATGTATTCAAGTTTGAAACACTTAAAAGAATCCATGTTTCTTTATCGGAGATTTTAAAAGAATTTACAAGAAAGCTGTGAGCTTCAAAGATCAATGAGCTTTATAAAGTTCAGCAAAAAGAATTGCTGCAACTTAAAAGTCTCAATGAAAAACATGAGATTCAAGCAAAAATCTCAGATGCCCAGATTGCTGACCTTGTGGAAAGAAATCTTCGACTGACCAATGTTGTTGATACTTACTCAAAGTCAAAAGCTGCTGTAGAAACCATCATCAGTCAACAGAAAAGTCATGAAGACCAACATGGTCTTGGATACTCAAAGGATGATAAAGACTGTGAGATCAGACAGTCAAAAGGTGAACCTAAGATTCTCGAAAAGGATAAGGGATCGATCTATAATCTTTGTGCCATTCACTTATCCCAAAAATATGAATCAACTCAAGAGATCCATTAACAAAAAGGATAAGCTGAACAATGACAGTTGTCAGTCTCTGGTCACAAGTCTCAAACTCTATTAGCTAACTCAACAACTGACAAATGTCAGTCAACTGACAAATGTCAGCTAGCTGATAAAAGAGGAGGATTCAGAAGAAAGGCAACTGACAAGTTCAAGCCGATAAATTTTGTTGTTGCTAAGACCTCTAAGCTGAGTCATAAGGAATCAAAGAATTCACCTCAAATGACTGATAAACCTGGTTATCACAAGTGTAATATTTGCTCTACTTTTGGTCATCAGTCACACGAATGCTTTTATAGATTTAAACCTACAGACAGATTTAAGATGCCTAATTTCAGGCAGGTTTGGCTACCTAAGAAAACTAACCCTTTGGACCAAAAAGTATAAAGGGTACCATGATTTAAATATTCATATTTCATGTATGCTTAATGGCAAATGAACAATCGACTGACATATGGATATTAGACAGTGGGTGCTCCAGACACATGACTGGATCAGCTGAACTCCTTACTAACATTATTACAGCAAAAGGACCTTCTGTTATTTTTGGAGACAACTCAAAAGGAAAGACGATTGGCTATGGATCCATTATTAGAGGATCTATAATAATTGAAAATGTCTCATTGGTACAAGGTTTGAAACACAATCTTCTAAGTATCTCACAATTCTGTGATAAAGGTATGAGCTGCTCTTTCTCCTCCACACACTATTTTATCAAAAATAGCATCACAAATGAAATTTTGCTCACTGGTTCCAGAAAAAGGAATGTTTTTGCTATTGATTTACTCTCTTTAAATAACAGTACTCAAATTTGTTTGGTAGCAGATAATACTTCAAAAAATTCATGGCTTTGGCACAAAAGACTTTCACACTTGAACTTTAAATATCTTTCAAAACTTTCAAAAGGAGACTTGGTGAAAGGTCTGCCATCCATAAATTTTCCTACTGACAAAAAATGTGATGCTTGTATTTTAGGAAAAATAACAAAAACCTCTTTCAAACCAAAACCATGTCTTTCAACCATAAGAATTCTTGAGCTTTTACATATGGATTTATTTGGTCCTGTTACAACTGCAAGCTTAGGAGGAAACATGTATACTTTGGTTGTTGTGGATGATTACTCCAGGTACACATGGGTTGAAATGATGAAATCCAAGGATGAAACTTATAGCATTCTCACTTCCCTATTCAGAAATCTTCAAACTCAAAAGGAATGTGAGATTATAAGTGTTAGATCTGATAATGGTACAGAATTCAAGAATCTTGGGATGGACACATACTGTGATGATCATGGAATTGATCATAATTTTTCAGCAGTTAGAACACCTCAGCAAAATGGTATGGCTAAAAGAAAGAACAGGACATTGATTGAGGCAGGAAAAACAATGTTAGCAGAAGCAAAATTGCCAAAATATTTTTGGGCAGAAGCTGTCAATACAACATGTTTTACACAAAATAGGTCTCTCATAAACAAGTTTCATGGTAAGACGCCCTATGAAATATGGAGAGGTAGAACCCCTAACATTGCTTTCTTTAAAGTCTTTGGGTGCAAATGCTTCATTCACTACAATGGTGGTGATTACAGAGGTAAATTTGATGAAAAAACTGATGAAGGTATTTTTGTTGGTTATCCTAAGCATAGTAGAGCTTATAGAGTTTATAAAAGAAAAACTCAAGTAATTGTTGAATCTATGCATATTACTTTTGATGAATCCAATTTATTTGAGTCTTCTAAGACTCTTGATGTTACTAACAATTTTGAAATATTTGATACAGGAAACAGTGTTGGAACATCTCAAAATAATCCTTCATTTTCAACCCCTCCTGCAGTAACAATAGATATTCAGAATGAACTTCAGCAGGCTGACAACCTTCAGCTAGCTGACAATCCTAATCTTGTCACAATAGATCAGTCAGCTGACACACTTGGTTTTGAAGCTATTCAGTCAGCTGACATTCATCCTTCTCCACCTTTACAAACTGAACCTCTTGCAGACCTCCCTAAAGAAATTAGGGAAGCTAGACATCATCCAGTTTCAAACATTATTAGAAATCCTTTTGCTGGCTTAAGAACCAGAAGTAGCTCTAGAAATGAAACTCTTGATTCACATGCCTTTGTCTCTTCCATTGAACCCAAAAAGATTGATGAAGCTTTGGAAGACCCTCAGTGGATTGAGGCCATGCAAGAAGAGCTAAATCAGTTCGAAAGATGTAAAGTTTGGGAACTTGTGCCTAGACCCTCAGATCAACAAGTCATTGGAACTAAATGGGTGTTCAGAAATAAGTTGGATGAAGATGGAAATGTTACAAGAAACAAAGCAAGATTAGTAGCCCCAGGCTATAGACAGGAGGAGGGCATTGACTATGATCAAACATTTGCTCATGTGGTAAGACTGGAAGCCATCAGACTATTTCTTGCTTAAGCAATCTTCAAGGATTTCAAGGTATATCAAATGGATGTAAAAAGTGCATATCTGAATGGAGATTGATCGATGTTTTAATTAATCTTTTTCCTTGCAAGTGAACAAGACTATTATAGAATAGTATTGGAAGCAAGGGTCGAACCCACAGAGACAAGTGATCACGAACAGTGCAATTTATTGATAGCAAATTATTAATCTAAAGGGGGTTTTTATATTTAATTCTATTCTAAACTATTATTTATATTTAGATGTTTACCTAATCAGCAGTAATTACAGATATGAAGATCTTATGGTGGGTGGCAATCTAGGATTCTGGGTTTCACTTGTATCTCCTTTATGTTCAATTCATAATAATTATCATTCAATGTCTTGGGTTCGTTCGCTAAAAATAGATATAGACTGTTGAACAATTGGTTCAGCCTCCATCCCCGCAAAATTCATCCATTCTATATCCTAAGCACAAGAACTGTAATCTAGCTGTCACCTAGATTTATGATCTATCTGTCACCTAGATCATGTATGAACCTGGTCCTAACTTATCACTCTCGTGCATCGATAGGTCCAATTTATTGTGTTGGTGAGCCAGTGTACGACATATGCATATTGGTCATGCAATTATCCGCACCTCTAAGCCTTTACTATTTGTGATTACATTCATTTGTTCAAAGAAAAATAATATAGGGATTGATAAACAACACAATCAACAAGCATTGAACGAACATATATATAAGAATCAAAACATAAATTTGATACAAGTTACCTCCCACCTCCTAGATTATGGATGATTTAGTTCATCATAGACAATGAAAAGCACTCGGAAATGATCGGATACATGATTTGATCTTCAACACTTGTAATTACACAAACTAATTATGATATACAATCTAAAAACTACCTAAGATTGCTTCCAGCCGATTTTCTATATGTTGGGTTCGGCATCTGACTTCTATATATACTCGGGAGTTGTAATTCAATCGGATGACCATGTGAAAATCCTAAAATCAAGCATTCTGACTACCTTGCGGTCGCAAGGTGTTGGGTACCTTGCGTCCGCAAGGTCTCCAGTTTGTCCGACCTTTGAATTCTTGGCTTCAGTTTTTGTGACCCGTACTGCCTACCTTGCGGTCGCAAGGTCTGGGGCACCTTGCGTCCGCAAGGTGTCCAAAATTGACAGCTTACATTCTTTCTTCATTTTTCCTTTTTGGCACTTCTTGAAATTTGCACTTAAAACCCTGGAGTTTCGCATATTTTCACTAATAACCCTGAAACTTACAAAACTCACCGAAAACATATATTAGTAGCCAAAAGTCTCGTGAATTAGCATAATTTAAGTCATAGAAGTATATAAAATCGACGTATAAAATACATCGATCAAATACCCTCAAACTTAAACTTTGCTCGTCCACGAGTAAACAATAAACTTATAGATACAAAAACATATAAATAACAAAAATTAAAATCTTTTTGGAGGGTGACACTATTTACACTCCTCTATAAACCCACAAACTCAAGGAGACTCTTTCGAGTGACTCGACTATGCAGATAAATACAAAAACAAATAAAAATTAAACTATAAATGAAATATAAAATATTTTTGGCTTCAACCTCAAGTTATGAATGTATGGTATGCAAGTAATCTCAGTTTGATGCTCACCACATATATGCAGCTTAGTCATATAAAACCAACTAGTCTTTTCTCAAAACTGCTACTATTTTTACTTTCTCCGTGTGTGTGTGATCACCAGTCTTAGAGAATATCTTAACTAAAACAGTTTTATTAAGCTAAACACCACATTCATATGAAAATCAAAGTTTAAAAGAAAATCATGCATTAAGAATTATGAGATCTACCATCCGAAACCCGGTTAGTTACAGACAGAAAGGTCCCAAGGATTTAAAAGACTTATACATCCATCCCATGCACTTCTATGTATGACATACAATGCTCTCCTATCCCAATTACTTGTAATAGCTAAGATTATGCTAACACAGTGAGCTTTAGGGTGAATAATAATGAACATGAAGTGTGTGATCAATTTCATATTACTCACTTGACAGTTAAAACATCATAAGCATTGGCAAGAAGATCATTAGGTCTTTATTTAGCTTGTAATGTGAGGCCAAGGTGATGGGGGATATGAAGGAAAGGATTAGGAATTCAAAGTGAGAGAGTAAGACCACCCTTTTATCCCTCATACTTCCAAGCAAAAGGAAGTTTTCCCTATTTAGGCTAGGACCTACAAAGACCACAAGTGGAGGGGTGTTTTTCATTACTTTTCAGTTTTCTTCTTTCTCCCCCCCCCCCAAACTTGTTTTGGGCAATATATTCTTCTAAAAATATCACATCATTCTTATCAGCATGATTTTTCTAACATATTTTTCTCTTGAAAGCTATGCTTCCATTTGAACTTTTGTTACACTCTTCTTCTTCCATTTCATTTTTCGTCAATACATGATATATAATTTTTTTTTCGACGACAGAAAGAAGAAGTCTTCCGAAAAATAGCCTAACTGAAAAAGAAGTGGTCTTCCTAAAATCAATTTCCCACCCACATCCTACTCTCTCAAAGGGCAGGCTAAAAGTGTATAGGCTTTTAGGGTTAAGTTAATGTGGGTAATAGAAACGATGGCGAATGGGGGTTTAAATAGTGTGCTTAGCACACTCCATTCTTTTTCATTAGGCTCAAAGGGGACACTAGGGATATATTTTAGTATAGGTCAGGGAATATTTAGGCTCTAACGATCAAAAGATGGCCTAAGTCATTTCTTAATGCCAAATGCTCATGTAGTTTTTAAAGCAAGTAAGACAACACAAAATATCATATCAACTATGGGAATTGGGGTTGAATGTTTAGCATCACTGGATTTCACATAAGCATTCGCTAAGACAGATGGTAGGGACAATTGAGACTAACATGCAGACATGGTTCGAAAGTGTGCTTGAGATATATAAATGAGAAAAATCCAAGGGATCTAACTATCATGCAATTGACCCTAAGTCACAATTTAATGCAACAATTATGTTCGAATGGCTATGCATCATATTCTTGTGCATATCTAGTTGTAATGAAGTAGGTGTTATAAACCTTATAAAACTATTCTAATCAATTCATAATTATGATTGGTGTGGGTGCATGAAGAATTTGGAGAAAAGTAAAAGTTTCGCAAAATTAAGTAAATTCCAGAGGGATCTACGGACTAATTATGCGGTTCATTGCACTAACTCCTCATTGACTACGACTAACATTACCACACCTAAACTTGAGGATGAAAATTTTGAAATATTTATATATATATATATATATATATATATATATATATATTTTTCTAAGAAATTTGGAGATGATGATGATGACTCAATTGATGATGGGTCCCCATAAGAGGAACCCAAGAGCATCCAATGTGAGTGTATTCGGGTCAAGGTAACACCTCCGAAAATCAGAAAAAATTAAAAAAAAAACAGGAAAATAGGGTGAAGATTTAGATGGTCATCGTATAAAGAAGTTAGTCTTCACCCTAAAAACATAGCCCAACTCCATTCCTCATTAGGCTAGGACCTGCTAAGACTTAAAGCTTAAAATCCCCCCCCCCAAACTTAATTTCTATTTTTTCCTCAAAATAGAGGAACAAATGAGTGGATTGATGGGGTAGGACAAATATAAAAAGGACGTAGCAGATCCACCTAACGAAAGAGGATGGAACTTGGGCCTCGACTCATGGTGAGTCGGGCGGAAATAATGAATGAGGACGAAACTCGGGGACCGTGCCTGGTGGCAGCCCATAATAATCTGAGACATTTTGTCTCACAGTGTTAACCCAACCGAAAAATTCGGTCTGGTCGGCACGCAGTTGTGCCAACTGCTGACTCACCATATCAGTTTGGAGGACAACTTCCTCCAACCTGTTGGAGATCTCCACGAGCGGGTCCTCCTCCTCCTCTTCGGGTTCCTCCTCTTGAGGAACCCTCACTCTCGGCTGCTGGTGATGTTCAAACAAAATGACCCTAGTAATGGCTGGACCAGCCTTCAGCCTCTCCGCGTGTTTGGGCATTCTCACGCCTGCCCCCCTACACAACTCGGTAATCAAATGCGGGAACGCGAACCCCGCATTCGTCCTACCTCTAATAAGGGTCTTGATTTGGCAGTTGATCAAACAACCGACATCAACAGACCCACCAGACATAATGGTGTAGGTCAAGACAGCCCTCTCCTAAGTCACTGTGTGTTGGTGACTGGAGGGCATGAGACGCCCGCAAACAAATTTATACACGGGCTTGGCCGTGTCTTGGAGGAAGGACTCTCCCATGGTGCGTGGTCAAAAAGGTGGGTTACGGTTATAAGACCACACCACACCAGGGAGGGCGATGGTCGCATTGACCACCTCGATAGGGATCATGGGGGGTTGGAGGTGTGTGCTAAAGTCATCGGCACCAACCGCAAAGTTGGAGGTGCCGAAATAAGTGTTAATGCTTTGGGACGAAAAATTTACTACGGTGTCCCTAACACTAACAGTGTCTAATACACCCCCATCTATGCCAATGTTGCCATTGGCATAGAATTCTCGGACAATGGGCACTACGGCTGCCTTTGGCGGAGAATCTATCAAAAGTCCCCATCTACGAGCTATCAGATTGGGACGGAGGCCAGATTCTTCAGCCTTGAATCCCCTCTCGGGCACCAAGGACTTAGAGAGTTTTGCCGTGTACCGTTCCAATGCCTCGTAGGACACGAATCGGGTATGGTCAAAATTTTTTCCTCCTCTGGCGGAGGGAGGGCAGGCACGTATTTCTATGCTTGCGGAACATTTTGTTTGATTTTATAAAAATTTAAAAACTAAAGTTTAAACAATTAAAATATGTTTTAAAATTTTAAAATTAAAAATCTATACTAAAGCATGCAAAAATTTTATCTACGTTAAAATTTTTCTAGCACCTTAGCATGCAAATATTTTACGTATAAAATTAACGAGGGTGATAGTGTTACTTGTTTGCAGCCTAAATGGAGAGAGTGCAGCCGGAGTGTGAGCTTGATCGGCGTCGGCAATGGAATATCTTCTCCTTCTTCTTCACAGACTTCAACCTTGATGGGGTGCAATGGTGGATGTGAGGGAGGTAGAGGATGAAGAGTAATGAAGGAGGAGAGAGTATCTTGGAGTGAGTGCCGGAATTTTGACCGATCTTCAAGAATTTGAAGAGGCTGGGCGGAGCTGCTGTTGTTTTTCTTGAAGAGGGAGAAGATTCTGGGTGAATTCCAATTGAAAAACCCAGCAGCCTTTATATACAGGGACCTTGCGGTCGCAAGGTCTGCCACACCTTGCGTCCGCAAGGTGGGCAGTCCAACCGCTTTTGATTCTCATTCATTCCCCATGTCTGACAGTACGATGCACGAAGCCCGCATTTACTAGGGACCTTGCGGTCGCAAGGTCCTTCACACCTTGCGTCCGCTAGGTGTCCAGAACTTGTCCTTCTTGTTTTCTTTTCAGCCTTTCAACAGTTTTGTAGTTCAGCCCTTCCGTTAACTTCCGTTATGTTTTGTATCTTTCCTATATGCAAAAACTTAACAAATACTCTAAACTAAAAACTATTAGTAACATATAAATACAACACTAAGATGTTTTTCTCCCCCAAACTTGAATTTTGGCATATTTAATTAAATGTCCAAAAATTAAATTTAACGGAGAAAAACATATTTAAACTAACTATAAAAGCAAATAATGTTAAAAATAGTGGGTTGCCTCCCACTTAGCACCTTTGTTTAACGTCTTTGGCTCGACCAAACTACAAGCCTAATCTCGGGGTGGTTCATTGTCAGCCAAACGAATTAACTCAATTGTTCGTTCAACTGACATCGGCTCTAAGTATGGCTTGAGTCGGTGTCCATTCACTTTAAAAACTTCATTATTTTTAGGGTTTTGTATATCAACTGCTCCATGAGGATAAATTCGTACGATTCTAAAGGGACCGGACAATTTAGATTTTAACTTTCCGGGGAATAACCTTAATCTAGAATTAAAAAGTAATACTTTCATTCCTGGATGAAACATTTTGTTGGCTAACCCCATGTCATGATATTTCTTGGTCTTTTCTTTATATGTCTTTGCATTCTCATACGAATTCAACCTATGTTCTTCTAACTCATTTAACTGAAACAATCTTTCTTCTCCAGCCAGGGTTAAATCTAAATTCAATTCTTTAACATCCCAATAGGCTTTATGCTCAATTTCAACTGGTAAATGGCAAGCTTTGCCATATACCATTTTATATGGACTCATTCCTATGGGTGTCTTAAAAGCAGTTCGGTATGCCCATAAAGCATCCTTAAGTTTAGATTCCCAATCTTTACGATTAGGCCTAACAGTCTTTTCTAATACTGCTTTTATTTGCCTATTGCTAACTTCTACTTGTCCGGATGTTTGTGGATGATAAGGTGTAGCTAACTTGTGAGTTACACCATGCTTTCTAAGGACATTATTTAACAACTTATTGGTAAAATGAGTTCCTTGGTCACTTATTATGGCCTTAGGTACTCCATATCTAGCAAACAAATCTTCTACAAATTTAACTACTATTTTTCCATCATTAGTCTTGGTTGCTATTGCTTCAATCCATTTAGAAACATAATCAACTGCTACTAGAATATACTCACAATTATTTGACACAGGGAAGGGACCCATAAAATCAATACCCCAAACATCAAAAATTTCAACAACTAAATTAATATGCAAGGGCATCTCGTTTCTCTTTCCTATTCCACCTGTTCTTTGACACTTATCACATGTTCTATAAAACAGTTCACAATCTCTAAAAACAGTAGGTCAATATAGACCTGATTGCAAAATTTTCCTAGCAGTTTTATTTCCACTAAAATGACCTCCACAAGAGTATCCATGGCAGAATTCCATAATACCTTGTTGGTCTTTTTTCTGGAATACATCTTCTTATTAAAGAATCAGAGCAAATTTTGTATAAATGAGGTGCTTCCCAAAAATAATTTTTAGTTTCCGTCAAAAATTTCTTCTTTTCATAATGATCAAAATCTGGATTAATGATATCAGACACATAGTAGTTGACAAATCTGGATTAATTTTTAAAATAATTTTTAGTTTCCGTCAAAAATTTCTTCTTTTCATAATGATCAAAATCTGGATTAATGATATCAGACACATAGTAGTTGACAAAATCAGCATACCAAGGGTAAGAATCTTTAATGGCTAAAAGTTGTTCATCAGGAAAATTGTCATTTATGGGAACAGGATCATCAAGAAATTGACGTTCAAGTAAGGGTGAAAATTCGAATCTGGACAAATGGTCGGCTGCGACATTCTCAGTTCCCTTTTTATCTTTGATAGTAATGTCAAATTCTTGTAACAATAACATCCATCTAATTAATCTTGGTTTAGCATCTTTCTTACTTAACAGATATTTCAATGCAGAATGATCAGAAAAAATTATCACCTTTGATCCTAGCAGATATGATCTAAATTTTTCTAAAGCATATACTACTGCTAAAAATTCTTTTTCGGTAGTGGTATAATTCAATTGAGCATCATTTAGAGTTCTACTAGCATAGTGGATCACATGAGGCTTTCTATCTACCCTTTGTCCTAACACGACTCCAATTGCAAAATCTGATGCATCACATATGATTTCAAAAGGAAGTGACCAATAAGGGCCGGATAAACTAGGTGCAGTAGTTAATTTTTATTTTAATAAATTAAAAGCTTCTAAACATTCCTTGTCAAAAATAAATTTTGTATCTTTGGCTAGCAGATTACATAGAGGTTTACAGATTTTGGAAAAATCTTTTATAAATCTTCGATAAAAACCAGCATGGCCTAGAAAACTTCTAACTCCTTTAACTGAAGTGGGAGGGGGTAGTTGTGAAATAACTTCAATTTTAGCTTTGTCAACTTCAATACCTTTATTTGAAACAACATGCCCTAAGACAATTCCATGTTTTACCATGAAGTGACTTTTCTCCCAACTTAAAGTTAAATTAGTTTCACAGCATCTTTTCAGGACTGATGTAAGGTTTTCTAAACAGTGATCAAAAGAATTTCCAAAAACTGAAAAATCATCCATGAAAACTTCTACACGTCTTTCAACTAAATCTGAAAATATAGAAATCATGCATCTTTGAAAAGTAGCTGGTGCATTACACAATCCAAAGGGCATTCTCCTAAAAGCAAAAGTACCAAAGGGACATGTAAAAGTTGTTTTCTCTTGGTCTTCGGGTGCAACAGGGATCTGATTGTAACCAGAAAAACCGTCAAGAAAGCAATAATATTCATGACCGGCTAATCTTTCAAGGATTTGATCAATAAATGGCAAAGGAAAGTGATCTTTCCTAGTTGCCGCATTAAGTTTTCTCAAATCAATGCACATTCTATAACCAGTTATTGTTCTTGTAGGGACTAATTCATCTTTCTTATTTTTAACGACTGTAATTCCTGACTTTTTATGAACTACTTGCGTAACGACCCTACCCGGACTCCAATGCGAAATCCCAAGGTCGTGCCGTCAAGACAAGCTAAAAGATGGACAAGTACCTGCTAATCATCATGGTACGAGTCAAGAGTTGAGCCATAAAGCTCAAAACAGGAATGTAAAGCCATAACGGCGATACGGAATAATAAGAATCAACACCTGCGGAAGCGAATCATAAGTGGGACCAAAGCCTATAATTAAAAAAAACCAAGGAATACAAAGCTGAGAGATAACTATCTCTCAACAAATCTACGACTCACGTGACGCAACATTGCGCACGGGCAATAAACCATCGGCAACCAAAGGCCGGCGAATCAACAAATACCAACCTGATAAACAACCACTCAACGGCTATAACACACCGGAGGGACAAATCAACTTAAGAATAAGAGATTAAACACTAACAACTAAACCAAAATTCTCACGACTAAAGTTGACGGAGATAGAAATAACCACAATACAATACTAGAATACGCGAGCTAAAACCTTGCTCGGGAACACAACAAAATAACTTCTAAATAACTACAATAGCTCGACCACACAAGTCGGCTCCCAAAATAAACGATAATAAAATACTAACATAACTACCCAAGTAAAGTTTACATAACTTTACATCCGTATCTCACAAGATAATAAATACAATAATAATAATAACACCAAGCTATTGCCCGGAAGACCACCTGCTATCCAACAAGCACCCGAAGCTGCAACGCGCACTAACGAGCTTACTGCAAAACTAAGGAAAACAAACACACGAAATGAGTCATAATGACCCAGTAAGTTACTAAATGCAATGTATGGCATAGCATGGCGTGGCATGGTATAATGCACAAGCATGCATAAAATCATGGCATCTTAATAGCATACCAATAATAAACTTGTATTAAGTCACCAAGTAACATAAACTTCATAAACCACTTAGCACATTATCTTTCATATAAGTGCTTATAGCAAGCCACATAAGGGATAGAGAAGTTACCCAAATAGTGCCGTTGTGTTGCTCCTACAATACACAATGTTATACTGGTTCGTGACACGATGCACGTGATTGATACATCGACACGCTGAGTGGTTACGCCTAAAAAGACAACCCCTTTCTCAGACTCGATTAGCATAATCCATTCGCTCTATTGGTTACGAGATGGGCTAACTTCCCCACTGGGGCCAACAGTGGAGGGTGTGTGAGGTCCCAGGTACGGCGATCCATAGCGAATACGAATCTCACGATTCGTATAGGCGATGTATCGTCCTACCCTGACTTATAAAACCAATTCAAATATTGCCAGCTAGACTTACATGCAATGCATAAGTAGATATTTACTCGCATGCTCACACAAGAACCAAGACCGTCAAGAGCGGACTTATCAAATCAAGTAGGTCATAAAGCTCTACAAACCAATTTAACAATGCACATATTTGCACATACTTAACAAATCCAACTAACTTATCAGATTAGTCCAAGAACCACATATTGAGGTATTCATAACCCTCAAGTCACAACCCAATCAACGTAGCATATAAGCTCAAGAAATCACAATATGAGGTCTACTATAGCCCTCTACTCGGGATTAAACCAAAGACTATTATTTAGTCTAAGAACAACCATAAATCAAGACTTAGTGATTAGTCTATTCATAAAAGCATAACGGACTCAACCATAGTCCAAACCTGTCGTATATAATTGACATCCTCAAAACCAATCTCAAGGGTACTAAAACTAAGTCGTAGTCATATCCTCGCAAGTGCTTTCATGTGCACGCGACCAAATCCCCTAAAAGAGAACTCCTGCAAATAATCATTTCTTAAAGTAATACGAGATCATAGGTTGGTCTCTAATGCTCCGTGCCCTAACGAGCACGCTCTAATAAATCCCCAATAAGCCTCTATATCGTGGGTGTCACAAATGGTACACAATTCAAGATGCTCGGGTACTTACAATCAAAACCAACCCAACCCGAACATCGTAGGATTTTAACCTAAGGCTCACCATCATAATATTAAACCTAAAACGACTCCATTGAGTCTTAATATCACACATCATTAAATACCTATTTCATAAATCCCCAAATTAACACATCATTCACATTTATAACAATTTTCCCAAAAATCATTCGGACTAGATTCCTAAGATTCAAATCCATAGAACTCAACATAATCATATACCCATTTTATAAATCACATAATCTCAATTAAATGGTCATACTCATATTATCTAGTGAGATCACACATCCAAATTCCCAAACTTATGCATACTTTCATAATAAACCCAAATAAAATGTAAACATGATTTCTAGCATGCTCACAATCCTAGAAACACAAGATGAGGAGTAACAATATACTTCAACAATCATAGAAGTCATCCTACATATGCTTTTAACAAGTTCACATGCTCAAATCACAAGTTAAAAATCACACAAAGCAAGTATGTGTACTCATTGACCTCAAATAGCATAGAGTTTGTTTTCCTTAGGATCAATGAGTACAAAATCAAAAGAAGAAGAAGTAACTTACTTGTATTCTACACCAAAGAAAGCAAATGAGAAAACTGTTCGGAAGGAAATGATCTACTCTTCAAGTTCTACACTTCTTGTGAAGGTGGCTTGAGCAAATGAGGGAAGGATCATGGAGGACCAAGAGGTTAGCTTCAAGAAGCCATGGGAGAGCTTGAGAGAAGATGAATTTCGTTCTTGGAGAGTGAGGGAGAGGAATGAGGGTCAAACATCAGATTTGTGGTGTTTAAAGGTTTAAAATCTGAGTGGGACAAGTGTCACTATGTTGTGGTCCTTTAAAAATCTGATTTGGGCTTAATAATCCAACTAATGCACTCACTTAATCACACTTAAAACTTGTTAGAGATGTTAGGGTATAAGTAAGGAGGGTTAGGGAGGTTTAAGTGGGGTTTAGAAAAGGTTTTGGATAGGAGTTTAGGAGCAAAAGTCGTACAACAGCAAAACAGGGGAAAAATCCCGTAGGTGGTACCTGATGTTGAGGCGGGCGCCTCACTAAAGTCCAGGCGGGCGCCTGGGATACTGGGGCTTGGGTTGATTTTGCAATGCTCTCAGCTCTTGAGGCGGGCTAGTGGTCAAAATTCGATGCGAGCGCCTCGTTTAGCCCTTGAACTAGGTCTAAACATGTCCTAAATGGTCCCAAACTTATGGGCAACCATTCTAAGGTCTAACCCAACTCAAAACAAGTCGGAAACACACCCGAACAACTCAGAAACAACTCGGAGCAAAACAGGGAAGAGGTGCAACAACGTGCAACCGGAACGACGAATGAACTCGCAATCGAACGAGCAATGAAAGGAGACTTTTAAGGCAAGTCTAAGGGGTAATGAAGAAGCTTAAATACTTCTTAGGAACTTGAATAACAACTAGGGAGATAAGAATTCCAAAGGAGAGACGATTACGCGACTTAATCCCCGAACTACGCGATAGAGACGAACGCTATCTCCAAAGCTTCCAAATCATCGATAGACTTAAGGAACACCTCCAACTTGAAGTCTAATGCATCTAAACATGTTAATAAACCTTCATATAGAGGTCTAGGACCAAACCGAGGTCACAAACACAAAACGCAAGCAAACCCTCAATCGCGTCGCATTCCGACTATCGTCGAGTCACGACTTGTGACTTTAGCAAGTCAACAACTATATGGCATCTCTTAATAGTGTTTTGGTCTTAACGTGGTCTCTCATACATATCTAGACCCTCTCGCAAACCAAACATACAATCGAGAAAGAAAGAAGTGCAAGTATAGCACGCAAACCGAGCTAACGAAGGAGCGGGGTGTCACTCACACTCTCCATTTTAAAAAGAATTCGTCCCGAATTCTAAATCATGATACAAACCAACATTAGGTCCACACTCAACCACAATACATCGAGACAATGATTACTGTGTCTCTTAATCCCGAGTTAACACTCGATCTCAAAACCACCAACCTTGACTCGAATCTCCGAGTCCACCACCACAATATACACGAGGGTCGAACTATAATAATCCAAATTCAAAAGTCTACGAAATCTCAATAGACTCAACGACATTAACACTTATGATTGAAAATACTACGACCCATACTTGAGTCGCAAATACCATACGAACAATACTACGCCAAACATCTAAGCCAAAATTCCAAATTTCAACATAAGAACACATTCAACTACCGAAACCATTTGTTTCAGGGCACATCATGAAATTCAATCACAAAAGATTCCAAGTTAAAATAAATAGTAATTGCCTATGGAGCAATTTGCAAATTAGAGATAATCAAGTCAGCATTTCAAACCATGTAAATTATACTCGCGATTTTCCTATCGCGGGTAACAACACGTAAGAGCACATTAATGAAATGTTTTGAAAATTCATTCCATTTCAGTCCATTCCATTTGGTAACGGGTATAGTCAATTTCTAACTCAATTCTTACCAATCCTAGTCCAACGACGAATACCTTTTGCTCACCAATTCAGGGTACCTACTGAATTAGCTTCAAAAGTTTCCGTCGTAAGGATGCAAAGGTTCATGAATAAAAAGTTTTAAGCATCCTTCAAACAGTCTTCTACGCTAATGAAATGAATGAACATGAAATTATGAGATGAGAATTTAATATACTACTATGTAAATGCATCAAGTAGGTGTTTCCTACAACTAATGCACGTAACTGAATAAAAATTCAGACCAAGTAACAAGGTCTATTACCTTGGCAAACAACAATTATAGCTATCACAAAACTCGTGTACCTAGTACACTCAACCAAGAAAACTTCCTAGGAATCACAATGAGTCAACAAGTCTACCGATACTCGTAACATCTATACTCCGCAAGACTATCTTTTCTTAAGCTCTAGACCAAGTCTACAACCAATGCATACACTAAGCATCCTAACACAACGTTAACGTCTCAATACTCACGGTGAAGCGTCACTCTCTCCCGTGCAACTGAAATCAACCGATAAATCGCAGCGCTTAACCTTCGCACTAATCGAGTGTATACTACTCGCATAATTAACCACTAACAATACTATAATATTATAATATTCGTTACATAAAACTTATCTTTATAGAATACATAAACATCATACCAAACCGATAAGTATTAATATACAATTCATGCTTCATATATATACATACTATGGCCTTTATATATAACCACATAAAACCACAACTCTATGTATAGCATAGTCTTACACATATATAGACTAAACAAGAACCCATACACCACGTGCGATTACCTACCGGTAATCCACAAAACAAACCGTTTTATATATCGATCTCACATTGGGGTATTATTCCCGATCGAGCAAATAACCAATATTACACAATACACCATGTAATGTATGTATAAATGCACATGAGCTACCGATTTAATCGCATACTCATAATAACGATAATAGTAACAACGATATAATATATACGCATATATATACACAACAATATACCTTCCTATTTCTGATAGGTTTCAAAACTCCACAATGGCCAACCGCCACGCGCGCACTGCCTCAAACTCTAGGTTGACCGTCACCATCTCTCTTGGAGCCACTAGATTGTTGACTAGTACTCCCAGACTGACTAACTCTCCTCCTGCAATCTTACGAACATGATCGCCGCCACAAACAAAGCATTTTCCCCGTTGTACCGACCTATCCTCGGTGTGTCCTGCCCTCTTACAAAGTTACATGTCAACTCGTCACCTCGTCTTCTCCGAGTAGAAGTAGTAACACCACTCCGGCCACCCGAACGCACCTTTCCTTGACTAACTGTTTGAGGTGCCGTTTGTCCTCTCTTAGCATCATTGCTTCTATTAGTCTTCGATATTTTCTTTTGAGCATACTCCTCGATGTCCAACTCCATAGCATGTGCACGATCCACAGCCCCTTGGTAATCCGTAAGCTGTAATGGAATAAGATGCCTACGGTATTTCGTCCTCAGGGAAGAGGTGCAACAACGTGCAACCGGAACGACGAATGAACTCGCAATCGAACGAGCAATGAAAGGAGACTTTTAAGGCAAGTCTAAGGGCTAATGAAGAAGCTTAAATACTTCTTAGGAACTTGAATAACAACTAGGGAAATAAGAATTCCAAAGGAGAGACGACAGCGACTCAATCCCGAACTACGCGATAGAGACGAACGCTATCTCCAAAGCTTCCAAATCATCGATAGACTTAAGGAACACCTCCAAATTGAAGTCTAATGCATCTAAACATGTTAATAAACCTTCATATAGCGGTCTAGGACCAAACCGAGGTCAGAAACACAAAACGCAAGCAAACCCTCAATCGCGTCGCATTCCGACTATCGTCGAGTCACGACTTGTGACTTTAGCAAGTCAACAACTATATGGCATCTCTTAATAGTGTTTTGGTCTTAACGTGGTCTCTCATACATATCTAGACCCTCTCGCAAACCAAACATACAATCGACAAAGAAAGAAGTGCAAGTATAGCACGCAAACCTGAGCTAACGAAGGAGCGGGGTGTCACAACTTGGACAGGACTAACCCATTTACTATCCGATATAGGGTAAATTATACCCGCATCTTAGAGCTTAAGAACTTCTTTTCTTACGGCTTCTTCCATGTGTGGGTTAAGTCTTCTTTGCCTTTCTCTTGAAGGTTTACTACCTTCTTCTAGATGTATTTTATGCATGCACATAGATTGACTAATTCCTTTTAAGTCGGCTAAAGACCATCCTAAAGCTTCTCTATGTGTCCATAAAACTTTTACCAAACTAGCTTCTTGCTTTTCCGTTAGGTTGGCTGCTATAATAACAGGCAAAGTGTTACCTTCCCCTAAAAATGTATATTTTAAATGGGGTGGTAATGGCTTTAATTCTTCAATTTTGGGAGAATTAATGGATGGCATAAATTCAGAATTTTCTACTTTAATGGTTTCTTTTATTTTAGCCTTCTCATTCTCCACTTTATTATCTTCTTTATTTTCTTCCTCAACATTCTCTATCTCAATTTCTTCAAAGAGAGATTTCAGAATCTCTACTTCATCATCTTTAATTTCATAACTTTCTTGCTCTACTTTTTCAAATTTGTCAGAATTAATTTCTGATTCTATTTTTTTATCTTCTTTATCTTTCTTTTTACTAGCTTCTAACTTTTCTCTCTCTTGTCTTTCTTCCTCTTCTATTTCTCTTTCAATTTCCTCAATGTCAATTTTTATGGGAGGAATAGGACTATCATCATAAACTATGAATCTGTCTCTCTCATATTCTTCCTCTTCGTCAAAAAGTTTCGATTGATAACTTTTCAATCTCATCTATTGAAAAACAGGCACTTATGTCACTAGGTCTATTTATAGCATCAAACACAGAGATTTCAACCGTTTCACCTAGGACTGACATTGTGAGTTTACCATTCTTCACATTAATCATTGTATTGGCAGTGGCCATAAATGGTCTACCTAACAATATTGGAACTTCATTATTGGTGCATATCTTCCTTTCCATCTCTAGAACCACAAAGTCAACTGGAATGATTAATTTATCAATCTGAACTAGGATATCTTCCACTATACCCAAAGGATATTTAACTGAGCGATCGGTTAATTGTAATTGCATAGTAGCGGGTTTTAGTTCTCCTAACCCTAACTGTTTATAGACCGCGAAAGGCATCAAATTAATACTTGCTCCCAAATCCAGCATTGCCTTCATCTTTTTAGAGCTTCCCAAGGATACTTGGATATTAAAGCTACCAGGGTCTTTCAACTTAGGTGGTAATTCGGGTTGTAAAACAGAACATACGTTTTCAGAAACAATAATCTTTTCATTGTTTTCAAACTTGTGTTTCTTAGAGTGAAGATCTTTGAAAAACTTTGCATAAGCTGGAATATTTTTAATAACATTAAGCAAAGGGAGATTAACATTCACCTTGGATAACATATTATAAATTTCCGTAAATTGTTTGTTAATTCGGTTTTTCATAAGTCTTCTTGGAAACGGAATTGGAGGAACATAAGGTGGTGGAGCCACATAAGGTTCATCTTCTTCTTTGTCCAACTCTTTTTCTTGTTCTATAAAATTTTCATTATTTTGAACCTCTTTTTCTTGTTCCTTATTTGGAACTTCAACTTCAACTTCTACTCCTATTTCTACTTCTTGATTACTTGATTTATTATTCTCTTTATTACTTTCACTATCCTTTTCTATTTCTTTTTCAGAATTTTCTACTGTAACAGGCACTTTAGAAGAAGGATCAGGATCACTTACCTCTTCACCTATCACCTTACCGCTTCGCAAGACGATGATTGACTTGGCTTGCTCAGTTTGACTAGGGAACTTCCCTTCTTCTCTTTTATCAACTTCAGAATTTGCAATATGTTTCTTTAGATTTTCAATCTCTTCAAGCATGTATTTCATCAATCGCTTGACCTTTACTAGCTACTCTTGCTTGGGAACTTCTTCAATTCTCAACCGATTTTGATTTGGAAACCGTGGAGGTTGTGGTGGTTGAGGGTCGAATTGTTGAGGTTGCAAAGGCTTATTTCCTCCCAAGAAAAAGTTAGGATGATTCCTCCAACTGTGATTATATGTATTTGAATAAGGATCATTCATTGGCCTTTGAGGGTACATATTCATAGCATTAGCCTGTTCAGAATACATAGCACCTGACGGACAAAAATTAGTAGCATGAGATGTGGCGACCCAGCCCGGGCCCGAGGAGGAACCGCGGGTCGGACCGCCCAAATAAGGAGGGAAACAAGTAGGCAATTAAACATGCAAGGACTTAATTTTTAAAAACGACGTGACGCAACATTAGAGACGTAGCACGCCTCGGCACCAAAGGGCCGGTATTTTTAAAACTCTTTTCAACCTGATATAACAGTTAAACAATTTAAACCAAGTCATCGGCGACACTACATGCCGGAACCCAAGCTAACATTTATGGACAAGAATTAAATAAGAGCTAATAGGATGCTCAGCGGAAGACTTATACAAGTGGGATAATAACAAGTTAACCAAAGCTCGGCTTACACAATGCCGGCACAAAAGGGATACAAGTACTACAAGTGTTATAACTACTAGTAGCTAACAAGAGTAAACAAACAAGTTCTATACAAATACCCAAGCATAGTCTAGTTGACTTGCTTAAACCCGTCGTCCTTACAAAATATGAACAAGAGGAAGAGAACATCTAAACCACCTCTTCAACAAAGACGACGAACCAAAAGAGAACACAAGGCACGAACACCGCGAGTCAACGAGCAGGACCTGTCTTGCTAGGATCTAAAGCAGTAAAGGGGAAAGGGTAAGTCATAAAGACTTGTAAGCTATCAATCATGCATGTCATGGCAATATGCAACATACAAGGCAAGTTATAGTCACATAAGCATAGAGATCATATATCCAAGATGCACATTGTTTCACATAGGTGCGCATAATTAAATCACATAGGATAAGGATATATGGAGAGCCGGGCCGCTACGTAGTTCCTGCATACAAGCGTTATCTTGAGCGTGCATGTGTCAGATGCGTGTAGTACATCGACCTTCCGAGGGAATGCTCGGGATAGAACCAATGGTACTCGTATTGATGCAACAAGGGAGCTACTTCCCACCGTGGCCACAAGGGAGGCGTGTGTGAACAAGGACAGATGCCACCGACTCATGCAATGCCAAGTAATGTTTACTTAACAAAAATATCAAGTAGTGAACGAGGTCGACAAGAGCGATCTCGTTCATGACAAGTAAATTATTCTCATCAATAACCAAGTAGGATTGAGTTCGACAAGAGCGAACTCACATGTCAATTAAGTATTCTATAATATGACATTCAAGATCAAGCAAGGCAATCAATTCAAGTTCAAAGTCTAGAATTATTATTCTTAGGGAAACGCGATTAGAACGTCGTAGGGATCGATCGGTGAGCCGGTATTGTTCAATAGCTCGCTAAACTTGACTCGCTGAGTCGCTCTCTAACAATTCATCCAATAGAGTTAGGATGCTAAATGCATCATAAACCCTTTTCTAAGTTCGCGTACATGATCGGCTAGGTCATTAATCCATTTAACAACCGTAGTTAAGAATTGTCATCAATTCAAATTCAAGGAGCCTTAGAATTATTATTTCAAAGGTTGATAATTTACAATAGTCCAAGAACATTAATTATTCGTAGGAGGGCATAGAACACATTTAATTCTACACATAAGATCCAATTCAACAAGATGAACAAATCATGGCATATGGAACCCTAGAATTCCTAGTTTCCAAAAGTCATTAAAATCCAATAGTCCAAGAACATTAGTTGTTCCTAAGAGGGCATAGAACATATTTAATTCTAGGCATAGGACTAATTTAACAAGATGATCATATTAATCAAAAATCCCAAAAGACCAATTCATCAATAATCATGGCAAGAGCATTGTAGGAGCATGGGATTTACAAGAAGAGGGGGACATGGCATATCTAGCATACATCCTAAGGGGAATCGATAGCTTACCTTCACCAAGAAAAAGGGAGGTTGGAGAACAAAGTAACCGGATGGAAATGATCTCCTTGTCGGTAGCTTCACTCCGGTGGTCTCGGTTTGGCAAACGGAGGTCGGGAGCTCAATCCATGGAGTAGACACACACTAGTCTCACCTTTTCTACACACACTAATATGGCAAGAGAGAGAGAAGAAAATCGGGAATGGTAGCTTAATGGCTGATCAACAAGGGAGATGAGGCTTATATATGTTGCATGAATTGAGTGGATTTCCACATGGCACAAGAAGAGGGCCTCCAAATCCACTTGTCCAATGGAGGTAGCTTGAGGTTAGGGCTAATCCAACTTGATTAGTGTTTAATAGGTAGGATTAGGGCCAATTAGGAGGGGGTTAAAGGGGTCAAAGGTCGGACATAGGAGAGGAGGGAGAAAATTTCCCGTAGCTGAAGAAGGGCTGAGGCGGGCGCCAAGATGGCCATGCCGCCAAATGCAGTTAGGTTCCCTGTTTTCATTTGCTCTCCTCGCGCGCCTCACTCGATCCATGCGGGCGCCGAACTTCGGGGCTCCAAAACTTGACTTAAACATGTCCTAAAGGGTCCTAAACTTGTGGGCAACCATTCTAGGGTCTAACACCACCCAAAACAAGTCCGAAACACACCCGAACAACACCCGGAACAAGGTAGGACAAGGCTCGAATCAAGCGACGATTGGTTGACGAATCAAACCCGGATCAAACGTTAATGAAACTAAGATATCTTGGGCATGGAAAAGGCTTGTTTAACCATGGTTAAGAGTTCAATACAAGGCCGGGAACTCAATGAACATAACGCACGACGAAATACGCGCAAAACGGGAGAAGAGGGAAATCGCTAAGGCCAAAACAAAGCAAGAAGGTTTCCAAACTTCCAATTAAGCTTACTATGATCAAGGTGAACGTTCTAGGTCATCTATGATGGACAATAGAACTATAACAAGTCTCGGTTGAGTGCTATCATGCTAAGGCAAACACTCACGGTACAAGGCAAGGCAAGCAATGCAAGGAAGGTATTCAAGCAACTAGGCACATAATACTCTCAAGTGAGTATGACATGAACAATTAGAAGTATCTAACATGTTAAGGCATGAAACAAGCATGTTATTAAGGCATAAGACAAGTAATGCAAGTAATGGGTTTGGGTTCTCACATCCTCCCCCACTTAAAGGAATTTAGTCCCTAAATTCTTACCGGAATCATCGAATAGGAAAGGGTACTTCTCTCTCATATCAAGCTCGGTCTCCCACGTGGCTTCCTCAATATCATGATTCTTCCACAAGACCTTCACCAAGGAATTTTCTTTGTTCTCAACACTTGCTCTTTCGTATCAAGGATCCTCACCGGCTTCTCATCGTAAGAAAGGTCAGGCTCAAAAGTAATCTCATCATAGGTCAAGACATGCGATTCATCCTTCAAGTATTTGCGTAGCATCGAGACATGAAAGACGTCATGAACATCCGATATAGAAGGTGGCAATGCTAACCGATACGCCAAAGCTCCAATCCTTTCTAGGATCTCGAATGGTCCAATGAATCTAGGTGTAAGTTTACCTTTCTTCCCAAATCGCTTAGTACCGCGCCGGGGCGATACTTTCAAGAACACATAGTCACCAACCTGAAATTCTAAGTCGCGCCTACTATCCGCGTAGCTTCTTTCTCTGCCTACTCTGGCCGTAAGCAATCTATCTCTAATAAGCTTCACGCCTCACCGATCGTTGTACCATCTCCGAACCCCAAAGTTTAGCTTCACCAACCTCATCCCAGCAAATCGGTGAACGACACTTGCGCCCATATAAAGCCTCGTATGGCGCCATCTCAATACTGGACTGGTAACTGTTATTGTATGCGAACTCGGCTAACGGTAAATGCGAATCCCAACTACCTTTGAAATCCATGGCACAAGCACGCAATAGATCCTCCAATACCTGAATCAATCTCTCTCGATCGACCGCCTCGATCAAGGGTGAAAAGCCGCATTAAAGTTTAACTGCACTCCAAAGCTTCCTCGCAAAGAATGCCAAAATCTAGAAGTGAAGTGAACACGGGTCTCTATCGAAACAATGCTAATCGGAATGCCGCGGCAATCTCACGATGTCCTCGACATACAATAATGCCGCTAACCGACTCAAACTATAAGTCATCGCAACAGAATAAAATGTGAAGATTTGGTCAACCTATCCACAACAACCCAAACTGCATCGAAACCTCGGCGAGTACGTGGCAATCCCTGGCCACAAAATCCATGGTGATATGCTCCCATTTCCACTCCGGTATCTCAAGTGGTCAAGTAAACTGGCAGTCTCGGTGTTCACTTAACTCCGCCGACACGCCAAACATCTAGATACATAGTCCGCTATCTCTCGCTTCATCCTGCTCCACCAAAATCGCTCTTCAAATCCCTATACATTTTGGTACTCCCCGGATGTATAGTATACTTGGCCTTGTGAGCCTCATCAAGAACCATGCGCTTAACCCCACTCAGAAGGCACACAAACTCTACCCCGAAAAGTCAAAATCCCATCGGTGTTCAAAGCAAACTCCTGTCTTACCATCACCCAAGCCATCAATAATCTTCTTCAACTCGTAATCGAAACTTGAGCCTTCTTAATCAACTCAAACAATGCAGCGTAGCACGTGACGCTAGCAAAGATAACCCTATGCTCACTGCAATCGACTCCATTCTCTGACGCCCTCAAGCATCTTCCACTCCTTCATCATCAAACAAGACATATACGCCTTTCCTACTCAAGGCATCCGCAACAACATTAGCTTTCCCTGATGATATGAAATAGTGCGCCATGATCCTTAAGTTTCTCCATCCATCGCCTCGTCGCATATTCAACTCTTTTGTGAAAAAGAGATACTTCAAACTCTTATGATCGGTGAATATTTCAAACTTAGCCCTCAAAGATAATGCTTCCACTTGTGAAGCGCAAAGATAATAGCCGCCAATTCAAGGTCATGTGTCGGGTAATTCTCGCCATAAGGTGATAGCTTCCTCAAGCATAGGCAATAACTCTCCCATTCTCGCATAAGTACGCAACCCAAGCCTTCTAGCGAGGCCGCTATAAATCACAAAGTTCTCCGAACCACTAGGCAATGCCAAAATAGGAGCCGTAGTCAATCTCCTCTTCAACTCCCGAAAACTAGCCTCGCACTTATCACTCCATATAAAAGTAGACTTCTTCCGAGTCAAGTTAGTCATCTGAGTAGCGATCTTCGAAAACCCTCAATGAACCTACGGTAATAACCCCGCCAAGCCCAAGAAACTACGAACTCTGGCCACCGCACAGGCGCCTTCCACTTAGTAATCGCCTCAATCTTGGATGGATCCACCGCGATACCATCCCTAGACACCACGTGCCCTAGAAAAGAAACTTGCTCAAGCCGTAAAGCACACTTACTAAATTTCGCAGAAAGTTGCTTCTTCCGTAAGATAGAAAGAACTTCTCTCAAGTGATTCGCATGTTCCTCTCGTGACTTGGAGTACACAAGAATGTCATCAATAAACACCACTACAAAGCAATCGAGATACTCATGAAAAACCCTATTCATCAGTCCATAAAAACCGCAGTGCGTTGGTCAATCCAAACGGCATCACAACAAACTCATAGTGACCATAACGCTGCATTTTAAAGCCGTTTCTTCGGACATCCTCCGCTCTAACCCTCAACCGGTGATAAGCCACTCCTCAAATCAAATTTGGAATAGACAATCGAACCCCGAGTTGATCAAAAGATCATCAATGTGTGGCAAGGATACCTATTTCTTGATAGTAGCCTCGGTTCAACTGCCGATAGTCTATACAAAGCCGTAAACTACCATCCTTCTTTTCACAAACAACACCGTGCACCCCAAGGAGATACACTCGGCTTAATGAACTCCCTATCTAGAAGTTCCCGCAGCCGATCCTTCAACTCTCAAACTGAGCCATACTGTAAGGTGCCCTAGAAATAGGCGAAGTCCCCGGCAATAGTTCAATACGTAACTCTAGTTCTCGGTCGGGAGGCAAAGGATACTCTAAGAAAAGACATCGTGGAACTCATTAACTACCTGAATATCCTCTAGCTTAGCGTAAGACATGCTAGTATCAAGAACACAAGCTAAATACCCCGCACACCCGCGATAAGAGTTGTCTAGCCCGCAGCGTAAATAATATGAACCCCATTCATAGCACGATCACCCGAAAACACAAACTCCTAATACCGGCATGGCAAAAGTTACTTTCTTACTACGGCAAATAACTAAAGCATGATGTACACATAGCCAATCCATACCAAGAATCACATCAAAGTCTCTAATAGGCAATACTACCAAATCAAGATGCAAGACTCGATCATGAACAAGCACATCACGCCTCTATAGACCTCGACGCCAACAAGCAATCACCCAACTGTAGACACCTCAAGCACATAAGGTAATCTGGGCAGTGCAAAACACATAAATGTTCTAGGAAATGCGATGCAACATAAGAATGAGTAGACCCCTGATCTATAAGAACTCGAGCATGATGACCGAAGACCGAAAGAGTACCTCCGATCACGGTAGAAGACTCTGAACACCTCGCCGATCAAGCGAAAACACGAGCCTGCTCTTAGACGCCCATCGCTATCCCTCTTGGACCTGCATCGCCGAATCGACCTCGAGGATCGAGCCGCTCTAGACTTGGGACGCTCTTGAGCCGATGACTAGAATCTCCACAAATAAGACAAGTACCAAGCTCGGTCCTCGCACTTCTCACTAGTATGTCCAATCTTATGACAAGAAGAACAAGTCACCGGTCCACCGCCTCGAAGTCCGGCCGCCTCGAGGAGAAGGAGCACTACTACCACGACTCTCGACGGGCGCCTATCCCGCCCACTAGATCGATGCCTATTCGGCCACCCGCCGCGACGATTGCCTTGGTAGCTGATGACCGATTCCCTTTAAGATCGAACTCTACCGGCCGCCTCGCCTGAAGATCGCCGAGAAGGATGCATGAGGCTTTCGCCTATGCTCCTCAATGTCTCGCCGATCTCATACGCACGATCTACCGCACTGTAGTCTCGCTAACAGTAGGATAACAATCGCTTCCCTCATATTTCTGCCTTCAACCCTTTCACGAACCTCTCGTCCTCTCATCTTGCACCGATGTGCACACAACGGACAACTCGTGAATTTAGAAGAATACCGAGCTATAGTCATGGAACCCCGCTCTAAATCCTCGAATTCTTTCTCCCTTCGCCGTCTAACCACAAGAGGCACATAAGTAGCCTTAAACTCGCCTCAAATGTAGGCCACACTGGCGCCACCCGATTCAACTCCCAACTAGCAAGTAGAACCTCCCACCAATGATTGGCTCCTCTAAGCTTATATGCGCCTAAGACCACTTTCTCCTCATCCGTGCAATCCTAGCCGCAAAGATCTTCTTCACATCCTCGAGCCAAAGCTCGGCCATACTAGCATCCGCCTCCTCAAAAAGATGGAGGCTTCATTTTCAAGAATCTTTCTAACACAAGATTATTCCGTGCCCTAGCACTGGTACAACCGGCGTGGCGACACTCTCGCCTCCGGCTCCGGGGTGGTGGTGGAGGAGGTACATTCTCGACCCCGCCAAGCCGGGCCATCTCGGTCATAAATCTCGCCATGCGGCGATACAAATCCGCCATTTGAGCATTCATGCCCACTGGGTTCGGTGGTGGAGGAGGCAACTCCACTTCAGTTCCTCAGAACTCTCCCGGCTTCTACCTCGGCCTACACTATGCCGCCTGGGTTCACCATCAAGCACCTATAAGAATTCACTCGACGTTAGAACAATCACACCAAGAAACAACCCACCTAGGCCATGGAACCTATCCTGGCCGATAGCTAAGTTATAAACAAGCTCTGATACCAACTGGCGACCCGCCCCGGGCCCGAGGAGGAACCGCGGGTCGGACCGCCCAAATAAGGAGTGGAAACAAGTAGGCAATTAAACATGCAAGGACTCAATTTTTAAAAACGACGTGACGCAACATTAGAGACGAAGCACGCCTCGCACCAAAGGGCCTGTATTTTTAAAACTCTTTTCAACCCGATATAACAGCTTAAACAATTTAAACCAAGTCATCGGCGACACTACATGCCTAACCCAAGCTAATGCAGCTTATAGACAAGAATTAAATAAGAGCTAAAGGATGCTCAATGAAGACTTATACAAGTGGGATAATAACAAGTTAACCAAAGCTCTGGCTTACACAATGCCTAAGCACAAAAGGGATACAAGTACTACAAGTGTTATAACTACTAGTAGCTAACCAGAGTAAATAAACAAGTTCTATACAATTACCCAAGCATAGTCTAGTTGACTTGCTTAAACCCGTCGTCCTTACAAAATATGAACAAAAGGAAGAGAACATCTAAACCACCTCTTCAACAAAGACGACGAACCAAAAGAGTACACAAGCACGAACACTCAAGTCAACGAGCGACTGTCGATCTAAAGCAAAGAAGGGGAAAGGGTAAGTCATAAAGACTTAAGCTATCAATCATGCATGTCATGGCAATATGCAACATACAAGCAAGTTATAGTCACATAAGTAGAGATCATATATCCAGATGCACATTGTTTCACATAGGTGCGCATAAATAAATCACATAGATTAGGATATATGGAGAGCCGGCCGCTACGTAGTTCCCGTGATACAAGCGTTATCTCGAGCTGCATGTCGGGGATGCCAGTAGTACATCGACCTTCCGAGGGAATGCTCTGATAGAACCAATGGTACTCGTATTGATGCAACAAAGGGAACTACTTCCCACCGCGGCCACAAGGGAGGCGTGTGTGAACAAGGACAGATGCCACCGACTCATGCAATGCCAAGTAATGTATACTTAACAAAAATATAAGAGTGAACGAGGTCGACAAGAGCGATCTCGCTCATGACAAGTAAATTATTCTCATCAATAACCAAGTAGGATTGAGTTCTAATAAGAGCGAACTCACATGTCAATTAAGCATTCTATAATATGACATTCAAGATCGAGCAAGGTAATCAATCCAAGTTCAAGAGTCTAGAATTATTATTCTAAGGAAACGCGTGAGAACGTCAGTAGGGATTGATCGGTGAGCCTAAGTATTGTTCAATAGCTCGCTAAACTTGACTCCGCTGAGTCGCCTCTAACAATTCATCCAATAGAGTTAGGATAAATGCATCATAAACCCTTTCTAAGTTCACGACATGATCGGTTAGGTCATTAATCCATTTAACAACCGTATTAGAATTGTCATCAATTCAAATTCAATGAGCCTTAGAAATTATTATTTCAAAGTTGATAATTTACAATAGTCCAAGAACATTTATTCCCAGAGGAGGCATTAGAACACATTTAATTCTACACACAAGATCCAATTCAACAAGATGAACAACATGGCGGGCATTAAACTAAGGGGAATCGAAGCCATCTTCAATTTATGCTGATCTCCTTGCTCGGTAGCTTCATCTCGTGTCTCGTTTGGCAAACGGAGGTGGAGCTCAATCCATGGAGTAGACACACTAGTCTCAATTTTTATCTCTACACACACCAATATGGCAAGAGAAAGAGAAGAAAAATCTGGAATGGTAGCTTAATGGCTGATCAACAAGTGGGAGAAGGCTTATATGCTGCATGAATTGAGTGGATTTCACATGGCACAAGAAGAGGCCCAAATCCACTTGTCCAATGGAGGTAGCTTATGGTTAGGGCTAATCCAACTTGATTAGTGTTTAATAGGTAGGATTAGGCCAATTAGAGGGGGTTAAAGGGGTCAAAGGTCGGACATAGGAGAGGAGGGAGAAAATTTCCCAGAAGCCGAAGAAGGCCGAGGCGGGCGCCAAAGATATTCATGCCGCCTCAAATGCTGGGGTCTCTGCTTTCATTTGCTCTCGCCAAGGCCACTCGATCCATGGGCGCCTCAACTGGGGCCCAAAACTTGACTTAAACATGTCCTAAAGGGTCCTAAACTTGTGGGCAACCATTCTAGGTCTAACACCACCCAAAACAAGTCCGAAACACACCCGAACAACAATTTAACAAGGTAGGACAAGGCTCGAATCGTTTAATTTATTGGTTTACGAATCAAACCCGATCAAACGTTAATGAAACTAAGATATCTTGGGCATGGAAAAGGCTTTGTTTAACCATGGTAAGAGTTCAATACAAGGCCGGGAACTCAATGAACATA
>CM028377.1:177323051-177353835 GCA_013146195.2 Codonopsis lanceolata
CAAATCCTTTGGTGAATAAAGACCAAACTTCTTGATTAGTTCCTGCACATTTGGTTTGGTGATGAAGATTCCAAAGTACGATGTGCATTTGTATCGTAGTCTGAAAATAGGTAAGTTCACCCATCATGCTCATCTCGAACTTGCTTTGCATTAGCTTCTCGAATCTTTTGCATGCTTTGGTTAGTTGATCCAAAGATGATGTAGATCCATAGATTTGTACGAAGAGAATGACCTTTGTCTTGAAGATGAATAAAAGTAGTGTCTATTCTTCCTCTACAAATCCTTGTTCGATTAAGAACTTGGATAGAGTTTCATACCGGGCTCACAGGACTTGCTTCGGTAGTAGAGCTTTTCTTGAGTCGGTGAGCGTGATCCGTTTGTCCGAGATGACAAATCACGGAGGTTTTTTGTGAAGATCACCATTCGGAAGGCACTCTTAACATCCATCGATACACTTTGAAGTCCATGAATGAGGCATAGGCTAGAAAGATTCGATTGCTTCTAGTCTAGCAACGGGAGCAAAAGTTTCATCAAAGTCAATTCTTGCTTCCCTGGGTAGCCACGAGCAACCAATCTAGCTTTGTTTCGGTGAGATTTCCATCTTCATCTCTCTTTTATGAAACCCACTGTGCTTGATGTTGGATGATCGATCGGTCTTTGAACTAAGCTCCACACCTTACATCTTTCAAACTGGTTCAACTCTTCTTGCATAGCTTCAATCCAGTTATGATCTTCGATAGCTTCATCAATCTTCTTTGTTTCGGAGTTCGATGCAAATGCATAAGCAAACAAGTTTCTTCTCGAACCTTATTTCTCGTCTGAACTCGAGTTGAGATCACCAATGTTGAAAATGGGATGATCTCTTCAATATGGGGAGGAGATCATTTTCAATGGATTCTTCCCTTAAGTGCAGGAGTTGGTTGAGAGAGATTCACCAAAATACGGTTCGGAAGAAATATAGTCTTCAAAACTTTCATTTTTGAGGTGAACAAGAAGGATGAGAGATCTGTAAAGGTGCTTGGGGTAAAATGAAGAGATGGGTTCGAGTCAGCAGACGAGTTGTTATCGGTATCGGTAGAGATCTCATCAGCCGGTGAATGATTATCGGTATTGGGTTCACTGCATTTTCTTGAGTTTTTAGATAAGGTATTGTATTTGTACATGTCAATCATTATGAGAATCATTAGCAACGTTCGAACCATTCTAGGCTCTAACAAGTCATATTCATCAAGCGAAACATGCCGCATTCTAAGATTTTTTAAGTTAGATTTCTTGAAAATGCGAAATGCTTTTGAATGTTTGAATACTGAAAATTTCGTTTGATTTTGCATCAAATTTTCCTCTATATTCTTTTCCGATTTATAAAGAATAAAAACATTCTGATAGAAGATTTTAAGAAATCCTATGTTTAGGGGATCTTCCTCTCCATATTTCATATGGAGTTTTATTATGAAACTTGTTTACCGAGGGGATCTATTACGAGTAAAGCAAGCGATTATTGGCCCCTACGCGGAAATACCGGAGGAAGTTTAGCTTACTGCGGCATTGTTCTGGCTGCTTCAATCGATGTTCTTCAGATTCGGCTACACCATTTTGTTGAGAATGCAGGCGGTAGAGAAGTTGTGGCCGATCCCATGGTCATCATGAGTACTTTTCTACACCATTGTTTTTGAATTCGGTGTCGTTGTCGATCTTATGTCACAAATATCTTCAAGCTTTTGAGTTTGAAGTCTTCTAAAAAGTGTAGTGACTAGATCATACGTTTCATCTTTAGATGTCATTGATTCAATCCAAGTGAATCTAGAGTAGTCATCAACTACTACAAGTGTGTACTTGTCTCTAGAAATCTTGGTTGTTGTAATAGGTCCAAAGAGATCCATATGCGAGAAGTTGAAGAGGTCGTTTGTTGACAATCTGAGACTTTCTTTTTGAAGGAAGACTTGGAAAGTTTTCTAATTGACAAGTTTACAACTTACGTCATGATCGGCGGACAAGTAGGTAGACCTTTGACAAGCCTATTTTTGGAGCTTTGGAGAGGTGCTTGAAGTTGAGGTGTGCGAGGGCATGTGCCATAGCCATTTGTTGTCACGAACATTGTTGGCTACTAGACACGGGTTTGAGAATCTCCTAGAAGATTTAAGTCCACGACAAAGACATTTCCTTGTCTATTGCCGGTTAGTATTGTAGAAACACGATTCACATGTCTTTGATGAGGCCTTGGTTTGAATTGAATTGGCATAGAAGTCCTTTGTCGCAATTGTGATATGCTTTCGAGAAGATTGTGCTTTAAACCACTTACTAGAGAAATTTTGTTGATGGAGAGACTTCCTCTAGTAATGGTGAGCCATATCAATTGTCTTTCCTCTTGCATTGTCTCAAAATAACCGTGGGTCCTTTTGCTTCAACTATATACGTAAGAAGACTTACGTTCCCAGTCATGTGCCTTGAGCGACCCTTGTCTAGGTACGGATGTCTTTGTTTTCGATTCTATAGCCATGAAGCATTCTTGAAAAGAAGTTAAAGCAAACAAGGTACCCTTTATTTTCTTTTTGGGTCTAAGGATTAGCAACCTTTTGCAACCCATACCTACTTGACCTTGAGAGAACTAGGTCTCTCGGATCTTAGGGTGAACCTTAGCGAGGGCATTACGGTGCCGGATGACCTAAGCAATGACAAGAATGACATAAATGAAAAGTCCATAGAAGCTGTTAGAGTCTTCAAGAAGAGTGCTTATGATTATTCCTTTTTTTTTTTTTTTTTTTTTTTTTGGCAAAGCGGCGGCACTGCGGAATATATAAATGAAGAAAAGGATACAAGCGAGAGGGGACAACCGGCCTTACCCAAATAGCGGGGGGACAAAGGGCGACCTCTTAAACGAGAATCAAACTAAAACACTAAACAAATAGAAAGATCAAAGACTACATTACACCTTGCGGAAATTGTAAAAACCTAGAGCATCATCTTTGGGCGCCTTCGGACGCCGGCGGCAATTGATCTATCTGTTAAATTCATTGGAGGCAGGTTATGGCGGCATTGGCAAGGCGATCGGCCACTAAATTTTTCTCCGATAAATATGCTCTAGATCAAAATTACCCATCAAAGAGACACCTTGTCGAAACTTCGTAAATATCTTGCCAAGGCGATTATAGCTTCCTTTAATAGCGAGACTACGACCAAAGAGTCGATTCAACCACCACATTTGTTAAGTGCGGGTTTGTGGCATAAGCGAAGCCCATCACGCGAGCCATAAATTCAGCCTTAGTATTAGTTCCTGTCCATAAGAGTGCAAAAACCCGGCTATGAAGTGCCCATTCGCATCTCTAATCACCCCACCACCCGTTGCTAGACCACCAACCAGAAGAGCCGTCTATGTTGAGCTTAAAACCAGGATGTTTAGGAGCACACCATCTCAGCCATAAGCCTTTCTTAATCTTAGGCTGTAAAACCGATAAGTCCAACATTTGAAGGCTACGCAAACCTCTAGAAGTCGGAGATGATTTGGGATGAAAAATCGCATCTTGTTGCGGAGCCCATACAGAATCCGATTATAAGCCTTGTCAACATCCATGGGTTGGTTGTCATAAAGCGCACTGACATCTCTGTCCAAATCGCCCGCAAGAAAATAACACAGTACCAATCGAGCTGCTCTAAGCGAGATCGCAGAGGCTCCATCTAACCAAATCGAAAAAGATGATTTATAGAAGAATATCGATCAATCTTGTTAAAAGGAAAAGCTAACCGGCTCCACAGATCATGAGCAAACTCTGAATCCAGAAAAAGATGATTAAGCGATTCCCTCTCATGATTTATCTTGCGGCAAACACAACGAAGCGATCGGCACACAACGAGAATGAAGGCGGAGGTCGGCCAGGAATTGCCCCAAACATAAGCTTCCATCCAGAACCCACTAATCTTGGTGGGAATCCGATCCTTCAAATCTTCTTGGCCCAAAAGCGAGAATGTCACTTTTTGATATGGTCCCAATAGGTTTTGGCATCAAAATCCCATTATTTGTTAAACTAAAAACTAACTTATCCGGAGTATCTTCTTGGAGTCGCACTTGTAGAATCTTATCATGAAACTGGGAAGGAACAATCTGTAACATCGAAGGCAGCTGATCAAAGGCCTGCTTAACAGATAAGTTCATATCAATAGGACGCGGGCCTTCAAGCCGAACACCTAGCCAATTGTCGTTCCAAAAAGATACATTCCCCACTTGACATCCATTGGTGAGGTCCATGATGTCGCTAATATGAGAAAAAACCGATCTAAATGGCGTGTGTCGCACCAAGCGACACAATAAAGCCATGCAGTTTGATATTTGGAACCAATGAATCGAGCCCATAAACTCTTACCAACGAGGACACTCCAAGCTAATTTTGCTTGAAGAGCATTCGAACTTGAACAATCTGCGAATACCGGGCCTCCTTCACAAGTCGGTCTGCAGATAGTACGCCAAGAGACCCAATGAACTCGACTATCACCTGAACTACCCCAAAGGAAATTTGCCATAGCCATTTCAATACGATTAAGAACTGTTACAGGGACCTTAATAGCTGCCAAAGAGTATATGGGTATGCTACATAAAACTGACTTGAGAAGAACTATTTTGCCACCGAAAGATAGGAGCCTCGATTTCCAGCCTTCTATCTTCTTCTTGACCCGAATTCCAAATCTTCAAAATAACTACGTTTAACCGCCCCCGAAACAAGGGAAGACCCAAATATTTCATGGGGAAAGATTGATGCTTGCAACCCGACCAATTTGCGATGCGATTAATCTTAGCTCGAGAGAACCAAGAAGGAGTATAAAAACCACTTTTCTGCAAATTTATACTCTGGCCAGAAGATTGCTCATATATATTTAACAGCCGCCTCAAATGAACAATGGTTTGCTTCCCCGCATTACTGAAAACAATCATGTCATCGGCATATAAAAGATGCGATATAAGCATATTACCCCGCCCATGAAAGTAAGGAACCAATCGACCCTCCAAAAAACTCTTATTAAGCGCACGAGAGAAAATTTCCTGGGCAAGAATAAAAAGGAGAGGCGATAAAGGGTCACCTTGCCGCACTCCACGAGACGATTGAAAGAAGCCATGGCTGGAACCATTAATTCGGATCGAGTACCATATATTATTAACCAAGCGAGCCACCAAATCGCAGCATCTATCATCAAATCCAAAAGCACGAAAGGATCGAAGGAGAAAGGGCCATTCCAATCGATCATACGCCTTGGACATATCGAATTTAAACGCAATATTACCTCCCCGCACTTTTTTATCCATCCGTCCAATTAACTCGTGTGCAAGAGCAATATTTTCATGAATAGCCCGCCCTTGAACAAACCCCGACTGCTCAGGAGAAATTATACGTGGTAATAGCCCTGCCAACCGTTTCGCGACTACTTTAGAAATAATCTTACAAGAGAAATTGCATAAACTTATAGGACGGAAATCCCCAAAACTCACTGGGTCATTTACTTTCGGAAGTAAAACCATAACTGTAGCTGATAAACCTTGAGGAAGAGAAGTGCCACGAAAAAAATCCTGAATAGCTTCCACTACATCGTCCTTAACGATAGACCAACATCCTTGAAAGAAATGTCCCGTAAACCCATCCGGCCCTGGAGCACTATCGGCATTAAGATCACAGATGGCATCCCAAATTTCTTCCGACGACGGCACCATAGACAACATGTGATTATCCTGGCTATCAATACATTCCTCTATTCCATCAAATAAAGTATCCTGATCGATTGGAGAAGAGGTAGTGAAGAGATTCGAGAAATAGGACGTTGCAAGATCACCCAAGACATTATTGTCAGTACACCACGAACCATCCTGAAGTTTAATGCGAACCTTATTATGGGCAGTCCTCTCCTTGATCGATGCATGAAAAAAAGCAGTATTTCTGTCGCCATCATGAAGCCACCTTTCTCTCGATTTCTGTTGCACAAGCTCTTCCTCCCAGCGCAGTAATTGGTCCATCACCAGTCTATGCGATCGAAGCTGTTCATTCACTGTATCATCCCATCCAAACTGAAGTTGAAATTCAAGACGAAGAATGCTATCTTGAGTACTACAGATCTTCTTATGCACATGCCCAAAAACAGACCAATTCCAAGTCTTTAGTTCCTTGCGAAGATACATCAGTTTTTTATGAAGAATCACCATAGGAGAGCTCATAAAACCAGCCACGGGTCTGTTCCATTGCCGCATAACAAAGGATAGAAAATCTTTATGTTCCAGCCACATGCGCTGAAATCTGAAGACTCCCTTCGGCTTTTGAAACAACTGAAAATCAATCAGAAGAGGAGAGTGATCAGAATACATGCAACACAAATGTGAGACACGCAAAGCGGGTAACGATGACTTAAAAAGACCATTCAAAAGAACCCTATCCAACCGTTCCCAAATCCTTCCTCGTCCTTGATGACCATTGCACCATGTATATTTACTACCCTCAAAACCCGCATCCACAAGCCCCGCTTGAATCATAAAATTCGAGAAATCATCCATACTATTGAAGTCATGACCAATACCCCCCAATTTTTCTGAAGAGTGAACAATTGTATTAAAGTCGCCTCCTAAAAACCACGGATCTGCATTGATTCGAGAAATATCCAGCAGCTGACTCCAAAGCTCCTGTCGCTCTACTCTAGTACACTTAGCATAAACAAATGTGGCTAGAATAGAAGGAAAATTAGCACCCGATAAATGAACTGTAACATGCTGATTTGCTGCTCTAAATAAACTAACAGAAATCTCATCTGACCATAAAATCCATATATGCTTATTAACAGGGCTATTATGCAAATAATGTCGATAGTTTAATTTCCTAGCAACATTAATAATGCGATCCCCCGCAATTTTCGGTTCTAAAAGAACTACCAAAAAAGGAGAATATTGACGACGAATATTCTTTAAGAAAGATATGGTCTGTTTATTGCCCACACCACGTGCATTCCATATGAATATTGACATAAAAACAATTAAGATGAAGGTGTCGGAGCTTTTGTAGAAGCTCTAGTCTGTCTTTTAGAGACTTGAACTTTCTTCAGTCCCTTAACCTTTTTGGCCTTTTTAGTTGCTTTGCGACATTCTTGTCGAAACCCCTCCGTCGACGAATCAGACTTTGGAAAATCGTGTATGTCATCCATAGAAGCTGATCTGGTAAGCTTTTCTTTTGCCACCTTAACCTTCGGACTAGCTGATTTTGTCAGATGATGTTCATCCAATTCACCCACTTCCCGGTCTGCAATGTCATGCAGAGATGAAAACGCATTACTTAAAAAAGGTGCCCGTTCCTCTTTGTCTCCTGTAAAATCTTCCAAGGCGTCTTGGTTACCAACAACATTCTCCTTAACATTATCCTTGTCCTTTCCATCAGCCATCGCATTCGACTCTGAAGATACCCCATTCGAAGAAACCGTAGCCCTAGGACACTCCTTACTATGATTCAATTGAGCAGGTTGAACCTCCTCCAAAATAACATTGGTCTGGCTAGGCTGTGGAACCTGATTTTGCTTCATCTGCTCAGATGATACCTTTTCCAACACAACCTTGGTGTGACTAGGTTGAGTAGTTTGTCCAGCCCCTTGCGCTTTAGAAATTCCCGTCTTTAAATTCGTATCATCAGTTATATCAATAACTTCGGGATCACAACTCTTCCCTTGATAGTTCTTGGCATGAGATACTGAGGCTGCTTCTGCTCGTTTGCCAACAGGTTTCCATGTGGTCTGCGGGCCTTCCTTCATGGGAGGAATTGATTGATCCTTAGCAGCATCCTTTGTATTCTCTTGAACGTTAGCAGCGTGACCATTCTTGAATCCAGGAGGCTTAGGAACAAAGCGATTTTTTTTACGGCACTCTTGCTCAACATGTCCCAATAATCCACAACCCGTACAATACGCAATGTTGCCTTCAAATTCAATAGGCTGCCAAAAACCCTGATCCTTTGACGTCCCAATCCATATGCGATCTGGAAGAGTTTCTGAAACGTCCATCTCGATACAGATACGGGCATACATGGGGTGCGATAAGGATAGGGTTGTGTCATCTACACGAAGAAACTGTCCCAGAGAGTTCCCTATCCTATTAAGGTACGAGGCATTAAAAAAGGATAGCGGAAGATGATGTAGTCGAGCCCAAACAGCAACCCTAGGATTGTCTCTCTTGAAACCGAAATCGGGCGTCCACCGAAACGATCGATACATGCAACTCTCGATCATGTGCGATTCCTTGGACAAGGCACGTGTTAAATCCTCCTTGGACGCCAAATGAACCATAACATGCCGTGGATCAAGCAAACCTACCACCGCGGATCCAATGAGTTTCCAAGACTTGGATATATGATTCTTGATAACCTGAAGCGATGGTCGACCCGACGAGAATTTCAACACAATAGTGTTCTCGAACTGATTTTCTGCCGCCTCAATTTCCAACGGTGTAAATAAACAAGCGGGTTCATTGAGGATTTTGGAAGGAGGACGGGGAGGCAAGGCGATAGGAGGGAGAACATTAACTCGGTTAGGCTGAACACAACTTGGACTAGCCGCAGGCTTAGAAGCCGCTGCTGCATAAGAGATCGGATTTTTAGGTGCGGCTTGAGACGTATCATTCACGGCAGCATGAGGCGTAGCACCAGATCCGACTGTTGTCTTATCAGACCCGTCCGGCGGCTTAGCAGCCGGATCCATGCAAGAAGCCGAAACCCTAACGAGGGAAGAAGGAACAAACCCTAGAGAGAAAGTCTCAAAACCCTAGAGAGAGAAAAAACCCACCCACTTCTATTAGGCTGTTCTACCATTATTAATCATGAGTTGTAGAGAGTTGTTTACCAACTAGCTTATTTTGGTTCAGCTTGCTTGTTGACGGTAGACTTAATTGGTTTCTTTCGAATCTTTCTAGGTAGGTTACCAACAGACTTAGCTTTAGCTTTTCCGTTGAATACCTTTTTAGGAGGATTCGGTAGAATACCTTTAAGTTTACCTTCAACAGGTAAAGGAGCTTTGCCTGTTTCATAGACAAACTTGATAGTTACCTAGAGGTTTAGTAGGTCTACCGTCGGCCAGACTTTGCCTTGGCATAGTTGTTGCCGGTAGACTTCACTTTCTACCATTACCTTTCGAGTTTCTCATTTGAGTCATCATTTTGGCTTTTCCTTTTCGAACTTTAGGAGTAAACGTAAGGAACACTTGAATAACCAAGGCCTTGTTTCCCTATATTTCCAAATGTCATTTAGAGAAAGATATATCATTAGTTTGAGGATTCACCTTTCTCTTTGGACCGAAGAGATTGTCGGAAGAGACACATCGAATATCCTATGCCTGTTTTATCATTGCTAGATTTTTGGTCGGTAAGGATTTCTTCAAATGCATCCTTGGAGCTATTCCAGAGTCAATTGTCTTTGCAAGGCAATTTTCTCTAGGTCAAGTCCTTTGATGTGCTCGGTCAGACATACCAATTTTGTCATTAAGAAATTTGTTTTCTTCCTTCCGATTTGATACTCTCTTGTTGACGGCTATTGAGAGTTTGAATCTCATGCCATCAAAGATTTCTCGGTGTAAGTTTCTCACAGTTCTTGGCCAGTTTAACATAGGTACTCTAAAGGAATTAAATTCTTCAAGCATATCCCGATTATCCTTGAGAAGTTCTTTCTTACTGAAACTATCACCTGTTGGTTTCATTTTTGTCCAAAGGACTTCGTGAAACTACAACTTCATTTTCGAGTCATAGGTAGGACATGAATCATGAGCTATTAAGCATATGTTAGCTTGCTCACAATCCTCTTCCTCCTCATCTGAATCAGTCTCAAACCATGAAGCAACCTGTTTGTCTTCTATGTCTTCAGCCAACATACCCTTTTGTTTTTGAAATTTTCTAAAAGTGGGTTTTCGGTATGCTTCAAATTTTGGCTTGGGACATTTTAAGGCAAAGTGACCAGGTTTTCTACAATTATAACACACAAGCTCTTCCTTAGATGAGCTTTCACCATTTTTCCTGAAAGGTTGTTGGTGAGTGTTCTTCCTTCCATATTTTGCAAATTTTTGAAAACGTTTAACAAACATAGCAAATTGTTCATCAGATAAAAACTCATTTTCACTGGAAGAAGTAGAAGGTTTGTTTTCAACAATGATTTCTTCTTGGACCATGGCTGGCAAAGACACAATTCGACTGTTTGTCTTGCTCTAGAGCTTGATTAACTTCAAGTTCATAAACCTTTAAACTTGCGTAGAGACTACGAAGAGTCATCTCGTTTAAGTTCTTAGATTCTTTCATAGCCGTGGTCTTCACATGCCATAAGCTACCTAGAGAGCCTAGAAACCTCATGTTCATTTCCTTTTTGTCATATGTTTTACCAAGAGAAAAACAACTATTTATTACCTCACTGAATCGATCGTATGCTTGTCTCAAGGTTTCCTTAGGATCCTTTTGAAAGAATCAAAGCTGCTGGATGTATGTATATTTTCTCGTTGTCTCTTGTGTCTTGGTCTCCTTCCAAGTATTCTACAAGAGCTTCCCACATCTCTTTCGTAGCTTGTACATCGAATCACTTGTTTGGTAGGTGCTTGTGTCTAGAGAGCCGGTGATTATATTGATTGCTTTCTTGTCAAGTTCTACCAAACTTTCTATCGCCCTCTGTCCATTCGATTCTTCTTTAGGAACTTCTCGCAGGTTCCCCGATGGAGGCTAGAAGATTTGCCTTCATTGGTACATGTTGACTGCGGTGACACATTTCCATAACCTCGTTGTCAATAGAGTTCATGAATCTCATTACTTTATCCTTCCATACATCAAAATGACCTTCGTCCAATATTGGGACGTGGTTAGCATTAGATGTAGGCAAGATATAGTGTGTTTGTGCCATTATGTCGTATCTCTCAAGAGTTTAATCTTGGAAAAACTTGTTTTCGAAGAGTAAGGCTCTGATACCAATTGTGGGTCCCAATGAGCACAATAATAAGCTAGAAGCGGGGGGTTGAATAGCTTATTAACACTTTAAAAACTTTTAAGTAATTTCCTTGAAAGTTACTTGCAATCTAAGAAAAGAATCAAGTAGCGGAAGACCTTCAAGAAAATTGTTCCGTGTCCGCCGATAAGGACTACCGGTAGACCTTTTACGTATTACTTAAGTTCTCATAAATGGATAATATAAACAATGAAACTAAGCGAGTTCAAGTAATAGACAAACAGTAAGGAATAACACAAGTATTTTGGGATGGTTTTCACACTATAATGAGTGCTACGTCCACCACCAAGGCAGTCAACCTTGGATTTAAAATTGTGCACTATGTTTTCCACTTAGATCAATTACAAAGAATATCCCTAATGGATCGTGTACAAAATATTGACTTGTGTTTGGGTCTAGGGAATTAAATATCGTAAATACAATATATTTAATTAAGTGCGAAATATAGTTAATGGAAGTTAACAACAAGAAGAATAAAGCAATAAATGTTGATGAGCGACTTCTTGTTGTCGGCGAGGACTTCTAGATCTGTTAAGGATCTATTGAATGCACTAATTGGTGAAAGACTTGGAGTTATGAAGTTTGAGAAATTCTTTAAGTGATTTCGATTGATTACATGGTTGTCTCTTTGTTCGGTCTTGATAGCGGTATTTATAGCGAGGTGCATTTCAAAAGAATCCGTTGGAGAGGGCGAAGACTTCAACGGCTTATTCATAAATGCATTAAATGCATGGGGTCGATCGAAAGATTTTCGTCTTCCAGTTATCTAGAGCGGATAATCATTTATGAGATCTTCAAAAGGTGGGCGATTTGGTGTCGAATCGAGAGATGAAGCGAAAGTAGGGGGATGATGCGCTTACGCTTCGGGAGACGAAAAAGTCTTCACTCGCTTTTCGGAGAAAGTTGCTTTCGGCGGCTTGACATGTCGATGACTTGGATTAATTCAAACAATATATAGGAATAAGTTTGAATTAATCCGATTTTCTTTGGAGAGGACACGTTGAAGCGAATCAGTGGACACGAGGTCTACCGATCTTAAGCTTTGAGCAGTCTTCGGTGAAGGCGAGATGGGGTCTTCTGGCTTGAACACGAAAAGTCCTACAAAAACTATACAAGGCAATGTTCTATACCACGGTTGCCACGCTTATCGTCTGCTTGCCCGATTAGCCAGAAGTATAAAACTAATGTAATGTCGAGATATAAATTTAATATAAGAATCAACAAGGAGGCAAGTTTGTTTGTCGGCGACGAAGGAGCGACTGATTCTCTCGACATCTATTATCATAGGGCAGCAGGCGGGGGGCGAGAATCCTCATCCTCATCGCCGTTGGCCTCACGCTCAAATATTGCGTTCATTTGTTCAAGCCACGTTATTGGCCAGCAGTCGGAGGAATCCACTCGGCTCATCGCTCTCTATCATTATTTGCAATGATCCCGGCTCATCCACAGTATAGGGGACAAAGCGTGGCTCCTCAGGACATGACACACGAGGAAAGCCGCTCCCCATTCGCCATCATCTCGGGGAGTTATATCCGTGCGGCCGCCATTGCTTCGAACATACGTAGAACATGGTTGCACCCTTGGGAATAATAGGGAACCCGACTTTGCATCTGATTGGTCAAGCTCGGCCGACCAGTTTGAATTCTTCAATATGCGGTTTTGGCGGTGACTTCCGTGTCAACGGCTTTGGCACAAGCTTTCTCCTTCTTCTCAGTGCGACGAGCACTCTCGAACTTCTTCCTCTCCTCGTTCAAAATTTTTACGGCGGCCACCTCCCATTCGTTCGAGCAAATTCCACAGGCTTTGGAGGCGGATAACCTCCTCCTCGAGCTTAGGCGGCTCGGCAACCTTTGTTAGGACTTCTTTGTCCTTAGCCAACAAGTCTTCTTTATAAGACCAGGCGGCTTCCTCGGACTTCCGCTTAGAACGCTCGAACAAAGCTCCGGCCTTATCTTTATATATATAAATGCACACTTTGTGCGAGGAAAGAGTGACAGAGGTGAAGCTGCAAAACAAAAACATACATGGCGAGAAAATATACATTATCGATAGATTATCCTCATCAAATAATAGGCATGACGTACCTCGCTGACTAGCAAACCAATCTCACTTGAGCGACCGGCATTCGGTTAGTCTCAGCATCACGCGCGGACAACATCGGTGGGCGACCTTTTCGAGGATCCCGCATGGCTTGGCTCATGGTTCCCGATCACGAATGTTAATTCGCCGAGAGGGGGGCGGCGGCGAGCTTCGTTCACGAGGCCTAACCCCATCTCGGGATACGGGCGCCACAAAGTTGGCTCTCGGCCAACTAGGAGTACCACTCGCGATGGCTCTTCCACGACGAGGAGGAGGAGGAAGCCCGTGACGAGAAAGCGTTGGAAGGGCGAGGAGAAAGCGGGATCGAGACCACTTGAATTGTTTCTTAGGGTTCATCCCCCGTTCGTGGTCGGGTGCTCCGACTTCCGTCGGGAATCGGGCATGATTGGTCTCTTTCGAGAAAAGCGCTCGGTGGTCGGCCCGTCGTAGAAGGAGATCTTGGCTCAATAGAGGAACCAGGAGCCCGAGACGATTTTTTGCTCCTTTCGGAAAAGGGGGCCTTGGGTAAAGAAGTAGAAGCAGGCTCCTCGCGGCCCATCAACTCACCATGGCGAGCAACGGACCTCGCCTTGAACTCACTTTTTCTCTGTCTCAATATATCCTTCACCACTGCCAGCAAAAAGAAAACGAGTTAGAAAACATCAAAGATATCTCCCTTTTTTCATGAGATTCATAATCGACAATAAAGAATAAATACCAGCATCTTCAAAGTCAAATCGAGGTGTACAATCTCCCCCTAGACCGCATAACTCGCACTCACTAGGGAACTTGTGGTCATGACAAGTCCCAAAGGATGAAGCGGCTCGGGTGCTATGACAATCAAAGGATCCACACCCTCCACGGAGCATGGTACATCGGCGGCGTAAGATCCGTGCATCTGCACGATTGATTTCGATCAATCAACCCTTTGTTGACCTGCTTTCGGTCACTCGGTGCTCCTCATAACATGGCCATACACCTATCCTCCCCGGTGAAGGTGGCATACCGATCATAAGTTGGAGGTTTCATCTCGTAAGGGGTCGAGGCAAATGGCCACCCGACCCGGGATTCCACAACAATAATCCTCTTATCCCACTTGTCAACTTTATGGGGAAACTTCGGTGAAACGACTTCAAAGCTCCAGCTTTCGATCGGCCAATAATCCTGCCCGATCTTTTGTCCTTGGTAAGCGAAAAAGTTTTCGGAGTATGGTCATCTCGGTTCAAACCCAATCAACCGCCGGTCGCGATCGGGGTTAGCATCGTTGTGGTGGAGATCACAGGAGCGGCGTTGGTCTCCCATAAGAACTTCGACAACAAAGGATCTAGCGGAAGCATCCTTACGACACTAAAGAAATCATAGAAAAAGACCACTCTTTTGGTCTTGCTCCTCATCGGCGAGAGTCATCTCGGATTCATAAGGGACCCCTCGATAATCCTCCCCGGAAATCCCAATCGAGTCAAACCAGTTCCCCACCTCTATAAACTGAATCAATAGACTCCCGATGAGCAAGCGAGCTCAAATTCTGATAATCCTCGTTCACGATTGCCTCCTTCGGCTCGAGGTCGACCAGCAACTTCCTCGTCGCTAGGCATCCCACTCGAGCTCGCCTCATCTACCTCATCCTGGTCGGTGGTAACATCATTCACAACCCTTTCAAGGGGAACTCGACTATTTGCCTCTTGGATATTCCTTCCCTCTGAAATAAACACATCAGACCCCGTTCTCTCAGAATCTACGGATGAATGGTGCTCCTGGGCACCATGATCGTAATCATAAGCTTCTTGCTCATGATCAGAGTTGTCATCAAAGAGTCGAAGAGGGGAAGACATCCTACAATAGATCGAGCAATATCTTGATTAATCCCCAAAAAACTTATGATTCTTCGAAGATCTTTCCTTGATCTCCCTGCAAATTACCCAAGCCTAGACGGAAAGTCCTAAGAATCTACCCAGAAAACCATGAATATGAAGAACACAGAGAAAACTAGAAAGTTCAAAGAAATTTTATGAAGAAACAGAAGAGGATTAAGACCTGAGAAAACTTACTTGTGCGTTGAACATGGATCAATTTGCCAGAAGCTGAAACGTGGAAATGATCCAGAATGGCAGGAAACGAATTTCTTGTTAACTCAAAAAGTCACCACTGGATAAATTAATAGGAAGAACACGGTAGAAGCACTCGAAGAACTGAAAGGCAGTAAAAAAGAAATATGATTAGGGTTTTTCCCCTTTTATAGGCACAATTTTGGGAAAAAGGCGCCCAGATTACGTGCCCACGAATTCAAACAAAGGCGCTGGAAGCACAATCAAGCCGCCATTAATGCGCCTCGAAAACAGCGGCTCATCATGGTGAACAGCTAGCGTCACTTGAAAAGCCTTTTCAGTTTCCCTGCAACCGGCGCTTCGAATACACCAATTGTCACCAATGAAGCAGCTCCCCTCACTTCGGCCACAACAAAATTAAGCAAGTGTATTGCACCCCGCACCGAGCATAAATACTCGCCAAACAGGGAGCAGGGGGCCACTGATGAGCTCGACCCAAACTCTGGTCACGAGCCAAGCACATGTGTCAACACGTGATAGTCACATGTATGATAGAGACCAAGAAAGAAGTTATCCGAAAAGGATAGCTACGAGGTGAACACCACACATCTATATCGAGTAGGAATTTGACTATCAGTCAGCGAGCAGGGAGCAGGGCTGCTCGAATGAACCAGATCAATTTTGAGCTTAACTGGGAAATAACCTCACTGATCCCGAGATTTCCGTCGTGATCCCGTCAGTTACGCGGTCAACCCGCATTTATGGTATTAAAGTCCTAAATTATCTCTTTGATAAGGGCCCAGCCCAGATCTTACTCCCAAAAAGGCTATATATACTTTACAAAATCTCATTTAAAAGGTACGCACTCTTTCATAAACTGAAACCCTGTTATTTTGCTTTCAACTAAGCATAATACTTACTCTCACGCTCGAGGGGTTTCGCGAGGCCCTGCCTTGCATTCCTACTAAGGTGTTCTTCTTTTGACAGGGTTCTAACAGATCATATATTCAGACAAGCCCAGATATCCCATAAACCGCAAGGAACGGCCCAAGACAGTTGTGCGGCATCGGGGGGGTTACAGGTTAAGCCAGTTTGATTCGTTACCCGTTATAACCAAGCTCATTTCGACCCATTTTGATATTTGAATCTTACAGGTTCTGGCCTGTCCCAATCCACCAAATTGCCAGACCATTCAAAATTATATTTTTTTGGCTCTCAATTTTGCTATTAATTCCCATCTCTAAAGCTTACTTTTTTTCTTTCTTTCAGAGTCTTACTAGTTATAAAGTCCGGACTCCGCACGATTTTTTGGTAATAATACTACTATAATTTTTAAATATAACATATATTTCTTCTTTTGGTAATAGTAATAGTATAATTTTTAAATTTTTAGGCATTATGATTAAAATGTTAAAATATAAAAACCAACATCATTTTCTAACAAATGTAAAATATATATATTCTATTTGTAATAATAGTAGAAGTCTTCTAAATATTCTATTAACAATAATAGTAAAAGTCTTTTATTTTAACACTTTTAAAAGATACATTTATTATATTAATAATAATAGTAAAAGTCTTTTATCTTAATACTTTTGAAACAAACATCATTTTCAAACTAAAGTGGGATACATCTATTCTACTAATAATAATATTGGAAATCTTTTATCTTAAAACTTTTGAAACCAATATTATTTTCTATCTAATGTGGGATACATATCTTCTATTGTTAGTAAAAAAAAATATCTAAAAACTTTTAAACTAAAATAATTCTTTGTAACCAATGAAGAATAATAAATCATTTTTCTTGGTAAGATTTTGCCTAAGGACTTTTAAAGCGAACATCAACTTCTAACAATTGTGAACATATATTTTCTTTTGTAAGTTTAGTAAAAATCATTTATCTAAATACTTTTTAAACTAACATCAATTTTTAATTAATGTTTGTTACATCACTTTTATTGGTAATTATAATATAGATGCATCTTACATTGGTTATAAATTAATGTTGATTTTAGAAATTATTAAAGTACTCAGCTGATACTTGTTGAAAAATTAGTGTTTTTAAAGAAAGAAATTATTCACTTGAGGCACGAATTTTTGCACTGCAGTTTAATAGTTTAATTGTTTAGTCTAATTGTACTGTGATTCATCAATTTTTGCACCGCGGTTCAATAGTTTAATTTCCTAGTCCTATTGCATCACGATTCATCAATTTTATTGCATTAATTTTTGCACTGCGGTCCAATAGTTTAATTGCTAAGCCTAATTGTACCGCGGTACCAACTTTTATATACCGCGATGAATTAATTTTTGAACCGCGATACATATACATAATCCAAGTTGCACCGCGATATCAACTTTTATATAGCGCGATGAATTGATTTTTGAACCGCGATACATATACCTAATCCAGTTTGCACCGCGATATAAAATCATAAAGAACCAGGCCACGTCATCCACCTGTTTCTTCCATCTCCTCCGTCGTAAGCGTTCTTCTTCCTCCGTCTTCGTCCCAACTGAAAAATCCTTCAACCCAGGATAGATATATTACAGTTTCGTATCTTATGAATAAAAAAAAAATTTGTTTACCTTTCGGCGGCGTTGCCCCCGAACCCCCCACAAAGGGTTGCTGCCCCCTTGACCTGACCAGGCAAGTTGATCCATGTTTCGTTGCCATAATAGTGATTTTCAAATCCAAAGTGTGTTATCGGAGCTGTTGAATGAGGCGATGATGTTTTTGGAAAAATATCTCGAAGAGTGGTCTTTTACGATTGGAAAAAAAAAAGAACGAAATACTGGAGGGATTAGAAGCTTTGGAAAATGGATGGACCATAGTTTTATCCTTTAATATACTATAACACAGATTTATTTGAATAAGCTTGTTTGCTTGTTGAAATAAACTCGTTAGGTATATTATGTGTGGGCCTCCTTTTTGGATCGAAGAGTTAAGCCCAAATCCAAACTAAAAGCAGATTGCAGAACCAAACATGTAGAGTGTAACCGTGTAGTCTCGAAATTAAAGAAACCCTAGCCCTAGGGGGATAGTATGGAGAAATCGATTCCAATTTCCAGCTAATCGCAAACAATGAAATGCGGCAGTTTTAAACCACATAATCAGATATACCAAAAAGAAAACTCACTTGATTCCATTTCATTCAAAGAAAAGTAGAACATCAAATCGAATTACTATAAGGAATATGAATCTCCATCAAACCGGCTAATCCTCTAATTTAGTAATAAGCTGGTGAAATCGATAACGTCTCTATGACAACAACTTTGCCGCAAATCTTCATAGGATTTTCGATTTCACTATACGTACGTTTTCCATCTTTTGTTTGATCTCAATTTTATACAATCATATAACTTGTCTGTTCATTTTAAAAACATAGCAAGTTTTACAAATCAAACCGAGGTCGAAGATCATGAGCAAAGTTTAAGGACTAAAGCATATATTTTAAACAAATTAGTTGCTGTTAGATAATTATATCATATGTGTTTAATGTTACAAGTATTCCATCCGTTTCTAAATTATCGTCTTCCTTTCCTTTTTCGTCTGTCCCAAACTAATTGTCCAGTTTGAAACTTACCTTTTTAGAACATCACTTTTACCACTTTATCCTTACTTTTTCACCCTACTTTAATTATGGGCCACATATACATGGACTTTAAAGAAAACTACACATTAAACCAATATAAATAATCAAGTCAATTATTTTTTATTAAACTGTGCATCAGGTCAACTAGAACGATTAAATAAGGACAGATGGAGTAATTAACAAGCTGTAATACCAAAGAGGAATCATGAGCGCCATTTATTCTCCGCAAAGACCAAGACGCCCTCGCCATAATTTCCACTTTCAATTACGTCCATTCCAGTTATACCAATTACCAAGGCAAGTATTGATCAATGATCTTCATGGTGGGCTCACGTGTCCTTTCACCTTTGGTTAACTTAGATTAGTTGCACACTTGATCCAGCCAAACAGTTGTCAACCACTTTTTCCTTGGTTTAGACTTTTGAGTATTAATCTCCTCGGCCCGGTTCTGAACTTTTGAAGGTTAGAGCGAAAAGAAAAGAAAAAACGGGTTCTTAAAAAATTATAAAAATAAGATTTTTAGATGAATAATTTTTTGACTCTTCGTAATTTAAAATATTAAAAATGTATACTGTCTACAAAAAATATAAGAAAAATAAATATTAAATAATTACTGAAAACTGTTATTCTTCATTTGCTAAAACAATTTGCAATAAAAAGAATATATTCAATCAATTTTTTTCTTTTATTAATTTTTTGACTTCTTGATTGATAAGTTTTTGGTAACATGTGTACACTATAAATTCAAGTTTAAAAAAAAATCAACTGACAAAACTAAAAATTAAACCGACACAAGCAATAAAAATTATAGTCACAAAATAATAAAATTTGATTTTTTCTTGAAATATTGATATTATATACATAATGATTATTATAATTACACGTATATTTTAATTTAAGTAATTGCTATTTTTTATGATCCAGATAAAAAATTTGATGGTCAACTAACTCTTTTTGTTAAGTAAATTTGGCAAAACACAATAAAATTAAAATTGAATAACTCTACCGGAGCCGAATACAAATTTTTTTTCTTTATTTAGTAACTCTTTATCTATTAGGTTCTGAAGTTAATTAAAACATATATAAGTAGTATTGAAGTTGGTAATAAATAAATAAAAATATTTAACCACAAACATTATACTTACAATGCAATTGGAGAATAAAGATAAAAGATAATAAAAAAAATTATAAGCATAATTTTAAAAAAATTATTTATATAAACAAAATAGTATATGAGATTATTTACCTAAAATGAGGAAATATATGATATAATATGCATATAAATAAAATTAAATAATTAGCTGTACATCTAAAATAAAAATAAAAATATTATAAAAATAACATTCATGAGATTTGAACCAAAGACCTCTACTTGATTATTACAACCAATCCATTGAGCTAGTGAAAATTTTGTATACTTCTATTACGTTATTTATTTTATATATAATAAAAATTAGCTTACATTTATAAAATTAAACCCTCTTACATTGGGGCTCTATTCTGTTGGGCATGTTTAACCCCTTCAAAATCGGGCCTGAATTTCTCATTCGTTCGTGCAAATAGTCTATTATTTCATTTTGAAATATTTCTTTTAATGATTTCAATTTTAAAATTATGTCTACAATTTCAACTTGAGTAATTTTTCTATAAGACCGTCTTACAGATCTTAATTCGTAAGATGGAGCCTCACTCTATCACAACTTAACACACCAACACACAGTGAGTCGGATCAATGAGATCAGTCTTACATAAAAGAGTCATAAGACCATCTTACCTAAGTTTTTGTCTTTCAACTTTACCCTCCACTTATGGTATGAGTGTATTGACTACGCTAAAATATTTTTATAGTTATAATCAACTTTAATGATACTTATATATCACTTAATAATTAGACTTTTTAAACTTGAACCCTTCGGGTGGAACGGATAGAATATTCATTTAGTGCAAAATGTTAAATATCATAAATCAGATATTTTTTTGAAAATAAGTTAAATATTTTATTGTGGTTAATTATATACAATTTGGTGACTCAGTAAATTTAAAATTATAAAGTTTTAACAATATATTCTTGAGAGGACTTTTTTGCATGGCCAATATATTTTGTTAGTTATGCAATATCATTGTCAAATGTCGATGCTGGGGTCCACATTAATTACGTTTTAGAAATAAGAACAAGAGATGTTGAAATGGAGGGTACGGGTTTATTCCAATAGAAAAAAGAGCCCCATACATCTTAAAAACCTAGATAAAGTACTCCCTTGCTTCTTAAATACTCCTTTCGTTTCGGGTAAACAGTTCCAGTTTAAAAGTAAAACTTTTTAAAAAATAACAATTTCAGTAGCTATTTAGTAATAAATGATATTTTTTTGTCTTAATTTTTGAAATTGTATTCTTTAAGTGAAATATCCTAAAGTAAAATAGTGGATTTTTTGGCTAAAAAGAAAGGAGTATCCGGTGCAAAATAATCGATCTCTTTGATCGGCGTATGCGTACCGTTTAATGTGAGGAAGATCAACAATGTGTTTAATGTGAATTCCATGGAACATGTAAATTAGATTTTTTTTAAAAAAATTATACTTTAACCACTAAATTAGGAAACTCAAAATTTACAAATCAGAAATTATGTCCGATTTTGAAATGAATTTTTTTGGCATTTGTAATTAATAACGAGTAAGTCTTCTATAAAATCATCTTATGGATCTTAATTCGTAAGACGGAACTCCACTCTCTCACAACTTAACTTACCAATATATAATGAATTGGATAGAAAAGATCCGTCTTACTTAAGTTTTTGTCATTAATAATTATGATGTAGCAAGTTACCCCCAGCTGAATTTGATATTTTGTCAAGTATCATATGGCTCTTGGCCACTCTTACAGCTGTGGAAATTAACAATGTAATAATGGAAGGTTGATTTTGGCGTTTGGCCCAAGTTGACTGGTTAGTCTAAAATTTGGCCAATATATATATGTCATGAATATAGAGAGGTCTACATCAACTTCAACTTGCCTCTATAGTCTCTAAGTTAGTCACAACACATTTTTTTGACCTTTTTAAATACTACTCCCTCCGTCCCTAAATTATCGTCATCCTTTCCTTTTTTTCGTTAAAAATAATTTATTTTCAAACTTACTATTTTAACATCACTTTACCCTTACTTTTTCACTATACTTTAATTATGAGCCACATACACATGGACATTAAAGGAAACTACACATTTAACCAATATAAATAATCAAGTCACTTGTTTTTTCTTAAACTGTGCGCCGGATCAAATATGACGATTATTTAGGGACGGAGGGAGTATCTTTTTTCATATAGAAAATTACACTAAATCCCCTATATTATTTTGAGTTGACGGGTTTATCCCTTAATTTATATATATATAAAGCCAAGGTAGTCTAAAAATAGTAATTTTCCACCAAAATTTGCATCCCTAAAATAATAACCCCTATTTATAACAAACATTTAATGAATTCTATAATTAAATAATTTAAATTAAAATATTTATAACTCCTTGAAACTAGAGCCTAGGAATTAGAACCAATACATTCATTGCTCTTTGTTATCCAGACACAACCTTTTATGCATACAACTGTTAGTTTTCCATTGTTGCTAAATAAACTTCAGAAAAATCATGGATGACTTTGCGCAAGAAAGTTCATTGAAAGAAATCACAAATACTCACAATTAATTCTAACTGAATGACTAATATATATATATATATATATATATATATATATATATATATATATATATATGATTTTATTTATGAATTTTTGTCTACTTCATCAGATTAAAAGTTATTAAAACAAATACTTTCAATGAAATCACAAAAACTCACAATTCATTATAACTAAATGAAATATATGAATATCTTTTTATCTATTTCATCGGATCAAAATTCTTAAAAGAAATATTATGAACAAAATTACAAATACTCATTATTGATATTAAATATATGACTGACCAACAAAAATATATAGATTTCAAATTTTGTTGTTCATTTCATCATATTCGAAATTTAAAAATCATCAAAAGTTCATCTAAAACTTTATGCACATGATTAATTATAAATGACTGATAGATCTAAAAAATATATCGATTTAAAATAAATAAAATTTAACAAATACTTCAAGTAACAAGGACTATATATTTGTAAATAACAAAACAAAACAAACAATATTGCAACATAATTTTTCCTCTAACAAAGAGGAAATGTTTCGGAAGTGCAAAGTTATCTCTCTTTAAAAAAAATGAATCGACCATTTAATTATGAACGAATTGATTTGTCGTTGTGTTCGAAAAGCAATCAGATTTACATCAAATTGTAGAGTGCCCAAATATTCTCACTTGGAAAGCTACCTTGATGATCCCCCCTTTATAAAGCTCTATATTTTCGAGGATAGAGAATAGGGAGAGGGATAAAGAGTAAAAGGAATGAAGAAGAAAAACTAAAATGAGAGTTGGTTCCATAAATTGGGTTAATAGTTTGTTTTTTCTTCGGTGAGAGGGCAATGTTGCTAGAATAAATATCATGACAAGAGGTAGCGAGACTCAAGACAAGAGTTTTTAATATATATATATATATATATATATATATATATATATATATATATATATATATATATATATATACTCTAAAACGATGTCGTTTTAATATCCGTGAGTGGGGCGAAGTAACAAAGCTAATAGATTACATTTGTCTTTTAAATTGTTATTGATTATTGATATTGAAATAAGCCATAAACATGCTTAAATCAGTACAAATCGAATTATTTGAGTCAATTTTCAATTGATCATTCTCAATTAAATTTGTTTAGAGTAAGTTTTGTCATTCAATTAATATGTGTCGGGTTATGAACACGTCAAACTCATTTATATTTTTTTTGTCTTTTAAAGGTTTGAAAAGAATATGGTGAAAATTATGTCGGTCTCTTTTGACAGATATTCAACCGTTGTCCACTATGGTTTTTTAATTGGAAAAAAACAATTTTGATGTAAAAAGACGAGTATACCTTTAATGAATCGGACATGCTTGTGACAAATATCAGTTCATACATTGTCATGCATGATTCAAAATTGTGTAATTGTCATTCTTATTCCATAGCAGTGCATCACGATTTTAAATCGATACTTCATGTTCAAATTGGTTTATTTCCAATTCATAGCGATGCATTGTGATTCTAAATTGATGCATCGCGAATCCAAATCGACGTATCGCTACTAAAAATCCATACACTGTGACACACATTTTTTTGAATTTTCATTTTAATTATTTATTTAATTTTCATAAATTGCAGTTATTCCAATTTATTTATTTTATTATTGTTAATCAAATGACACATATATTTCTTTATTTTCATAATAATTTTTAATCAAATGATATTTTTCTATTCATTAAAATAATCTCCTCTTTTAGTTTTGTTTTTTGTCTTCATTTTGTTTGATTATAATTTAACTGAGTATAATTTGATTGAAAAATATATATGTTCGTGCGTTTAACGCACGAGTATAAAACTAGTTTGTTTAATCCAACAATATACCTCCCTCAATTATTGACCCGAACACTCGGTATGACTGTGTTTACGGAAGGCATTAATTGACAAATTTAAAATTTTTCGCAGCGGCTAAATACCCTAGTGTCCCAATTAGTTTCTCTCCATCTCTCATTGCAATACATCTTCACGACCTTGTGACACCTATCTGTTTCAAATCTGTTAGAGTTTCTACAAAATTCTCATAAAAGTAATGGATGGGGATTTCATTGAAGAGCTTATTATGAACTTTGTAACAAAACTAGAGTAAAGTGCTATTATCTTATATATTTAAGCTAACGTGTTACTCTTGCCTGAGTTTGAACATTTATATAGATACATGAATGTGTTCTGGTACACATTCATGTATTCTAAAAAAAGGAAAACTTAATTCATGTCATTAACGATAAGATTATAGGAGACAAAGATAGAGTCGTAGAGGCTATTGAGTTTCTCTTTGCATTTCATAAAGTTGGAGAGGGAAAAAAATATGTTATAGTTTTGTATAAGAGCATATACATAATTAATTGTCGTTAGGGATGAGAAAGATAGGATGGTCATAAAATCATAGTATGTTTCATGTGCAATTCACATGTTACATTTTTCTGTGTATTTTAACCAAGTCATTGACTGATCATAGAAAAGCGTTACTCTCTCCGTCCCTAAATTATCGTCCTCCTTTCCTTTTTGGTCTGTCTCTAAATAATTGTTTAGTTTGAAACTTACCTTTTTAGAACATCATTTTTACCACTTTACCCTTACTTTTTCATCATACTTTAATTATGAACCACATACATATAAGCTTTAAAAAAACTATATATTAAAACAATATAAATAATCAAGTCAATTATTTTTTTTTAAATTGTATTTCGAATCAACTAAGACGATTATTTAGGGACGGAGGGAGTATAACATTGCAGTTAGGAGTGGGTAGGCAGGTACGTACGTCTAAGGTCACTTGTACTTTTACACCTATCGGTTTTTTGAATTTTCATACCAAAGCCATTCCTAAAGCAGTGGATCACAATTCACTGGGGGTTCAAATAAGTTGTCATCCCTTGTATAGAGCAAAGTTGTTGTTTTGGTAAATTGTGATTTGGTGGTAATTAATAAAAATTAGGGGTGTAAATCGGAATCATTGAACCACGGAACTGAATCAAATCAAACCAAATCAGTCGGTTTGGTTCGGTTTTGGTCGAAGACGGTTCGGTTCAGTTTCGGTTTCAAAATTTGAAAAACCCCGCGGTTCGGTTTACGGTTTTTGCTTTTGGTATCAAACCGAACTAAACCAAACCAACATATATATTTTTATTTATTTAATATATATTATATTACATTTATTAACTATTTGGACCTTTGATATATATATATATATATATATGTATATATATATATATATATGTATGTATGTATACTAAACCAAACAAAATTTTGATTGTTGGAGAACTATTATTTCTTCTATTGTTTGTGTTTATTATAGAATTCGTATTATTTTATTTCTAATAATTTGTTGTTAGTAGGTTATTTCATAATTTTGATGTTAATTCCAAATTAACATCTTATTTTTATTGTTATTTTTAATGTTAGTTAATTTCATTAAAAATAATTTATATAAATCACAAAACCGAACCAAACCAAACCAAACCAAACTGAGTGATTCGGTTCTAAATCTTGCTCGGTTCGGTTCGGTTGAGGATTTTTGGAACCACTATGAGGCGATTCGGTTTATGATTTTAGCATAAATCAAACCAAACTAAACCACTTACACCCTTAATAAAAATGACGTGAATATTCTTTTGCCAGATGTAAGATGTCATATGTCCACATATCAACATATCACATTAGGCATAAGAGCATCTCCAATGTGGGAATTCTTCCCACAATTCAAATTTAATGCATACACATTTTTTTCTCTTTTTCTCTACTTAAGAATTCATCTTCCCATTGTATACGATTCTTAACATATTCTTAACTAGGTCCCACTGCCACCTCATTAACTTTACATTTCATTCTTATTTTTATACTTTTCAACAAATAAATTTATTTCACGTTAAATATTTAAATATTTCGTATAAATAATTAATTTATAAATTAAGACAAAAATTAATTTAAAAATAATAAATTACATTATTATTTTTAAATTTTATAATTTATGATTTATTTAATAAATTATCTATAAAAACACATATTATACAATAACATAAATAGAAAATTACATAAAAACGTTAAATACATAAAATGATAAATGAACTTGTAAAATAACATGAATAGAAAATTACATAAAAACGTTATAATTGAAAGTTACATAAACACGTTAACATTGAAAGTTACATTAAAAAAAAATAATGAAAGTTAAAATTTAAAAAAAGTTTGAATTAATTTTTTTTAATCTTTTGTTTTAATAAAAAACGGTCATATTGGTTAAAAAAAAAGAAAAAAACGTTTTTTTTTTGGTTTAAACTTTTGCAGCAGCAGGCCATTTGCCTTGGGCGCGCCATCCATCCGCGTGTCATACACGCGCCCGCTTCAAAGGGTGTGTGCAGCCCACTCTCCTCTATTGTGACTGTGGTTCTTCAGCATTTTTGCTTTCTTAACTAAGAAACCAATTTTCTCTCACCTCCTTAGAATTGAATAAGAATTGTACATTGAGAAGGTATGTTGGATTCTTAATGGAAGAATCCATTAAAAAACATACATTGGAGGTGCTCTAAGATTAATCTCAATATTTTTCAGCTTTTGAGGGCAGTGAAACAAACACCTCTCTTATCTAGAGATGTTAATAGGACCGGAAACCGCAGGTCTGAACCTATTAAACCGAGTTTTTTCAGGGTTAGGTTTGCAATTTTAGTAGACCGTTTAAAGCGGACCGTTTAAACCGCGACCGATTAGGGACCGAAACCGACAGGGCTAGACCGAAAACCGACAGGGTTGGACCGATTAAAGCGAACGGTGGTCACGTTAAAATTTAAGTTGTCATTTCAACATTCCATCTGCTTTTTCATACTAACATTATGTTAGTCTAACCTTCGGTGGTTCAATTTAAATTTTATCTTTATAAAAAAAAGGTAAAATTGCTTTATAGTTTTTCTTTTTGGTTATCTCTATTTCATTTTTTCGATCATTACACAATGAAAATCTAAAATTTAAATACTAACCCAAAAACAACTATGCAAGTCAAACTCTAATGAATCAAGTTATTCAAAATTGGATTATGTTTGGTCTAATAAAAGTTTAATTTATGATATTTATGATTCTCGACTTATTTTATCATTTCATGCTTGATTAGAACTTTTTAGTTTTTAACTAGTAAAACTTGAAGTCTTGAAGTTTGTTGTGTTTTGAACTCTATCACTTATGTTTAATGTTGTTGACTCTTTGTATGACTCATTTGAGTCATTTTGTTTTGGATTGTGTGTTGTTGAATGTTGGTTGTCGGCTCGTTGCCTAATAATTACTTGATTTCGAATTTTATATTTATATATTTAAGTTTTTTTTCGTTTAGGTGTAACCCGTTAGTGACCCGTTTAAAATCGAAACCTAGAGGAGTAGGTCTAGGTTTGTAATTTCAATGGACCGTTTAAAGCGGACCGTTTAAACCGCAACCGATTAGGGATCGAAACCGAGCGAGGCTAGGACAAACCGACAGGATTGGACCGATTAACATCTCTACTCTTATCCCACAATGTTGAGAAACAAATCAAGAAGAGTTGTAAATTAGAAGAGTTGAGAGTTGAGGCCATTTGGTGCATTGGGACCTCTATTCTCTTTCAAAGTCTATTTAAAAGACTAATAATAATCCGCAAGCTATGGGCATGAGCATGATCGACACTCCTAGAATATCACAACATATTTAATTCACTACTAAGTACTGATGATATCATTTCAATATATTTACTCTTTCAGAGTACTAGTATATGTTTTCTTTACGGTTTCAAAATAAAGTATTGTATTTATTTTTTATTTTAAAGCTTTTGTAAGTAAATTGTTTACAATGCCCTTTCTCTTTTAATGTGAGATTTAAAATAGGTCGAGGGTCAAATTACACCCCAAAACCTATTCTCTACATCTTATTTTCTATAATGTATATTATATTATATAATACCTTATAAAAAAATAAAATGTAAAAATAGATTTTGAGGATGCAGTTAGCCTCCACCTTCAAAATATTCCCAGTCTCACCAACACTATTAAATGATTCTAGAATGACTTAAGGGAAACCCAAATTTTTATTTATTTTTGGAGTTAGCGACTCTTTAGAGTACCTCAAAAATCTAGCAACAATGACAAGATTCCAATTCTTCCTTCCACAAAGGTTAACCAAAAGTTACTAAAACCAAGCAAAATATTTACTCCCTTCGATTTTAAAATATTGTATTGTTTGACTTTTTTTAAGTTAAATATATTATTTTTTAAATAAAAATTTGACGTATATATTTTAATGTGCTCCGCCCAAATCCGATCACAAACAAAACATGGACGACCACCACGTGTCACTCACATACTTAACATAGTGTAACCTAGCGTGGACCTACGCAAATTTAATAGCTAATAAGCGAAAGAGCAAGACAATTCCCATCCAAACCAAAGAGCAGGTCTTGCTCGCCTCGACTAGGGGCCATGTCCGGGAATCACACATCATCATCAGACTTGCATCACACAGCCGGGTAGAGTCATGCTCGCCCGGACAAGTATCAAGCAAGGGAATTTTAGAGACATGTTCTCCAAAACTGATCAAATGTTTCCTTATCCGAACAGAACACTTGTATTATCTGCTCCAACATTTTCACGGTCAGCCGCCTATCACGCTTATAATTTTGGAGTTTCTCCATAAATCTACTAAGTAACTATGAAAACGGAATCTCAGACGGATTAAATGACATTGGAGACCTATACATACCCCTCCATAAATCGTAAACAAGGTGCACACACTTTCTTGAGTTTAGAACTATGTCAAATTATCTCTTGACTCACACGATATTTACTCTTACATCGGAGTGGTTTCGCGAGGTTAATCGTTGCACTTCCATTAAGGTGTTTTTGTGTTTTTAGACAGGTTCAAGGAAGCAGATCAAGCTAAGATATCCTACTTATTAAACGGACAGTTCAAATTAGATTTGTGTCATATCATATTTTTTAAAAAAATTATGAAACACGTAATTTATAATATTTTTTTGAAGTATTATGAGACTTGTTTTCTAAATACATATTTTTACATTTTGTATACATGTCCAAACATGTATTCCGTTCCTAAATTATTGTCCTGATTTAATTTTCTGAAATTAATTGAGTGTAATTAGGACCGTATGACCATTTAAATTGGACAATTATTTAGGATGGAAAAAAGAGTAAGTTTCATTTAAGAATGTATTACATATATTATTTTGTAAGACAAAACATCACCCTCTTATAACATTCGCTTAAAAAAAACAAAAAATATACTTAAGATGCCAAACTAATTAAAGTTTCATCTTAAAAGAACGACCCAAAAGGTGTGGAAAGGGTGGCTATTTAGCCCCCGATTTCTCCAAATTTAGCCCCCGACCTCCCAAAAATTTTCCAAAGACCTCATTCCCAAAATTTTCAAAAGTCATTCTTCCTATTTTACCCTCCTTATAAGTCGACCCCCCCCCTTCATCGCCCCCTACCCTCAATTGTTCAGCTAGAGCATACCGAACAAAACTATTGTTCTGCTAGAGCATGCCGAATAACACTAAGTTTAATTTTATTTAAAAATATTTTCAAAATGTTTGGACCTCCTTGACCGACCACCACTGTGTTGTTCGGCTAAAGCATGCCGAATAACATTAAATTAATTTTTAAAAAAAAAACATTTTCAAAATGTTCGAACCAACTTCCAAACAAAAATGTTGTTGTTCGACAACGTGGTCTCGAATATTTTAGAAATTTTTGGAAGTTAATTAAAAGGTCAAAATAGAAAATTCAAATTAAATTTTTTTTTTTGGGAAATCAACTTGGGGGGAACGAGTCGACATTAGGGCCGGCAAAAATCCGTTTTTCAGGCCCGATCCCAGGCAGGTCCCTATCGGACATTTCCGATCTCGATTTTGTCGGGATTTTTCCGTCCGACATATTTCGAGGCGATTGAATAATTATCAATCAGGTGGGATTCCCGACCACGTCCCGACTATCAATCCGGTCGAGATTCCCGAATCTCGACGATCCCGCTAATTTTATTATTTATTTATTTTATTTAGTTTATATTTTTATATATTTTTATATATTATTTATTTTATTTTATAAATATTGTAAGTGTTAGACAATGTTTATTTTTTGTTTGCTAAAACTATTTAATGATGTTTGTTAAATTTATTTTCATAATTAATATTGTGTTTTTTTTTTGTCTATCACTTTTCTGTATTTAGTGTAGTTCTTCTCCTACGAGTGAGGTGTACATTTTGTTTATAATGACATATTCAACAATATTCACCATTAAGTATATATTCAAAAATACTTTATAAATATACATTTTGAAATCTTAATTATGATGAAGATATTTTAAAAATAGTTTAGTGTCGAGAAAATATTA
>CM028377.1:177353935-177381754 GCA_013146195.2 Codonopsis lanceolata
GTAATAAAATAAATTGCCTATAATATTCCATCCTTAATCCATAACTCTTTCACAATTCATGGATTCTTCCTAGTCTCATTCGGTGCTAAGTACTCGCTCCAATGAGCTAACTCCGTGATCATCACTTAAATATTAAACCATAATCTCATAATATTTGCCACCAATTCTCGGTGGATTCTCAAACATGGATACTACTAATACTACCTTATACTCATCATTATTGGCACCTCTACTAGTGCTTTAACACACATTCTAGATTCAAACATCTTAATCTTACATAACTCTCGGCGTTAATATTACGATTCACCGCAAAACCAACCCCCAGCTTAGGCGAGGAACCTATCACGGCGGACGGCTAACCAATAGCTCGATACCCGTGGCGACCCGACCCGAGTCCCAATCGAGACCAGGGTAGTGCAGTCAAAAACACACAAGATAACAAAATAACGGGTAAGGCCATAACGGCGTCACGCCAAAAACTTTAACACATGCGGGCGTAATATAATTAAGCAGTGGGCGCAGAGCTAACAAGCTCAAACTAATACAACCTTAGAGATAATGAATCTCTTGGTCCAAAAATAAAATCATGTGACACAACAATAGGCACATATAACAATTTATAGCAATTATATATCAAGTCATCGGCGCGTTACGTAGGAACCCAACATTAAACTAAGTCTACAACTCTAGTCTAACATGCTTGACTAAAAACATGCCGGATAACAAACATAATAAACAAACCAATACATGGTTAAAACAACTAAAGCATGATCATCATAAATACACAGAACGACTAACACATGTCGGCTCTCAAAACATTAAGTACTAATTAACATAAGTACTAATAATCAAACACACAAAGTCTTGCTACCCCACATAAAGTTTATATAACTTTATGTTCCCATCGTCCTTGCCAAAAGAAAACATACTAAAATTACAAGGCGTAGCAACCTCGTCAGCTTCACCAACGCACTTGATAAATACTTGAACCACTGTGCGGCTCGGATCTAGGAAAAACAATCAAAACAAATAGGAGTAAGTCATAAAGACTTAGCAAGTTACTAACATAACTTCTGTCATGGCATCATGCTCAACAATAATAATTCATGCTATTGGCATAATATACATTTCATAAATAATCATGTCAAGGCATTCATACTTAACAATCTTGAATATCATGTTATCAACAAGTATAACATTTCATTAATTCAATCAACCATCATTTCATATCATATCATATTCACGTAGCACATTATTCACATATAAGCACTCGTGAGTCAATTCATAAAAAGGGATGTGATATCGTTACCCTTTTTCCGCCATGTCGCTCTGCAAAAACATGTGCAAAACCTTTATGTGTCCTCGATATCCCTTTCGTGGATATCGACGTCCCGAGACATTTCCCCGCCGAGTTCGATAGTTATCAAAGTCATGTTTCCATACTACAACCGAGATCAACTACTTCCCTACCGTGGCCATCGATAGAGGGTGTGCAATCCGGCGTGGCGATCCATCAAAATCACGAATCTCACAATTCGTGAAGATGATGCATCGTCCGCCCCAAAGACTCAACAAACCGACTCACACTCAAACTTCAAGCACACGTAATACATTATCATATGCTCAAATAAGTAGGCATGTACTCTACAATCATCTAGTCATGCTTTTACTTCACAACTAGCACATAATCACATTAGAGATAAAATCAAGGCTCTAATCATCAAGTGTTCTTCATACACTTTAAAATGCTTGGAGGCTTAACCTCCATTAATACTACCCCAAAATTCGTAGGACTTAGTCATATTACTCCTTAATGTCATACTAACCCAATGGTCAACTCCGTTGAGTCATAATCAATCTTTCAAAAATTAGGGTATAGAAGCCGTTGGCTTCAATACTCTCCTATGTCCATACTAACATGAATAAATAGGTTACTAAGGTCATTAAACCCATAAGACCCCAAATCAAACATTTAAGTATGCAACATAGAATCACATCACAAGTTAGGCATATATATTCATTCACAAGTCATCAAACATGCTCCCAACACTTAAACAAACAAGATAGAATGATTTATCATATATATCTACCCTTGAATATCATCATAAACATACTTTACAATCTGTTTACTAAGGTTATTAAACCCATAAAACTCCAATCAAACAATTAACTAGTCAACATATAATAGAAGTCACAAACAAGGCATATATATTCCTTCTTTCTATTTTATCAAATACGAGTCTAACCATTTCATCAAATATGCTCCCATCACTTAAACAAATAAGATAGCATAATTCATAATATATGTCTACACATGAATATCATCATAATCATACTTTACAACATGTTCATCCAACCAAAATTTCATCATCTAGCATATAGTGAAACATGGCATCTCTACAAGCATAACCATTTCATCAAACATGCTCCCAACACTTAAACAACAAGGCAGAGTGATTTATCATACATTACTACACATAAATGACATTATAATAAGGGTTTATAATCTGTTCATAATCTATTCATACAACCGAAAATGCAACATTTAGCATATACGAGAACATAGCATCTCTACAAGCCTAACTATTTCATCAAACATGCTCCCAATGCTTAAACAACAAAGTAGGGTGATTTATCATACATTATCACACATAAATAACATCCTAAACATGGTTTATAACCTGTTTATAATCTGATCATACAACCAAAAATATAACATTTAGCATACACGTGAACATAGCATCTCTACAAGTCTAACTATTTCATCAAACATGCTCCCAATGCTTAAACAACAAAGTAGGGTGGTTTATCATACATTATCACACATAAATAACATAATAAACATGGTTTATAACCTGTTTATAATCTGATCATACAACCAAAAATATAACATTTAGCATACACGTGAACATAGCATCTCTACAAGTCTAACTATTTCATCAAACATGCTCCCAATGCTTAAACAACAAGGTAGGGTGATTTATCATACATTATCACACATAAATAACATCTTAAACATGGTTTACAACCTGTTTATAACCTGTTTATAATCTGATCATACAAATCAAAAATGTAACATCTAGCATATACATGAACATAGCATCTCTACAAGCCTAGCTATTTCACCAAACATGCTCCTAATGCTTAAACAACAAGATGGAATGATTTATCATGCATTATCACACTTAAATAGCATTAAAATTATGATTTACAAACTGATCATAATCTGTTTACACAACCCAAAATACATCATTTAGCACATACAAGATCATGGCATCTCTACAAAGTCCTAAGTGCTCTCATTGACCTCATATAGCAAGATTGTTTTCCCTAGGGTCAATGAGGCTAAAAGAAATAAGAAGAGATGTTGTAACTCACCTTAAATAAGCCCTACAATATGTACAAAACGTCCATGCAAAGGTGGGTATGTGATCTCCTTGCCCTCCTCTTCTCTTCTATGGTTCGGTTTTGGAAATGGACTCCTCAAGCTTTGGCCACCATTGTTGATCACTCAAGAACCTCCCAAGAACACTAAGAAAACTCTCCTTTCAGCTCTCCAAATGTTGTCCACGTTTTTGGAGAGAGATGGCAGAAAATGGAAGGCTTAGTGGAGGCATTTGGTCAATCTTTGGTTGAAGTGGGGTGGGAGAAGGTGTCTAATGCATGTTTGTGCATGTGGATGTTCTTTCCTTGCCAAGTGTCTTGCATGCACCCAAGGACTCTCAAAACTTGTTGAACATGCAATGGAGGATAGGTAGGACGAACTAGGGTAGTTTGGGTAGGGTTAGGTTGGCCAAATAGAAAGTCTAACACACAATGAGTGGTCAACTATAGTAGACCAGAATTTGGGTCATTTTACAAAATGTTTTTATATCGAAATACACGTCCTAAAATTACACAAAAGGTATGTTTAGAAATATCTATGAGTCTAGGTTCTAACACATCAAACGGATCCGAATTCCGAGTTTCGTACACAAAGTTATGGCCAAAATACTACAGACCTATCGTGGCCTTCGGAAATGCGCGAATTTCCGAAAATCAAACTCGAGCATGTGTAAACGTTTACACGACCACTCAAAAATAATTCTAAGTTAATTCCCCAATGTCCCCTAGTCATCTAGGGTCAAAATAATACCAACCGAAAAAGTCGTACAAAGAAGAAAAACGACAAGAAATAAAGTAACAATCAAACCGTCGATTCGACAAGCATTCAAACAAGATTTAAATCATATTAAGGATATTATGAATGATATCTAATACTTACATATATGCATCCTTATTGAAGTCTAACACATCTAAACATGTTATTTAATCATCATGTAAAGATCTAGGACCAAATCGAGGTCAGAAACACAAAAACCCGAGTAAACTCTCAATCGCGTCGCATTTCGATTATCGTCGAGTTACGACTTGTGACTTTAGCAAGTTAACAACTAAATGACATCTCTTAAAAGTATTTTGGTCTTAATGTGATCTCTCATACACATCTAGACTCTCTCAGAAATCAAATAAGCGATCCACAAGGGAAGAAGTGCGAGCATTGCACGCAATTCAAGCTAACCGGGAATCGGGGTCTTACAGCTTTGATGATACTCACAATACTGGGCATGATTCCAATAAGCAGGCAATGGTTTGGGTGGTCGGTAATTATCAATGGGCTTTAGTATCCCATGGGCCCACAGTATTTGGAGTATTTCAGATCATGGGACGGGTAGGTCATCATAATGCTTTGACATTGTTTCTTTTCGGCTTTTTGGCTTGGGTAAGTGGCCAGATGGGGTTTTGGTCAAGCAACTGAGTGGGATTTTTTTTCTTGGATAATATTGTACTAGAATGGGGTTGCCTGGACCTGGGCCCAATAGGGATTCCTTTTCTGGTATACAAACGACTTCCTTTAAAGTCCCTGGGGTTATTTGTTGAGGATAAGCATTCGAGGGATTAAGAGGAGGGTAATTCCTTTGGCTGTAATAGCAGGAATTCAGGTGAGGGGGATCAGAGCTGATTTCTGGAGAATATGGGTTAGAAGCATGGGCGCTTGAAATCATATTACCTTTGGCAAGGAGTTCATCATTTGGTTGGTGGCTGGCACTGGGTAGCTTCCTGGTGGCTTGGAAAAGGATATTTTCTGCGGTATCAGGGGAATTTATTTCAGGAGAATGGGAAGTATTAGGGTCATATTCTGGGATTTTGGTTTTTTGGGAAAAAGTGGCGAGAGTTTCTGAAAAACCTGCCAGGAGATTAATTACCACCTGATTTGTTATTCTTTCTGCATGAGTATCCAGTTCCTTTCTTAGCCAAGCTTCAAGCCCGGGAGGAGGTGAATACACATGAGTTTCCCTTTCTGGTTCTCGACTGTTCCAGCTATCGCTAGCCCCTGCCATAGCTTGTTTATCTCTTGCTGCCATACTGCTTGGATTCGTTCCTTCTGAACTGTTTCTGCCCTTATCTGATCTGTTTCTGATACCCTCTGATCTGATCTCTGCACTTGATTCCCGTATCAATCGGCCAGATCTTGTCTCGCCTTTTCCAAATTCGGGCTAGGTTTCGGGAAAATGAGTTTGGTATCGAAGGTGTCAAGGCTTTACGGCTTGGAGTACAGCGTGCCTTTATTAGTATATTTTATTATTTATTATTTTCCCTACAAATTGACCGGATAAGCACCCGCTTAATTTTGACAGTCTTAGGACTTTTCCTGGAACAGTTGATTCTTTCTCCAGAGTATAGGACCAACGTATTCCACCTGCCTTTCGACTCCCAGAGATCGGACTGATCCCAGGCGAAGGGCCTATACTCTTTTCGGGATCCACCATTCAAAATGATCTATTTGAAAATAATAAATCAGCCCCAGTGTATATTTTTTTGACTTGCACATTTTTTTCTGACTTGCGCACATTTTTTTTTTGACTGGGACTGACCCACAATTTAAAATGCAAAAACTGGTCGGTCTTTGAAGTGTCCTGAGAATCTATATGCAGCCTAACGTTGGCTTATGCAGGGGGTAGGTTTGGCCATGGTGTAGGGTAGCAGTTCGGAATATATTTATATGCATGTGCGCGTGTGTGCGGTATCTAAAAAGCAAAAAAAAGTTTTTTTTCCAGATATAGAAATAGAAAGTAAAAACAGATATAGCCTGTCTTGCTGTTATTTATGGATTTTCTCGGCTTTTTAGTTCGAGCACGAGCAAGCAAGCATACCATCAAGAAATAGAAAGAAAAGCGGGGAGTCTATCTATTTCTAAAAAAAAATGGGTACTAATCCCCAAAATAAAATGACAGAATGAATGCACATATGTATATATTTTGCAGAATGAAAATAAAGCAGAGTAAAATAGTATAAGGCCGAAAATGAAAAGATTTTAAAAACAAAGCCCCGGCCACTTTTGTTGTGTTGCCCGGAAATAAAAAGAAAAACTACATATATATATCATATATATATATATATATATATATATATATATATATATATATATATATATATTTTTTTTTTTTGAAAAATACGAATATTTTCAAGTATATTCGTAACATTGTTTGAAATGAAACTGCTGCAAGATGGAGGATCATATCCACAAATATAGACACGGATGTTAAAGGAATGCAATATTAGACAGTTTTAAATTAATATAACAAGCATACTTTAGCCAGAAACAAAAGAAAAAAAGTTTTGGTTACTGAGTCTAGCCCTCCATTTTTATTCATTAAAATAGAAACGATCTCCCCAGCAGAGTCGCCACTGTGGGTTCCCGGGAAATGCGGCGCGGGAGTCTAGGGGAGGACGAAATCAAAAGTGCGAGAGGAGTGCTGTCGGAATAGCGCGTTGGAATGCGCCTCGGTTGCCTTTAGTGGATTTTTGATCCAATATGGGAGCTTTGAAATTTCTATGTCAAGTTATCCCTTTTTTAGGGGATACCAGAATATATGAATACATCACCTTTCTATTCCCATTCTCCCTTGTTTAGGGGAGAACGTGAAAGTGCAGAGAAAGATGTTGCAGCGCCCCCACTATGGATTTTATGAAAATAGCCTTATTGCCTATTTCGGATCACTATGAGTGCTTTGGGTTTTCTACGTCAAGTTATCCCTTGTTTAGGGGATACCAGGACATAGGAATACATCACCTTTCCATTCTCATTCTCCTTTTTTTAGGGGAGAATGTGAAAGTGCAAAGAAAGATGTTGCGAGGCCCCACTGGATCCAAAATGTTTTTAGAGTCGCCATCTTTATTTTAAGGCAAAAATAAAGCAAAACCAGAAAAAGAAAACCATAGATGAAGAAAACGGGTTCGGAGGCTAAGTTACGAGTTGGGAAGGTGCTAGGCACCCAACTCGCCATTTCGGTCTCAAAACGGTTTTTGGCTAAAGTATGCTTTTTGTTATATTTATTAAACAGATAAATAAAACATTAACTGCCTACAAATACATCCATTACATCTATATTATTTACGGACTTGCAACAGTCTCTTTTACAAACAATTACAAATATACTTGAAAATATTTTGCCATTATAACGGCTACATTTAGTATTATTTCCTAACAAAATCCGGGCAGCATAACTGCTTATATATTTACATTAGGCCGGATTGGAAATAATACTGTTACAAACAAAGACTTCAATGAATAAATAATGCAAATAATTACAAATACTTCTGAAAATATTTAACTATAACAACTGCTATATTTAGTACTATTTCCTAACTAAACCGGGCAGCACAACTGCTTATATGACTACATTGGGCCGGACTAGAAATAATACTTTTACAAACAAATGTAAGACTTTAAAAGTAAATACTTACAGACAACCTATGGTGTGCTCGCTCTGTCCCTCGGGGAGAGAGAGTCTTTTTTGTTGTTGTTGTTGTTGTTGTTGTTGTTGTTGTGTGTTTGTGTGTTGTGTGAATTTGGGCAGCGTGACTGCTCTGGAAAGTTACTTTCGGCCTATGGTTTTGGGCAGGGTAACTGTTTGTTTTTGGTTGTTTGTTGGCTTAAGGTAGGCTGAAATCGGGCAGAATAACGGCTTATTTCTGAGCGATTTGGCCTTTTAAATCGGGCAGAGCAATTGTTCTTTCCACGATTTTTGGACCAGGGAAAAAGGGTGGATACCTAGCTGGGGGGCTAAGGTACACTTCTACCGGTTGGTTTTGTGTTTGGAGGAAGTTTGGCAGGGTTTCGAGGCTTTTTGAGGTGATCACTCACTATCTCACATCGCTCTCTAATTCTCCAGCGTAACGTTAACGCGGAGAAGCTTTACGCAAGTTTTATGTTGTGAAATGAGGAGCCGGCCTTCAATATTTATAGGCTGAATCAGGGACATCGGAGGAATTAAAATTCCTTTCTCTGCGCATCAAATAGTGGTACACTGCGCTGAAAATCTTGTGAATTACGGAAAATGAGAAGAGCATTGTGCGCTGAAGGAAGAGTTTTGGGCGCCACTCCCATTAATTTTGGGCGCCAAGCCCAAATTCATGGGTAGCCACGCCCATTTATCAAATTTAGCCTTTTTGAGCACTTAGGTCCCTGTAATTTGTCCTTTTGCGCATCCTGCTTTGTCCTTTTGCACTTTTGACCCTGTAACTTGACATTTGTTAATGTTTTAACAGGTCTTGATATTTTTTGTCATGTCACATATCAGGGGTACGAAATTGGGGTGTCTACATCACCGTAAGCATGTCAATATTCTCATGTAAAGCCCGTAACCGATCTATGCTTGTTCATTGATTTCCGATCGGTTTTCACGTACGAGCAAGCGTTTGTGTGTACTGGTACCCCACATTATGATCATGGATCAAATGTGAAAATCGTAAGTGTGACGACCCACACGTGGGTCGTCGAGATTTCCAAAAATTCAATCTAAAAAATAACTCAAAATCAAAACACGCAACTCACAGCGGAAGAAGTAAATAAATAATATTTCTCAAATATGAAATTACAATATTTTTTTCCAAATAAAACATTTTATAACTCGCAACGAAAGAAACAAATAAATAATATTTATCTCAAAATACCAATATTTGATACAAATTTATTTTCATTACAATTTTGATAAAGCCCCAAAGTAATACATAAATGTTTTTCTATCAAAGTAGAGCGCTCCAATCTTCTCTTGCTTAATATGTCGAACTTCTTGGTCTAGCTGCATTCTACGGGAGCATGCAAACGGGAAGGGGTGAGTTTAAGGTTCAGTAAGGTTCTACCGATCTCATGTATGCTATGCATGTATGCAGCAGTTCAAGACATACTGTTATGGAACATTTTTAAAGGCAATAATAACAAGTTAGTCAATCAAGTCTCATTACTACGTAACTAGTCAGTTCAAAGTATTCACCGTCCCATACCAGTAAATACAGTGACCTACCACGAGTAATAAGATCCCGTGCTCATATAAGTGCGATATTGAAACACATTGAGTTTACCAATTGTTCACGGGGTCGAGATACATCTCCGACCAATCACTTCCGACCTTGTCACCCCCACTATTGTTGTTGAAGCACTACAACAAATTATGTCTTTCGAGGCTCTTAAAAGTGCCTCGATAGGTAGCCTATTGAGGCTTTTTGAACCTGGGGGCACTTGGTCCAAGTGTCGCCTGTTTTGAATCTCCGATAGGCTATTGAGGCTTTTTCAAGTGTTTTAACAGACTACAACATAATGAGGCTCATGTAAAAGCCTCAATATATTTTTTGTAGTGTCACTTTAATGTGCCCCGTAGAAGTAATTTGAAATGTACAAAATTAACTATTGTGACACTTTCAAGTGTCCCTTTAAAACAATTCAAACTGTTTTAACTACCATCAAATGCCTCAATAAAACCATTGAAGCAATACTTACAAGTGTCTCAATAGCTAGGATGTAGAGGTAGTTCAATGGTTGGTTATTAGGACACTTCAAAACGCCTCAATAGTTAATCCTTAAAGGTTATTATATCATATGCTATTAGGACACTTTTTTTTAAAGTCATAATTAGTAATATTAATGCAATACAAATAGAGCCCCCCCCCCCCAAAGGACAAGATCTATAAATAAAATATGAAAAATAGTACAAGGTACAACAACAAAAGACATGTAATCATCAAAATATTAATCACCAACATTTCAATTACATCGTTCCAAAAAAAAGTCTTTCAATAATTTAAACATATCAAAATAAAACTAATCATGTGTGGTCATTGTATCACATGCGCAAAAATAATAATCCACAATACCAAAACATAGGTCCTTTAACCTAACAAATCTATGAAGTTCTCCATGTTCAACATTTTGAGGATGCAACTTGAATCAAAATCCAGTGATGTTACCTACAAATATATAAATTTGAATTAGTACAAGTCAAAAAAGACATACATGTGCACTAATTTGAATATGGTAAATGGACTTAAGTAATACCAACATGCCAATGATAAAGGTCAAAGCTATAGGTGTTCCAATCGCATCTCCAATTGTTGCAAAAAAATTCATATGGCCTAATTAACTCTTCGATCCATTCCACGAGAACTTGAATGGATACTTCACACCATTACGCAACACCTCTCACTCGTGTTTTTGGATTGATACTAGAGATAATTCCTTTGGCAACAACACGGTCTGAATTTACTGAACTCTTGAGAGATACTATTGCACCAGCCTAAAACATAAATAAATAAATTGTAATCAAAAGAAAATTAACAAACAACACTAGATCTAAACACCAATTGTCAATTAATAGAAAATGTTTCAAAGAAATCATAATTAATCTTAAAGAAACTCGTAAAGAGAATATCTCTTGTTACAGGACCCTCAATCCCCAAAAGAAAACCATTACCATAACCCAAGAACAAAACTTGGGTAAGAATTTATTTTTGAAGAAATTTTCTTAGCAGGCGATGACATGCTGCCTCATGGGTTAGAGTTGTTCATACATGTATGACTAGCAAGTTAAGTGATATGCAAACGAAAAACCCACAAAAACCAACATGACCATCTACACTTCTTACAAACAAACAAACTGTCGAATGCAATCACCAAACTTTGCAAGGAATAGTGGAGAAATCCAGAGATTAACGAGCAAAAAGAACTTGGAGAAAGTGAAATGTATAGATTAAGGTTTTTTCCAAGCTCATCACCAACTACAAAGTTTTGAAACAAAAAAAAGCCAAATCAATGCATGAAACAAAAAAGGGAGAGGACGAGCAAACAGGTACATCAAAAAAAAACAAAAAAACAGGAACACACAACTCAGCCATTCCACGAACACATGAACAAAAATCGATTAGCTATTTGAGCAATCCAAATCCAGATGACTAAATGAGCTGAAACACACCAAATCGAAACAAGCTTATCTCAATCTAAAGAATGCATGTTTTCAACCATAGCAAATCAACATGAAAAGCACATATTTTTCTTTAAGATATATGTAAATACATTCCCTGCTACAGCTAAAGTTTTCCAACAAGAGTATTCAAGTTATTTTGAAGAATTTACACTTTCATATTAACAAAGTATCTTCATTACTCACGTAAATAAGCATCAAGATGCTCTTTCTCCATTTATCTTGCATTGTTGTGGACAACATAATCTATTAATCATTAGTTGGAGTACTAGAGACATTTATTTCATAAAGACCCATTAGTTGCATATCTCGCTTAAATTGGTGTTTCATCCTTCACCTTTTTCCTTAAATTCTCAAGGTACCCCTTTAGTATAACATGGTTATCATTCAAAGATTCACAGAAAATCACTTGCAAGGTCACATAGGCACCTCTGCTGGAAAACTATAATTGAATCAACAATATTCCCCACACAGTTAGTATGTCTAGAGTGTTAATTATTTCTCCCACTAGTTTCAATAGGACTATAAGATAATGATTTACATCTAATCTGCCAATCACTCATATGATTCTGTAGATCACTCCTGCAAATAAATGATGAATATTTGACCATTCCTGACTGACACGTCATTTGAAGAAAATTTTACATAGTAACAGTTGGATGTATAGCATTACTCTTCAACAAACAATGATAAAGTTCAAATGATGTATACTAACATATTTAATCCCAGTAGTGTTTTCATATAATCTTTCAGAAAAAGAAAGAAATGAAAATTTGAGTGGAAATAATTGGACACTAATAGAAGCTACACTAATATACCTCTTTATAGTACCAATATTAAAACAAAGATTTATAACTAGATGCCAACATATATAATAAGACACATGATACCAACACATAAGCAATTTTATAAGCAACGACACCTCATGCCCAGAAGCATGAGCTTTCCTCGGCAAACACAAGAACACAACTTTTTCCAAATGTTGGAAAAGCTTTCTATATCAAGAAAAGCCATGATCCTACTTCCAGAAAGAGCTCATGCCTCTTCATAAATTCACGTGCATATAGAAACAGAAATGAAGATGTGTCATGGGTTGAGTTACGTTGAGACCTATTAGTGATCAATCATTACTACTGTATTCGAAGAGGAAGAGTACCTCATAGAACAAACACTAGGGAGGCAATGGGGTGGTTAAGCCTTATACTCCCTTCGTCCCAAAAGAAATAGTTTATTTGAAAATCAAAATTTTCAAGATTGTAGCTTTACTTGCTTGTACCTTTTCAAATTGCACTTTAAATATATATTTTCTTAGAAATTGGACTGTTTCTTGGGACATACCAAAGAAGAATTGGGGATTATTTTTTGGAGGAATATTTGATAAAGTCAGATTTGTATTTTCAAAGAGGATTGTATGTTAGAGCTAGGGTATCATCTCCATTCTGGAAGGAAGAGTCTTTTAGAAAAATTGCTGAGTTTGGGGAGATTTCATTAGCATAGGTGACGAAAGCAAGCTGAGGATTTTCGAAAAGCCCTAATTCTTATTTCAATGAATCTGAATGGAAGAGTAAATAAAAGGGTTGAAGTTAAAATTAGGGGGTTAAGCTATGGGAATTTAGGTTGAAGAACGCAGATACTAGTTCTGGAGTTTTCAAAATACCATGATCACTCAAAATGTTAATGTTGTATAGGTTGCAAATGACTGTAATGCCAAAAGGTAAGAAGTAGAAGTAGAGGGAAATAGCAGCTCGTATGATGAAGATGAGGGATTGGGTAGTGAAGAAGAAACAACAACTAATAGAGATTTTGTAAACTCGAACGAAATTCTTTTATATGAATAAAGGGGTGATAACGTATAGTGTAATGGAACTGCTTGCAGAGATAGACGACATTTAATAAGAGTAGGTTTATTAGAAGAAGATTTAGTTAGGTCAACATTTGCAAAAATAGAGGGGACAAAAATAGAGGACACAAACATGGGAAATGCTTGTTGCAATCCAGACACATGTTGCTATCAACCTTGGAAATAGTGGAGGTGTAGACACCCCAATTTCGTACCCCTGATATGTAACTCTGGCATGTGATATCAAGAACTGTTTAAACTTAACAAAATGTCAAGTTACAGGGTTGAAAATGCAAAAGGAAAAAGTATGATGCATGAATAGTGAACTGCAGGGGGAAGTGTCGAAAATTGGAGAAAATTCAACAGTTGGCGCCACGCCAAAATCATCTTTTGCCCGCGCCAGAGTTCCAAACAGTGCCCGAAGAGTTAATGCATTGTGCAAAATTCCAAGCGCGTGGTACAAGCCGATGAAGCACAAATCCAACTATAAATACAGGTGCCCGGCTACGTTTTTGGTACACATTTTCACCAAGGCTTGAAGCCCGAAGAAACTCTGCGTAATTTTTACGCAGCGAGCGATTAAGTGAGCGAGAGTGATTTCCCCCTCCTATAAAGTCTCGAAACTCTGCCAAACCTCCTCCAAACACAAAACCAACCGGTCAAAGTGATCCCTAGCCCCCCAGTTAGGTATCCACCCTATTTCCCCGATCCAAAACCCTCGGAAAGAGCCGTTGCTATGCTCGAGTAAAAAGGCCAAATTAGCCAGAAATAAGCCTTTGTTCTGCCCAAATTTCACCAGCCGCAAGCAAGTAAGTGTCAAAAGGCAAGCAGTTGCTTCGCCCGTTTTACGAGTCTCAAAGGCAACTCTCGCAAGCCGTTACTCTGCCCAAATCGCAGCAACCGCAGTAGCAGCAAAGCAGCATAAAAGACTCCCTCTCCCTGAAGGACAGAGCGATCACACCACCCTCTAAAAGGTAAAGCCTTTAAGGGCGTTTATTTTTATAAAAGTTCTTTTCAAATCCGACCCAATGTAGAAAATATAAGCCGTTGTGCTGCCCGGATTTAGTCAAAAAAATATGTAAAAGAGCCGTTATTATGGCCAAATATTTTTAAATATATTTGTAAGTATTGGAAGGAGACGGTTGCGAGTCCGTAAATAATGTAAATATGTATGTATTTGTAGATAGTTAATGCTTTATTTATCTGCTAGATAAATATAACAAAAAGCATACTTTAGCCAAAAACCGCTTTTGAGACCGAAAGGGCGAGTTAGGTGCCTAACACCTTCCCAACTCGTAACTTAGCCTCCGAACCCATTTTATAATCTCTGGTTTTCTTTTTTGGTTTTTCTTTATTTTTGCCTTAAAATAAAGATGACGACTCTATAAAACATTTTGGATTCAGTGGGGCGTCGCAACACTCCTTTCTTACACTTTTCCATTTTCCCCTAAAAAGGGGAAAATGAGAATGAAAGGGTGATGCATTCATATATCCTGGTATCCCCTAAACAAGAGATAACTTGATGCAGGAAACCCAAAGCACCCATAGCGATCCGAAATATGCCATAAGACAATTTTCATAAAATCCATAGTGGGGCCTCGCAACATCCTTTTTTACACTTTTCTGTTTTTCCCTAAAAAAAGGAGAATATGAATGAAAGGGTGATGTATTCCTATATCATGGTATCCCCTAAAAAAAGGATAACTTGATGTAGAAAACCCAAAGCTCCCATATTAGACCAAAAATTCACTAAAGGCAACTGAGGCGTATTCAAACGCGCTATCTTAGACAACACCCTCTCGCACTTTTAATTTCGTCTTCCCCTAAACAAGGGAGGGTGGAATGAAAGCAGTGGTGTCCCGCATCCGCACGTACGCGCACCCCTATCCAAGGGCGCGTGGGGCGCGGGCGCAAGTCCAGGAACCCACAGTGGGGACTCTGCTAGGGAGATCGTTTTATTTTAAATAAAATGGAGTGCTAGACTCATAAAAAAACTTTTTTGTTTTTCTTTGTTTCTGGCTAAAGTATGCTTGTTATATTAATTTATGCATTTGAATATTTGCGTTCCTATAACATCCGTATTTATATTTTTGGATATGATCCTCCATCTTGCAGCAGTCTCGTTCCAATAAATGTTACAGGTATGTTCAGAAATATGTATATTTTTCAAAAAAAAACAACAAAAAAAATTTTCAAAAAAATAAATAAAATATATATATATATCATATATATGTTTGCAATAAAATTCCGGACTGCACAATAAAAGGACCAGAGCTTTATTTTAATTTTGCTTCATTTTCGGCTTTGTATTATTATTCTATTCTGTTTATTATTTTCATTATTCCGCAAAATATGTATATATTTGCATTCATTCTGCCATTTTATTTTGAGGATATAGGACAAATTTTGTAATTAATAGGAATAGATAGATTCTCCGCTTTTCTTTCTATTTATTAATGTGATGTGCTTGCTTGCTCGCGCTCAAACTAAAAAGCCGAGAAAATCCACACGTAACAGCAAGACAAGCCATATATGTTTTATTTTCTGTTTGCATATCTGAAAAAAAGACGAGATTTTATTGCTTTTTAGAGGCTGCACACACACGCGCACGCATATAGGTATATTCCGAAATGCTACCCTACATCATGGCCAGCCTACCCCCTGCATAAGCCAACGTTAGAATGCATATAGATTCTCAGGACACTTCAATGACCGACCGGTGTTTGCATCTTTCAATCGTGGGTCAACCCCCACAAAAAAAAATATGTGAAAAAGCAAAAAAACAAAAAAAATAAAATAAAATAAAATAAATGAATAAATGAAATAAAAGTGTGCAAATAAAAAAAAAAGAAAAAATAAATAAATTGCGCAAAAAAAAGAAAAAGAAAGAATAAATACGCAGGGGCTGATTTATTATTCTCTGATGCTCGACCTAGATCATTTTGAATGGTGGATCCTAGAAAGAGTATAGGCCCTTCGCCTGAAATCAGTCCGATCTTGGGGAGTCGAAAGGCAGATGTAATACATTGGTCCTATACTGTGACGACCCGACCCGGACCCCAATGCGAGATCCCGAGTCGTGCCGTCCAAATAGTCAAGATACACAAGCATGCATAAGTAGGATTATAAAATTCATGTGGCGCAACATCGCATACGAACAACAACTCGGCTACACTTGGCCGGAAAAGCAACTAAAAATAAACAAGTCTTCGGCGACGTTACAGCCGGAACCCAACAACTACTCCTACAATTATTAACACATGCTTATAATAACCTCAACGGCCACAACATGCCGGAGACAACAACAACAACAACAATTAAACGAGCTTTAGCGGAAGAAAACCGTAGTGAACCATACACATATAAACAGGCTCGACATATAAGTCGGCATACCAAAAGATTACAAGTGTTAAGTAGTTAAGTTACAACAACATCCAAAAACCCCAAGCCAAGTCTACATGACTTGCTTCCCAACGTCCTTTCCAAAATAAAAGGCTAATCGACAAAGTCCAAAAGATCAACCTTTAGAATACAAACAACCAAACGTGGAATAAGCGAGTCTATCTCGTAACGTCTCCTCGGCTCGTATCTAAGGAAAGACAAAGCAAACAAATAGGGTAAGTCGAAAGACTTAGTAAGTTACTACAATGCATGTTCATGTTATAGCATGACATTATCTCAGTTATAATACATGATCATCATATAGCACGTAGCACATTGCTCACATAAGTGCGGGAAATTAAATCATACAAGTAGGATATGATAGTCACGGCCGCTTCGTAGTTCCTGCAATAAAACTTTATTATACTTTATCGTGCAACATTGATGCTCTGTGAATGCATCAACTTTTATCAAGTACCACTCGATCTAGATAGCAAGCCAATGCGGCACTTAACTGATACGGCACGGCAAGGGGCTACTTCCCCATTGCGGCCAACAATGGAGGTGTGTGTGAAGTCCCAGGTGCGGCGATCCATAGCGAGCACGAATCCCATAATTCGTGAAGGCGATGCATCGTCCCACCTTGACCCAATAAACAAACCAAATAATGCCAGCTGGACTCAATGTGATGCACAAGTAGATATTTACTTGACTAAACCAATTAAGGACCGAATTCGACAAGAGCGAACTCGACCAACCAAGTAGGGTATTAATCTCTACTATAAAATCATATCAAGGCAATTAAATTGCACAAAACCAACCTTTCATAAAAACTTGTTCTAAACAATCAAACCAAGCTCATACTTGAGTAAACCAATCAAACGGTGTCCAAACTTCGTAGGGATTGAAACTAGAGTTCAACACGTTCAAATATTCCCTAGAGTCGACTCCGTTGAGTCTTTGCTCTAAATTCCCAAATTTGGAGAAATTGAAGCTATGTGCTTCATAACCCAACCTAGGTCAATTCTAGGTTCAACAAGGTATTAAATTCACCAAGGCAATGCAAAGTGATTCATGTATATCATAGAGTCCAAAATTGAGGATAGAACACATAACACTTTCATAACATTTCAAGAAGGCATAAACTAGGGCATTCATATATATCAATACTTCCATCACAAATATAATACATGGCTTTAACATGTTCAAAACCTTAAATAGACAAGATGGAAGAGTATTATAAACATTCATAGGTAAGAAATCATCCTAGTCATGCTCCTAGCAAGCTCACAATTTCAACATATAAGAAGATATCATAGGAAGCATAAAAGTGTCCTCATTGACCTCAAACACCATAGGCTTTGTTTCCTTAGGGTCAATGAGAACTAAAAGAAGAAGAAGAAGAAGGTAACTTACATGCTATACTACACCAAAGAAAGCAATGGAAGAAACTAATCGGATAGAAATGCTCCTCTTCTTGAGCTCTACACCTTTAATGAAGGTAGCTTGGGCAAATGATGAATGGATGATTGAAGACCAAAGGATTAGCTCCAAGAAGCCATGGAAGAGCTAGAGAGAAGATGAAATTCGTTTTTGGAAGAGTGAGGGTGAGAATGAGAGTCAAAAATCTGAAATGTGGCTTATATTGGCCTAGATTTTGAGTGGGACAAGTGTCAACAACTTGTGGTCCCTTTTCTAATTTGATTTGTGGCTTAATTGGTCACTAATGTAATCTTAACCCATCATTAAAACTAGTTAGGGATGTTAAGGCTTAAATGGGAAGGGTTAGGGAGGTTTAGGATAGGTTTAGATATGGGTTCAAGGGGTACAAATCGTCCAATTCCGAAACAGGGGAAAAAAATCCCGTATCAGACCAGGCGGGTGAGGCGGGCGCCTCACCCAAGCCCGCCTCAACTACCGAGGCTATCCCCAAGTTCAGACCACTCAGCAATTGCTCCCTCATTTGAGGCGCGCCTCACAGGTGCCATGCGGCCGCCTCGGCTCAGAACCTCTAAAACTTGATCTAAACTTGATCTAAATGGTCCCAAACTTTTGGGCAACCATTCTAAGGTCTAACCCTACTCAAACAAGTCGGAACGCACCGAACAACCCCGAACAAGATGGAACAAGGCTCAAACCACGCGACGAATGAACAACGAATCAAACTACAATCAAACACCAATCAAACTAGGATATCTTGGACATGAAAAAGGTTTGTTTCAACATGATTAAGACCTGAATATAAAGCCAAGAACTCAACGAACACTTCGTACGTCGAAATAGAAGCAAATACGAGCAACGAGAGGAATCGCTAAGGCCAAATTCAACGCGATTAAACCGGCGATTCAACAAACAAGTTTATATGATTCTAAACATGTTATGGACTTCTAGAATGATCTATGAATGATTCTAAAACATTTCTATACTAAGTAAACATGCTCACAATCAACCAAGAAAGTATAAAGACAAGCATAGAATGCACATGCAAGAATACGGGGCGTTACATATACTCTGGAGAAAGAATCCACTGTTCCAGGAAAAGTCCTGAGACCGTCAAAATAAAGCAGGTGCTTATCCGGTCAATTGTAGGAAAAATGAATAAATAAATAAACTAATAAAGGCACGCTGTACTCCAAGCTCGAAAAGCCTTCAGCCAACCTTCTTGTTGATTCTCATTGTATTTAAATTTATATCTGCTCATACATTACATTAGTTTTATACATTAGTGGCTAATTGGGCTGCGTATCAATTAGCGTGATAACTGTGTATAGAACTTTACCTAGAATAGTTTTGTTTTATAGGACTTCACAGGTTCAGCGGAAGACATCATTTGTGCTTCACCGGAAGACCTGCTACAACAACCAGCGGTAGACCTTGTCTGCACATGGTCAATCATGACGTGTCCAGTCAAACAAATCTTAGAGGATCAATTAAATTTATCCTTATCAGTTTGAATTTAAACTGAGACATTCCCTGACATCTCAGACACGCCGAAAGCAGCTTTCCGAAAAGCAGGAAGACTTTCGCAGACTGAACAGTGAAAGGGCGGGTGAACAGACTGTCACCTACTGTCTGTACCAACTCTTGCAGATCTGACATCCGAATTGCCCTTCTACCAGTCTCTGCAAATATCTCTACACCCATTCCCTGCTCGATATATGTGAAGACGAAATCTTCAAGACAGCTCTATGCATATAATGCATTCAACCTAATAGAGCTGTTACACTTCGTCTTCTCCAACGGATCTCCAGAATGCTCCAGCTATAAATGCCGCCATTAAAGACTGAAGAAATACACTTGCTGATATGCTCTGAAAATTTACAACAACTTTAAGTCTTTATACTCAGTGCATTCAAGAGATCTTAAACAGATCAAGAAGTCCTCGACAACAACAAGAAGACCTGCTTCAACTTTTATCATTTAACTTCTTGTTGTTTTCATTCAAAGCTATTCTTCGGCACGAATTAAATATCTTGTTTACACAGATATTTAATTCCGAAACCCCCAAACACAAGTCAATATTTTCTACACGATCCATTGGGTATATTCCTTGTAATAGAACTAGTGCAAAACATAGTGCACTTTTTAAATCCAAGGTTGATTGCCTTGGTGGTGGACGTAGCACTCTTTATAGTGTGAACCATCTCAAAATACTTGTGTTCTTCCTTTACTGCTTGTTTACTTTTGAACTGTTTATTATTTCCTTTATTCATATCCTTAACAGCGAACTTGAGCAACCAGTCAAGTCTATCGGTAGTTCTTAATCGACAGACTTGAACCTGTTTCTTTGCAAGACTTCCGCTACTTCAATCTCTACAATAGATTGTAAGTGCTTGTCAAAAGAACTTACTTATAAAGATTTTAAGTGTTTAATAAGCTATTCAACCCCCCTTCTAGCTTATTATTGTGCCCTTTGGGACTCACAATTGGTATCAGAGCTTAACTCTTTGAAAACTAGTGTTTTCGAGATTAAACTCTTGAGAGACTCGATCCAATGGCACAAACACACTACATGCTGCCTACATCAAATGTGAACCACGTCCCAATATTGGACGAAGGGCATTTCGATGTTTGGAAGGATAGGGTAATGCGTTTTATGAACTCCATTGACAACAGGTTATGGAAGTGCGTTATAGCAGGAGAACATGTACCAATGAAGGCCAATCTTCTAGCCTCCATCGTTGGGAATCCTGCCGAAGTACCCAAAGAAGAATCAGAATGGATAGAGGACGACAGAAAACTAGTAGAGCTAGATAGCAAAACAATCAACATCATTACTAGCTCTCTAGACACAAGCACGTACCAACAAGTGATCCGATGTACTACTGCAAAAGAGATGTGGGAAGCTCTTGTGGAATACTTGGAAGGAGACCAAGACACAAGAGATAACATAAAATACACATTCATCCAGCAGTTTGACTCCTTCAAAAAGGATCCGAAGGAAACCTTGAGACAAGCATATGATCGCTTCAGTGAGGTAATTAACAGTTGCTTTTCTCTTGGTAAAACCTATGACAAAAAGGAAATGAACATGAGATTTCTAGGCTCTCTAGGTAGCTTGTGGCATGTTAAGACCACTGCCATCAAAGAATCCAAAAACTTAAACGAAATGACTCTCCGTAGTCTTTACGCAAGTTTGAAGGTTTATGAGCTCGAAGTAAATCAAGCTCTAGAGCGGGGACAAGCAGTTGAAGCTGTGTCCTTGTCGACCATGGTCCAAGAAGAAACCACTGTTGAAAACAAACCTTCCACTTCCTCCAGTGAAAATGATTTTCTCTCAGACGAACAATTTGCTATGTTTGTAAAATGTTTTCAAAAGTTTGCAAAATATAGAAGGAAGGACACACACCAGCAGCCTTTTAGAAAGACTGGTGAAAGCTCATCTAAAGAAGAGCTTGTGTGTTACAATTGTAGAAAACCTGGTCACTTTGCCTCCAAATGTCCAAAGCCAAAATTTGAAGCATACCGAAGACCTACTTATAAAAAATTTCAACAGACAAAAGGTATCTTTGGTGAAGACATAAAGATAAACAGGTTGCTAAATGGTTTGAGGCCGATTCGAGAGGAAGAGGACGATTGTGAGCAAGCTAACATATGCTTAATAGCTCATGATTCAGGTCCCACCTATGACTCTGAACATGAAGTCGAAGTCTCACCTAGTCCTTTGGACAAAAGATCAAGCTGTGAGAACTTGATGGGAAGAACTTCTCAAGGATAATCAAGATATGCTTGAAGAGTTCAATTCCTTTAGAGTAGCTTATGTAAAACTTCGCCAAGCGTGAGAAGCTTGCTTCGAGAAATCTCAGTGGCGGTGAGATTCAATCTCTCAATAGCTGTCAACAAGAGAGTATCAAGCTTAAAGGAGAAAACAAATACCTTTGTGACAAAATCGAGTGTCTCACTGAGCACATCAAATGATTCGACCTGGAGAAAATTGTCTTGCAAAAGACAATTGACTCTTGGAATAGCTCCAAGGATACCTTTGAAGAAATCCTTTCAAGCCAAAAGTCATGTAAAGATAAATCTGGCATAGGATATTCTAATGAGCCCAGTATGACATTCTCATCTATTACAGAGAAAGGTGAATCCTCAGAGGCGCTTATGATATCTCATTCTCTAAGCAGACGTTCGGAAACAAGGAAACAAGGTCTTGGTTATTCAAGTGTTCCTTATGTTTACCCCAAGGCTCGAAAGGAAAGCCAAGATTACCGCTTGAATGAGAAACTTGAGAAAGTAGCGGTAGAGAAACTAAAAGTCTGGACTAACAACTCGCCAAGGCAAAGTCCGATGGCGGTAGACCTACTAAACTCTACAGGTAACTATCAAGTTTGTCTATGAAGCAGGCAAGACCCACATGTACTGTTGAAAGTAAACTTAAAGGTATTCTACCAAATCCTCCTAAAAGGATTATCAACAGACCAGCCAAGGCTAAGTCTGCTGGTAACATACCTAGGAGGATCCAAAAGAAACCAATTAAGCCTACTGTCAACAAGCAAGCTGAAGCAAGAACGGTTGCTAAGGAAAAAGATAATCACAATCACTCTTCAGCTAAAGCCACTGACAGTTCTCTATGGAACTTCCATTTATGTCATTCTTGCAATTGCCTAGGCCATCTGGCCCCAGAATGCCTGCTAAGGTTCACTCCAAAATCTGAGAGACCTAGTTCTCTCAAGGTTAGGCAGGTATGGGTTCCAAAAGGTTGCTAATCCTTAGGACCCAAAAGAAAATAAAGGGGACCTTGTTTCTTAAAATCTTTTTCAGATATGCTTCATGGCTATAGATTTAGAAAATAAGGACATCTGGTACCTGGACAGTGGCTGCTCAAGACACATGACAGGAAACAGAAGTCTACTCTCAGATATAGCTGAAGCCAAAGGTCCCACAGTTATTTTCAGAGACAATGCAAGAGGGAAAACAATTGGGTATGGCTCAATCACTAGAGGAAGTCTCTCCATCAACAAAGTTTCTCTAGTGAGCGGCTTAAAGCATAATCTACTGAGCATATCCCAATTCTGCGACAAAGGACCTATCTGCCAATTCAACTCCAACCAATGTCTCATCAAAGATCGTGAATCACCTTTCATAATACGGCCGGCAATAGACAAGGAAAGCGTCTATGTCGTGGACTTAAATCTTCTAGGGAGATTCTCCAGCCTCTGCCTAGTTGCGAACAACGTTTGTGACAACAGTTGGCTATGTCACAAACGTCTCAGTCACTTCAACTTCAAGCACCTCTCCAAGCTCTCCAAAGATGGGCTTGTCAAATCTACCTCAATGTGCCGACCATGACAAGTTGTAAAGCTTGCCAATTAGGAAAACTTTCCAAGTCTTCCTTCAAAAGAAATCTGTCTTGTCAACAAGCAGACCTCTTCAACTACCACGTATGGATCTCTTTGGACCAATCACTACAGTCAGTATTTCAGGAGACAAGTACACACTTGTAGTAGTTGACGACTACTCTAGGTTCACATGGATCGAAACAATGACTTCGAAAGATGAGACATATGATCTAGTCACCGCTCTTTTCAGAAGACTTCAAACCCAAAAGCTTGAAGATATTAGTGACATAAGATCAGACAATGGCACCGAATTCAAGAACAACGGTGTAAAAAGATATTGTGATGACCACGGGATCGACCACAACTTCTCTGTTGCTGGAACTCCTCTACAAAATGGTGTAGCGACGAAAAACGAGAACGATTGAAGCAAATAACCATCTTTGGCGAAGCAAAACTTCAAAGTATTTCGAAAGGCGAAGTCAACTACTGCATGTTTTACCGGAGCGAGATCCACGGTAAACAAGTTTCATAACAAAAATCCATATGAAATATGGAGAGGAAGAGCACCAAACATAGGATTTTTCAAAATCTTCGGCTGTAAATGTTTTATTCTTTATAATGGAAAAGAATATAGAGAAAAATTTGATGCAAAAGCAGACGAATGAATTTTTCTGGGATATTCCAAGAATTCAAAAGCATTTCACATTTTTAGTAAAACTCATTTAAATTTTTAGAATCTGTGTATGTTACTTTTAATGAATATGACTTGTTAGAGCCTAGAAAAGCTCCGAATGTTGCTAATGATTCTGATAATGATGAGACAGGTACAAATACATCATCTACTTCTACTCCTCTTTAGAATTCAGCAACTGCAGGCCCTTCCAGTTCTGGTAACCCTTCACCGGCAGACTTCAACTCTGCCGTTACCAGTTCCAACTCTTCTGTTGATCCAGAACCCATCTCTTCTGTTTTACCCCAAACACCTTTGCAGATCACTCACCCTTCTTGTTCACCAGAAAATGAAGGCTTCGAAGATCCTATCTCTTCTGAACCTGATTTTGGTGAATCACCTTCTCAACCTACTCCAAATTCTTAAGGGAAGAACCCACCAGAAGTGATCTTCCTCCAACTGTTATTGAAACAAGAGATCATCCTATTTCTCAAATCATTGGTGATCGCAACTCAGGAGTTCGTACGAGAAATAAAGTTCAAAATGAGACTATGTTTGCATTTGCATTCGTATCTAAAATCGAGCCAAAGAAGATTGATGAAACTATCGAAGATCATTACTGGATTGAAGCTATGCAAGAAGAGCTGAACCAGTTTGAAAGATGCAAAGTGTGGAGCTTAGTTCAAAGACCGATTGACCATCCGGTTATCGGCACCAAATGGGTTTACAGAAACAAGAGAGATGAAGATGGGAACGTCACCAAAAACAAAGCTAGATTGGTTGCTCAAGGCTACCGACAGGAAGAAGGAATTGACTTCGATGAAACATTTGCTCCTGTTGCTAGATTAGAAGCAATCAGACTCTTTCTAGCCTATGCTTCGTTCATGGACTTCAAAGTTTATCAGATGGATGTAAAGAGTGCCTTTCAGAATGGTGATCTTCAAAAATGGTATACGTTGAACAACCTCAGGCTTTGTCATTCAAGACAAAGCTGGATCATGTCTCTGACTCAAGAAAGCACTATGGCTAAAACAGCTCCCGGTGCTTGTATGAAACTCTATCCAAATTCTTAATTGAACAAGGATTAGTGAAGAAGAATAGACACAACTCTGTTCCCTCAAGCACAAATGTCATTCTCTTACGGTACAAATCTATGTGGGCGACATCATCTTTGGATCAACTAACAGCTTTGCAAGAGATTCGAGAAGGCGATGCAAAGCAAGTTCGAGATGAGTATGATGGGAGAACTTACCTACTTTCTAGGGCTATGATTCACAGACTTCGGCGGAATCTTCATCGGCCAAACCAAATATATGAAAGGAACTCATCAAAAATTTGGTCTTGATTCAACAAAAGGATTTGAGACTCAATTTCTAGGCGCCATCTTGATAAAGATGAGAAGGGAAAGCAAGAACATGACCAAGTATCGAGGAATCATAGGTTCACACTTCCTTCTTGCCCGATAGACCTAACATTATGTTTCTTTGTTTGTGTTTGTGCAAAGATTTCGAGGCGAGATCAGAAGGAATCACATTTGCTTGCGCTAAGCGTATCATCGAGATATGTTTCAACAACTACAAATCTAGGTATCGGTATTCCAAACGCAACAACCGATCTAGTTGGATACTCGGATGCGATTATGCGACACTGAAAGTGGCGAAGAAAGCAGGTGGGACTTGTCAATTTCTTGGAAATAGACTTGTTTCATGGTCATGCAATAAGGATCGGTTGCAAACTCCACAGAGGCGAGAATATATTGCCGTATTGCTCTCGGCTATTATGGATGAAGCAACAACTAGTGGATCTAACATCAAGGCGCAAATTGTCCAATTATGTGTGACAACACCTCGGCAATTCGGTCTCCAAGTCAGTGATGCACTCGAAGACAAAACATTGATATTCGTTATCATTTCCTCAGCATGTGTAAGGAGAACATAACATGGAATATGTTTGGCCAGACATCAATTGGGACATTCTTACAAAGCCAGCTAGATGCCACCGGGTTGCTTATTTAAGGTGAAATCTTGGTATGATTGATCCTCTTGCTAATTTCAATATCTTAAAGTTTTTTCTTTCATCTTGGGACTTATTAGTTTATACTTACGAGGAAGGCGTCATTTTCCCTCGCGGAAGACTTAAAGGTCGGTATCTCTACTTGATCTATTTTTAGCAAGGTTTTCTAAACAAAGAAGGGTAGTCTTTTTACTTAGAAAATATCTTAAGTTCCAGACTTTTGCGCTAAAATTTTTCTTTAAATAGACCTTGAACAGCCATTTCCAAAACTTCTGAAAACCCTTTGTCTAAATATTTCTCTCTCTATTCAAACCATCTCTCTCTCTCTCACTCTCTCTGCTGCTCTCCTCTATTCCAAATTATTCTTGTTTCTTCTTCTCATCGGCAAAAATGGTATGCTCTTCATTACTCAGGCTTACTATTCACTAATTCTTGTTTAGTATTTCATCTTTTAAGCTACTTGTTATGGAATTCGAAGATTTCGGCGTATCGTATTAACCTCCATTATTGCTCTTCAAAACCTAGAAACTAACGAGTCTTCTATATGCTTTGAGTACTTATTCTTTGAAATCATCAGTTAATGTTTCTGCGGTTCGCTTAACCTAAACATTCAGGGTTTCAAAAAAATTTCATCGAAAATTTTCAATAATTTCGGAAAAGTTGAAATCTTTGCTTGTTTATCTTGTGAGGTAAAAAGCCTAATTTACGATTGTATTCTTTCGGGTAAAATCCTAAATCAGCGTAACAATGGGGAAGGAGTTGGACAGGAAAAGACATCCCAGGAGTTGGGCGTCAATCTACGGGTAACCTCATTTCCTGCTTCATGACGTCATAGTCGCTCTTGACCCAAAACTATATATACTCGAATGTGCATAGATCTCGATCCATACCTGATAGCCCGCTGAGTCAAGGAGCTGCGAAGATATGAGCAGCTTCGGGGATTCTACCACTCTTACGCCTCAATAGCGAAGACTTGAGTTTCTCTCTGGTGAAGAGTTCTACCAACGAATGGAACTTCGAGAAATCAAAATGCTGCGTGGATGGATTCGAGGGGCGACCCATCTCCATCATTTGCCAAGACAATTTCCACCATTATAGGTGTGCATTTTGGTGGTGCTCTAGAATCATCAATTCTTTGAGGCTAACCATGCACAGGAAGCGATGAGGGGTTGATACCCAGGGAACCTCGGGGCAAGATCTGAGGAATCTCTTTCCACTAGGCGTCTATTGCTCTAGCCACTTGATTGACAAGGGGCGCTATTCAGCGGAGCCCATGATATGTTCACGCTGCTGCTTGATTTGAACCTCACCCGATCTTAGTCTACCTTCGGACTCATCTCGGCCGGTACCATTGTGTTCGATAGGCGGAAGCGGTGCGTTGAAAGTCAGAACAACCCCAGCGCAACGACCATTTGTCGGTGATCAACGTCTTCTGCGAGACGGGCGAGGTCAACTCTTCCATTAAGGAATATGAACTTATGTTGGTGACAAAGTACAAGCGACGACCGCCTCACTTCTTGACAAGTATACGGGAATATGAGAACAAGAGGCGAGTACAAAAGGTCTTCCTCTATCTCTCTTGAAAAGGTTGCTAAGCCTATGCCCCATGGTGTTCTGGACAGCACATGGATGCGTATGAAGCGGCTAAGAAGAGTTTCAAAGGCCTCTGCTAAATTCGATGACCAAGTTGCTGGAAACCATTCACCCGACAAGCCAAATTTGGTGCCGAATCGAGGAAAGCGGTTGTTAAGGTTCAAACAAAGTTAAGGCCAAAAAAGGCTCGAGCGGAAGAAGTCGGCCGAGAAAGCGGCAGGCCAAATGGATCGGGCAAGGCGAGAG
>CM028377.1:177381854-177410584 GCA_013146195.2 Codonopsis lanceolata
CATCTTCGGATGAAATCGCCTTATACTTATCACACTAATCAACTTGCCACCCTTCAACAACAGAGTTGCATCTCTACTTCTCCCAACCTTACCCAAATCATCACTACCGAGGTGCAAGCCGCCATCGGCCGGTGCTCCTATAGCCCACATGGATGATTAGAGGACCATACCGCTCATCAACAAGAATGGGCCAACAGGCTTTCAATGTTGTAGCTACAATCTTGCTTCAAACCATTCAGAGGAGAGGAAGCGTAAAGCAGGGCCGACACTTATCTCGGGTCGAAATGTAATACTTAGGGCAAATGTTTGAAACTTATGCCGATCGCCCAAGAATCGAGCAAGAACAGGGAAATAAAGTTTGAAAGCCGACTACAAGCTCGAACATGAAACCTAAGGTGAACAAGAGACAAGCCGAACAACAAGCAAAGACAAGGAACCGGTTGAAGCCGACAACAAGCCGAACTCGTAGACGTAACATGAAGCCGAGTTGGTCCATCGCTTGAAGTAGAAAAGCCAACCGAAGGATCCACATCAGCAAACTGAATCTCTCACTCTCTCAAACTTTGAACTATTTAGAACTTCTGTTTTACTTGTAGCTTACAATTACCTACTTTTAATTTCCAGCTACTTTCTTCATATGTTATCTGTTTGTGTTTCTAACATCTCTCTTGCAGAACTTAAGCACTATTGGCTTTCAATTTGTGAATGGTTTTAAGCAAATAAGATGAGATTGTTGAATCTTGCATTAAATTAAATTTGCTTAAAATCATCCCACTTGATTGTCAGCCAAAAACTTAAAAATATTTTGGTCAGCTTGTAATTATTTGTCAGTTAGTTGTTCAACTGACCATAACGGTTTAAGTGTCAGCTTGCTTTCCTTATTTGATTGAACTAATACTTGTACTGACACTTTCTCATTTTATGTTTTTGGTAGATATTCTGTTAGATATTCTTTCTCAGGATCTTTTGTGATCTTGTGAAGATATATACTCTGCCAAACACATTTTCAAATTCAAATGGGTTTCTAGCGGGTTACTCTTGAAGATCATCTATAAATACCCACTGGAAGCATTTTTGAAGATATAGAAGTCTGAAGCCTTATATTCTCAAGAAAATTCTCTCTGTGCCTTAGTCTTCTTAAAAACTTTAGCTAGATTATCTCCCGTGAATATTTCTTTCTAGTTATTGTTTAGGCAAACACTGAGTGATCCTTTTTCATACCATTTTGAAATCAGTCAGTTTGTCTCACGAGTTTGATTGTTTCTCAATCATTCTCCATAAACACCGGTCTTTTGTTGTACACTAATCCATTAGAGATCAATTAGATTTTTAATAAAATTAGTGTACTTTAAAAATCCAAGTCTGACCAACTTGGTAGTGGACGTAGCAGTTTAACTGTGAACCACTTCAATTGATTTGTCAGCCGCTACTTATACTCTTGCAAACTGACTTAACACTTAAGAAGTTTTCAACTGATTAAGTGTCAGCCAGTTTCTAACATAATTGTTTACTTATTTGTTCTAGTAAATTGTTTTTCAGTTTCTTCTCTGTATACAGTGATCTACGTTAAAAGCCAACCTCTTTTGAAAACTGTTGTGTCAGCCAACTGACCAACTTTTATTAGCATAAGGGATTTTAAAAGTATCAGCCAGCTGACCAATATCAGCTGACTGACAAAACAAATTTTTCGCTGCCAACTTTACAAGTTTTACAAATCAACCCTCAAAGTTTTAAAAGGCTATTCACCCCCCCTCTAGCCTTGTTTGTTGCCTACTGGACTTACAATTGGTATCAGAGTCTGCTTTTTGAAAAATTATTTTTCCAAGCCTAACAGCTTGAAAGCACGATCATGGCAACTCTAAAAGCTTTTCAATCAAACAATGTTACTCAAGTACCCATTTTTTATGAAGATCACTTTGATATTTGGAAGGAAAGAATTACAAGATATATGAACAACATAGATAAACGATTGATGGAATGTGTTAGAGGTGGACCTATGCAACCTATGAAAATTAATACTAAAGTTGGTAAATCTTCTATTGCAGATGATGACATCATAAATCGTCTTACTCCGGCAGATGAAGAATATGTCCTCAAGCCTCAATCAGAATGGACTGAGGAAGATAAAATTACTGATGGACTGGATGCTAGAGCTGTACACATTCTATCAAGTGCTGTTCCTGATGAAAACTACAAACAAATATATGACTGTGTTACAGCCAAATAAATATGGGATGCTCTTGTTGAATACGTGGAAGGAGACCAAAACACCAAGGAAAACAAACTCTATGACTGGATACAAGAGTTTAATGCCTTCAAGAAGGACCCAAAAGAATCATTAAAGAATGCCTACGACAGATTTCTCGAGGTAAGTAATAGATGTTCCTCTCTTGGTAAAGTCTATAGTATGAAAGATTTGAATTTGCGTTTTCTTAGTAGCTTGGGAAGTAGATGGCATGTTAAGGTCACTGCCATAAAGGAAGCAAGAGACTTGAACAAAACTCATATACGTAGTCTTGTTGCAAGTCTAAAAATCTATGAAAGGAAGTTCTCAAAACTCAAGAAATTGAGAAAATTTTTAAAGGTATATCTCTTCAAGCTGAAGAAGAGACATCCAAAACTTCTACATCTATGTCAGATGATGACTTTGATGAAGATGAGTTTGCTGCTTTTGCTAGACAATTTAGAAAGTATAAATCTTTTAAAAAGAACTTTCAAAAACCTTCAACAAACTTTCAAAAGTCTTCCTCAAATCCTCAAAAACCTTCCTCAAGCTTCCAAAGACCTTCTACTTCAAACTTTCAAAAGCCTTACTTCAAAACTAATGAAGACAAGGTTGAGAAAGAAAAACTATTATGTTTCAACTATAGAAAACCTGGTCATTTTGCTTCAAACTGTCCTTTTACAAAAAAATGAGTATTACAAAAGAGCTCCTAGGAATTTTGAAAAACAAAAGGGTTTGGTTGCTGAAGATCAAAATCTTGCAACATGGATTGAGACAGATTCTGAAGAAGAATCTGTTGATTTTGAGCAAGAAGCAAATATGTGTCTTGTTGTAGAATCAGCTATATATGATTCCGAAAATGAGCTTCCTAGTCCAAAATATTCAAATGAGTCTGGAAATGAGCTGACAAGCTCACCTATTAAAAACCCCAAGCTGACAAAGGTTATTGATCGATGTATTTTATACGTCGATTTTATATGCTTCTGTGACTTGAATTAGGCCATTTCATGAGTCTTTTGAGTACTAATATATGTTTTTGGTGAGTTTTGTAAGTTTCAGGATTGTTCGTGAAAATACGCGAAACTCCAGGGTTTTAAGTGCAAATTACAAAGAAAGAAGAATTGAAGAAAATGAAAGTTGTCATTCTGGACACCTTGCGGACGCAAGGTGCCTCAGACCTTGCGACCGCAAGGTAGGCAGTATCGGTCCCTGAAGCCAGCAATCGAAGAGCCAAGAAGCACACACACTGGAGACCTTGCAGACGCAAGGTATCCAGCACCTTGCGACCGCAAGGTAGGTAGAATACTCAATTTTCGGGTTTTCACACAGTCATTCGATTCAATCACAACTCCCAAGTATATATAGAAGTCAGATGCCGAGCCTAAGCATAGAGAGGACGGCTGGAAGCTCTCTTTACATAGATTTTAGGTAGTTTTAGATTGTATAACATAATTAGGTTTTGTAATTTCAAGTATTGAAGATCAAATCATGTCTTCCATCATCTCCATGTGCTGTTCATCGTCTATGATGAACTAAATCATCCCTAATCTAGGAGGTGGGAGGTAACTTGTATCGAATTTATGTTTTGATTCTCATATATATGTCTATTCAATGCTTGTTGATTGTGTTGTTTATCAATCCCTCTATTATTTTGCTTTGAACAAATGAATGTAATCGCAAATAATAAAGGCTTAGAGGTGCGGATAACTGCATGACCAAGTGCATATGTCGTACACTGGCTCACCAACACAATAAATTGGACCTATCGAAGCACGAGAGTGATAAGTTAGGACCAGGTTCTTACATGATCTAGGTGACAGATAGATCATAAATCTAGGTGACAGCTAGATTACAGTTCCTGTGCTTAGGATATGGAATGGGTGAATTTTGCGGGGATGGAGGCTGAACCAATTGTTCAACAGACCATATCTATTTTTAGTGAACGAACCCAAGACATTGAATGACATTATTATGAATTGAACATAAAGGAGATATAAGTGAAACCCAGAATCCTAGATTTCCACTCACCATAAGATCTTCATATCTGTTATTACTGTCTAATTAGTTAACATCTATAACTAGTAATTTAGAGTAGAATTAAACATAAAAACCCCCCTTAGGTTAATAATTTGCTATCTATAACCGTACTGTTCGTGATCACTTGTCTCTGTGGGTTCGACCCTTGCTTCCGAGTCTATTCTATAATAGTCTTGTACACTTGCAAGGAAATAGATAAATAAAACAATCGATCAAGTTTTTGGCGCCGTTGCCGGGGACAAGCTAGTTCACGTAGTTAGTTTGTAGGTAGCGTAGTTTTTAATTTAATTTAGTTTTTAGTTTAATTTTATGTTTTTATAAAAATAAAAATACAAAAAGATTTTATTTTATTTTGCCTTAATAGTTAGTTGTTTTTAAATTGCTTTTAATTAATTTTTATGCAAGGTCGTAGATCTTTAAATCCTGAATTGGTAGACTTAGATCAAGAGATAAATATTGTTAAAAGATACCAAAGATATTTTGAAAATCTAGTTTTCGAGCCTGATAATCTGAATCGAGAGGATCCTCTGGTTGATCCTACAATGGAAGATAATAACAATAATCGTAATCCTGAAAACCTAGTTGACCCAGTCAATAGGAATCAAAGACAAGAAGAGCATGCAAGAAGAAATATGGAAGTAGTCGTAAATCAAAGAACTATTAATGATTTTAGTAGACCTTCATTAAATGTGGTAACATCATGTTTAGTATTGCCGATGGCTGTTAGGAATTTCGAACTAAAAGGACATTATTTTAATGCCATACCATCTTTTCATGGGATGCCTAATGAAGATCTGTCGGTTTCTTTCTTAAGAGAATATGAATACATGATGAGTACTTTTCCTTTAGGAGGGTTAACTGAAGATCAAATTAAAATGAAATACTTTCCCAGTGCATTAAAAGAATTGACAAAGAGATGGTTTATGAACCTAACACCGAACAGTGTTTTTAATTTGGCACAATTATATGATTTGTTTATGAGCAAATTTTACAAACATGCATCTCTTACAGAGTATAGAAAACAAATCATGTCATTCCAAAATGAACCAGGTGAAACATTCCATGAGTCATGGGATAGATTTAAAAATCTGCTTATTATGTGTCCTCATCATAATTTGGCTCAACATGTGTTAGTGCTTCAATTCTATCATGGTCTTTCGCCAGGTTTACAAACTATGGTTGATAGTGCAGCTGGTGGTTCCATTAATAGAATGACACCAGAAGCATTAGAAGAATTATTTGAGATGCTAAGTATTAATTCCCAACAGAAAAGTGCTAGAGGTAAAATAGGAGCCTATATCAATTGCAAGATAATTCAAATACACAAGCTCAATTTGAAAATTGGCAAATTCAAGAAGCATGTGCTCTATGTGGATTATATTCTCATGCTACTAATTTTTGTCCGTCAAGTGCTATGTATTCTGAACAGGCTAATGCTATAAATATGTACCCTCAAAGGCCAAGGAATGATCCATATTCCAATACATATAATCCTGGTTGGAGGAATCATCCTAACTTTTCTTGGGGAGGAAATAAGCCTTTGCAACCTCAACAATTCCAACCTCAGCCACCACAACCTCCACAGTTGCAAAATCAAAATCAAAATCAGTTGAGAATTGAAGAAGTTCCCAAGCAAGAAGTAGCAAGTAAAGGTCAAGCAGCGTTGATGAAGTACATGCTTGAAGAAATTGAAAATCTGAAGAAACATATCGAAAATTCGAAGCAAATAAAAGAGAAGAAGGGAAGTTCCTAGTCAAACCGAGCAAGCTAAGTCAATCACCGTCCCCGCTTGAAGTGGTAAGGTGATAGGTGAAGAGGTAAGTGATTCTGGATCCCCCTTCTAATATGCATGCTTCAGTAGAAAATTCGAAAAAGTAATAGAAAAAGAAATTGAGAAAGATAGTGTTAGTGATAAAGTGATTGATGATTTAAGTAATCAAGAAAAGAAAAGAAGTAGAAGTAGAGTTAGAAGTTCCAAATAAGGAACAAGAAAAAGAGAAAGAAATTCAAAATAAAGACAACACAGTTGAAGTAGATAAAAGATTAGATCAAGAAGAAGAGGAACCTTATGTGGCTCCACCACCTTATGTTCCTCCAATTCCGTTTCCAAGAAGACTTATGAAAAACCGAATGGACAAACAATTCACGGAAATTTATAATATGTTATCCAAAGTAAATGTAAATTTACCTTTGCTTAATGTTATTAAAAATATTCCAGCATACGCAAAGTTTTTCAAAGATCTTCACTCTAAGAAACACAAGTTTGAAAACAACGAAAAGATTGTTGTTTCGAAAACGCCGCCTGCTTTTTACAACCCGAATTACCACCTAAGTTGAAGGACCGAGGCAGCTTTAATATTCAAGTTTCCTTGGGAGACTCTAAAAGATGAAAGCAATGCTAGATTTAGGAGCAAGTATTAACTTGATGCCTTTCTGGTCTATAAACAATTAGGTCTAGGAGAACTAAAACCCACTAATATGCAATTACAATTAGCGATCGCTCGCTTAAATATCCCTTGGGTATAGTGGAAGATATCCTAGTTCAAAGTTGATAAATTAATCATACCAAGAGACTTTGTGGTTCTTGAGATGGAAAGGAAGATATGCACTAATAATGAAGTCCCAATATTGTTAGGCAGACCATTTATGGCAACTGCTAATACAATGATAAATGTGAAAAATGGTAAACTCACAATGTCAGTCCTAGGTGAAACAGTTGAAATTTCTGTGTTTGATGCTATGAATAGACCTAGTGACATGAGTGCCTGTTTTTCAATTGATGAGATTGAGAAATTATCAACCGAAACTTTTGAAGAAGAGCAAGACTATGAGAGAGATAGATTTATTGTCTATGATGATAGCCCTATTCCTCCCATAAAAATTGACATTGAGGAAATTGAAAGAGAAATAGAAGAAGAAGAAAGATTAGAAAAAGAAAAGCTAGAAGCTAGTAAAAAGAAAGATGAAAAAGAAATAAAAGCAGAATCAGAAATTAATTCTGATGAGTCAAAGAAAATAGTTGAAGAAAGTTATGAAATTAAAGAAGATGAAGTAGAGATTCTAAAATCTCTCTTTGAGGAAATTGAGATTGAAGATATTAAGGAAGAAAAACAAGAAGAGAATAATGAGGCTAAAATAAAAGAAACAATTAAAGCGTAGAAAATTCGAATTTATGCCTTCTATTAATTCTCCCAAAGTCGAAGAATTAAAGCCATTACCATCCCACTTAAAATATGCATTTTTAGGGAAGGTAACACTTTGCATGTTATTATAGCAACTGACTTATCAAAAAAACAAGAAGAAAGTTTGTTAAAAGTTTTATGGACACATAGAGAAGCTCTAGGATGGTCTTTAGCTGACTTAAAAGGAATTAGTCCCTCTATGTGTATGCATAAAATTCATTTAGAGGAAGGTAGTAAACCTTCTAGAGAAAGACAGAGAAGACTTAACCCACACATGGAAGAAGCTGTTAGGAAAGAAGTTCTTAAGCTTTTAGACGCGGGTATAATTTACCCTATATCAGATAGTAAATGGGTTAGTCCTGTCCAAGTAGTTCCTAAAAAGTCAGGAATTACTGTTGTCAAAAATGATAAAGATGAATTAGTCCCTACAAGGACTATAACTGGTTATAGAATGTGTATCGATTTGCGTAAATTAAATGCGGCAACAAGGAAAGACCACTTTCCTTGCCATTTATTGACCAAATTCTTGAAAGATTAGCGCAGCCATGAATACTATTGTTTTCTTGATGGTTTTTCTGGGTATAATCGATCCCCGTGTTGCACCGAAGACCAAGAGAAAACAACATTTACATGTCCCTTTGGTACTTTTGCCTTTAGGAGAATGCCTTTTGGGTTGTGTAATGCACCAGCTACTTTTCAAAGATGCATGATTTCTATATTTTCAGACTTAGTTGAAAGATGCGTAGAAGTTTTCATGGACGATTTTTCAGTTTTCGGAAATTCTTTTGATCACTGTTTAGAAAACCTTACATCCGTCCTGAAAAGATGCTGCGAAACTAATTTAACTTTAAGTTGGGAGAAAAGTCACTTCATGGTAAAACATGGAATTGTCTTAGGGCATGTGGTTTCAAATAAAGGAATTGAAGTTGACAAAGCTAAAATTGAAGTTATTTCGCAACTACCCCCTCCCACTTCAGTTAAAGGAGTTCGAAGTTTTCTGGGTCATGCTGGTTTTTATCGTAGATTTATAAAAGACTTTTCCAAAATCTGTAAACCTCTATGTAATTTGTTAGCAAAAGATACAGAGTTTATTTTTGATAAAGAATGTTTGGAAGCTTTTAATTTATTAAAAGAAAAGTTGACTACTGCCCCAATCTTATCCGGCCCTGATTGGTCACTTCCGTTCGAAATCATGTGTGATGCATCAGATTTTGCAATTGGAGCCGTGTTAGGACAAAGGGTAGATAGAAAGCCTCATGTGATCCATTATGCTAGCAGAACTCTAAACGATGCTCAATTGAATTATACCACTACTGAAAAGGAATTTTTAGCAGTAGTATATGCTTTAGAAAAATTTAGATCATATTTGCTAGGATCAAAGGTGATAATCTTTTCTGATTCCCATAATCTTTAAGTAAGAAGGATGCAAACCAAGATTAATTAGTGGATGTTATTGTTACAAGAATTTGACTATATCAAGCTTGTCTTTATACTTTCTTGGTTGATTGTGAGCATGTTTACTTGATATATAATATGTTTTAGAATCATTCATAGAGTCATTCTAGAAGTCCATAACATGTTTAGAATCATATAAACTTGTTTGTTGAATCGCCGGTTTGATCGCGTTGAATTTGGCCTTAGCGATTCCTCTCGTTGCTCGTATTTGCTTCTATTTCGACGTACGAAGTGTTCGTTGAGTTCTTGGCTTTATATTCAAGTCTTAATCATGTTGAAACAAACCTTTTCATGCCCAAGATATCCTAGTTTGATTGATGTTTGATTTGAGTTTAACTGTTGTTCATTCGTCGCGTGGTTCGCGCCTTGTTCTAGCTTGTTCCGGGTTGTTCGGTGCTTTCCGACTTGTTTTGAGTAGGGTTAGACCTTAGAATGGTTGCCCAAAAGTTTGGGACCATTTAGATCAAGTTTGAATCAAGTTTTAGAGGTTCTGGAGCCGAGGCGGCCGCATGGGAGCTGGTGAGGCGCCCGCCTCAAATGCTGAGAGTAATTGCTGAATGGTCTGAACTTGGGAGGCCCCAGTTGTTGAGGCGGCCGCATGGCCTGGGTGAGGCGCCCGCCTCACCTGTTTTGCTGTTACGGGATGATTTTCTCCCTGCTCGAAATTGGACGACTTGTACACTTCAAACCCATATCTAAACCTATCCTAAACCTCCCTAACCCTTCCTACTTAAGTCCTAACATCCCTAACTAGTTTTTAATGATGAGTTAAGAGTTCATTAGTGACCAATTAAGCCACAAATCAGATTAGAAAAGGGACCACAAGTTGTTGACACTTGTCCCACTCAAAATCTAGACCTATATCAACCACATTTCAGATTTTTGACCCTCATTCTCACCCTCCTCTTCCAAAAACGAATTTCATCTCTCTCTAGTTCTTCCATGGTTTCTTGAGGTCTTCATCTTCCATCTTCTTCATCATCCATTCATCATTTGCCCAAGGGTCCTTCATTAAAGTTGTAGAGCTCAAGAAGAGGAGCATTTCCATCCGATTGGTTTCCTTTATTGCTTTCTTTGGTGTATAACTTGTAAGTTACTTTCTTCATCTTCTTCTTTTAAGTTCTCATTGACCCTAAGGAAGCAAAGCCTATGGTGGTTGAGGTCAATGAGGACACATGTATGCCTTCCATGCTATCTTCTTGTATGTTGAGATTTTGATCTTGTTAGGAGCATGTATAGGTTGAATTCTTGCTTGTGAAAGCCTATATTATTCTTTCATCTTGCCTATTTAAAGTTTTAAACATGTTAGAGACATGTACATTATTTGTTGTTGGAAGTTTGTTCATATGAGAATGCCCTAAATGGAGCCTACATTATATGTTGTTATGTTGTATGTGTTCTATCTTATGAAATGAACTCTATGATGAACATGAATCACTTTGCATTGCCTTGGTGAATTTAATACCTTGTTGAACCTAGAAATGACCTAGGTTGGGTTATGAAGCATATAGCTTCAATTTCTCCAAATTTGGGAATTTAGAGCAAAGACTCAACGAGTCGACTCTAGGGAATATTTGAACGTGTTGAACCCTAATTTCAATCCCTACGAAGTTTGAACACCGCTTGATTTGGTTTACTCAAGTATGAGATTGGTTTGATGGTTTATGCAAGTTTTATGAAAGGTTGGTTTGTGCAATTTATTTGCCTTGATATGACTTTATAGTAGAGATTAATACCCTACTTGGTTGGTCGAGTTCGCTCTTGTCGAATTCGGTCTTTGATTGGTTTAGTCAAGTAAATATCTACTTGTGCATCACATTGAGTCCAGCTGGCATTATTTGGTTTGTTTATCGGGTCAAGGTGGGACGATGCATCGCCTTCACGAATTATGGGATTCGTGCTCGCTATGGATCGCCGCACCTAGGACTTCACACACACCTCCATTGTTGGCCGCAATGGGGAAGTAGCCCCTTTGCCGTATCAGTTAAGTGCCGCATTGGCTTGCTATCTAGATCGAGTGGTACTTGATAAAAGTTGATGCATTCACAGAGCATCAATGTTGCACGATAAAGTATAATAAAGTTTTATTGCAGGAACTACGAAGCGGCCGTGACTATATCATATCCTACTTGTATGATTTACTTTCCCGCACTTATGTGAACAATGTGCTGCTAAGTGCTATATGATGATGTGCTATGTAAATGATGATAACATGTCCATAATTGAGATAAATGTCATGCTATAACATGAACATGCATTGTAGTAACTTACTAAGTCTTTCGACTTACCCTATTTGTTTGCTTTGTCTTTCCTTAGATCCGAGCCGAGGAGACGGTCCGGGATAGACTCGCTTGTACTCGTTTGGTTGTTGTGTTAGCAGGTTGCTCTTTTGGACATCTATTAGTTAGTTAATCTTTTATTTTGGAAAGGACGTTGGGAAGCAAGTCATGTAGACTTGGCTTGGGGTTTATGTTGTTTTTGTTGTTGTAATAGACTTAACTATTTGATACTTGTAATCTTTTGGTATGCCGACTTATATGTCGAGCCTGTTTATATGTGTATGGTTCACTACGGTTTTCTTCCGCTAAAGCTCGTTTAATTATTGTTGTTGTTGTCTCCGGCATGTTGTGGCCGTTGAGGTTATTATAAGCATGTGTTAATAATTGTAGGAGTAGTTGTTGGGTTCCGGCTGTAACGTCGCCGATGACTTGTTTATTTTAGGTTGTTTTTCCGGCCAAGTGTAGCCGAGTTGTTGTTTGTATGCGATGTTGCGCCACATGAATTTTATGATCCTACTATGCATGCTTGTGTTATTGATTATTTGGACGGCACGACTCTGATCTCGCATTGGGGTCCGGTCGGGTCGTCACAGCTTGGTATCGAGCTATAGTTAGCCGCCGGCCAGATAGGTTCCATGGCCTAGTTGGGTTGGTTATTTGTGTGTTGATTTTAACGTCGAGTGAATTCTTGTAGGAGTCCGATGGTTAATCCCGGGAGAGGTAGACCCAGGAGAGTTCCGGTTGAACCTGAAGTAGAGGTACCGCCGCCAGAGGATCCGGTAGTTCCGGATATGGCTGAACTACATCGCAGATTGTTAGCTTTTCTGGCTGGGGCAGGCCAGGGAGGTCAGGCAGGAGGAGCAGTACCACCACCACCTCCACCACCGAGACCAAGGACTGACACTACTCTCTTAGAGAGATTTCTTAAGCTAAAGCCTAGTTCGTTTCTTGGAGAACCAAAACCGAGAGAAGCCGAGTTATGGATGGAGGAAATGATCAAAGTGTTGTCTATGTTGGGGTGTTCTGACGAAGAAAGAGTGATGCTAGCAACCTTTAAGTTTAAGGGAGCCGCCGAGCATTGGTGGACTGTTTTGAAAGAGAGTTGGGAGATGCAACAAGTTCCCATTACTTGGGCCAATTTCCAAAGAGAGTTTAAGAATGAGTATGTGCCGGATGTAGTTCGCAACCAAAGAGAGAAGGAGTTCTATGATCTTGAACAAGGTAGCATGACCGTGGGCGTAGTATTCTCGCAAAGTTCACGCACTGAGCCGATATTGTACGATGATCCGATTCCCACGGAGGCACGGAGAACACACAAGTTTGTGAAGGGGTTAAGAACCGAGTTTAGAAAGCAGATTCTAGCGCTTAAGCTCACCGATTATCGGACCGCAGTTGATAGAGCTTATGAGGTTGAGCAAGACATTGATGAACACCGAGTCAAGAATAATGCTAGTAGTGCACGCATCACTCGCAAAGAATCGTGGAAACAGCTCGGTAATAGAAGGGGTTATCAAGGGAACCGTGATAGGAGAAGTGGAGGCCAAGGTAGGCCACGCCGGGAAACAAGGTAACAACACTTCATCTAAGGGGCAGCAAGGGTCGCGTAGTGAAGCTATGATTTGTTCGTTCTGCCAGAGGTCTGGGCACACAGCTGATAGGTGCTGGGGAAAGAATGGAAAGTGTTTCTATTGCGGAGATGGAACTCATTTGAAGAAGGACTGTCCAAAGTTTAAGGCTAGTCAGTCGGGTAGCGCTGGGCAGCAGTCTGGGGCTAAGAGAGATGGGGACGGTAAACCTAAAGTTCAAGGCCGTGTGTTTGCGCTTGATCAGCGAGGTTCGGGGTCTACGGCCGTGATAGGAGGTACTCTTTCTATATTCGATCATAAGGCTCGAGTTCTCATAGATCCGTGGTCTTCGTGATTCTTATGTTGCTTCGCATTTTATTGAGAATCTTTGCGTATTGCCTCAACCTTGCCATATTTGCTTGAAGTTTCTACCCCGCCGGGGAATATATGCTCGCATCAAGTGTTTAAATCTTGTGATGTTTTGGTGGGTGACCACACTTTGCATGCGGACTTGGTAGTTCTTCCTATACGTGATTTTGATGTGATTCTTGGCATGGACTGGTTATGTGCTTATCATGCTATAGTTGACTGCCATAGAAAGAGGGTTACCTTTTATATGCCGGTGTGCCTCGAAGTTTACTTTTTGTGGGTGATCATGCTTCGAGTGACGTGCACTTTATTTCTGCATTAAGGGCTAGAAAATTACTGTCTCAAGGGTGTACGGGTTATCTTGCATGCGTAGTTGATAAGAGGAAGTCTTCGCCTAACTTAGAAGAGGTCCCGGTAGTGTGTGAATTTCCCGACGTGTTTTCTACCGATCATGCTATGCCACCCGATAGAGAACTAGAATTTCAGATTGAGCTTATTCCTGGACTTCACCGATTTCTAAGGCAATAGGATGGCACCATGAGCTTAGGGAGTTGAAAACCCGCTTGCAAGAACTTCTAGAGATTGGTTTTGTTAAACCAAGTGTGTCGCCTTGGGGCGCACCGGTCTTGTTTGTGAGGAAGAAAGATGGGAGTTTGCGGTTATGTATAGATTACCGAGAATTGAATAAGGTGACTGTTAAGAATAAGTATCCTCTACCCCACATCGATGATCTTTTTGACCAGTTGCAAGGGTCTATTGTCTACTCTAAGCTTGATTTGAGATGGGGTTACTACCAATTGAAGGTTAGAGAGGAAGACATTCAAGACGGCCGCACTAGGTATGGGCATTTTGAATTTGTGGTGATGCCGCTTGTTGACGAATGCGCCAATGTGTTTATGGATTTGATGAACCGTGTTTTTCACAGCTTATCTTGATTGCTTCGTTGTAGTCTTCATTGATGATATCTTAGTGTATTCGAAATCTCTGAGGAGCATGAGAAACATTTGAGGATTGTGTTGTCTATTCTTCGAGAGAAGCAGCTTTATGCCAAGTTTAGCAAATGTGCCTTTTGGCTCGAGGAAGTATCTTTCTTAGGGCATATCGTTTCTAGCGCCGGGATAGCCGTTGATCCTTCTAAGATTGAAGCGGTGATGAATTGGAAGAGGCCTAGTTCGCCATCGAGGTTCGAGTTTCTTGGGGTTGCGGGTTATTACCGAGGTTTATTGAAGGTTTTTCTAGAATTGTAACTCCTATGACGAGGTTGACACAGAAGAATGTGCCGTTTGTTTGGAGCGAGAAATGTGAGTCTAGTTTCCAAGAGCTTAAGAATCGGTTGACATCGGCACCTATTTTGGCTTTGCCTAGTGGAGGAGATAATTTCGTGATCTACAGTGATGCTTCCAAGGAAGGTTTGGGTTGTGTTTTGATGCAGAATGGAAGGGTGATCGCCTATGCATCGAGGAAGTTGTCTATTCATGAACGTAATTACCCGACACACGATATGGAGTTGGCTGCGATTATTTTCGCTGCATAAGTGGAAACACTACTTGTATGGGTCTAAGTTTGAGATCTTCACCGACCATAAGAGTTTGAAATACTTGTTTTCTCAAAAAGAATTGAACATGAGACAACGAAGGTGGATGGAAAAGTTAAAGGACCACGATTGTACTATCTTGTATCATCCGGGGAAGGCAAATGTGGTAGCGGATGCCTTGAGTAGGAAAGTTCATATGTCGTGTATGATGGTTAAGGAGTGGAAGATGTTAGAGGATTTGCGAGATTGGAGTCCTAGTGTTCATGATAGAGGTGTGATTTTCGCAAATGTTCGTGCTACGCCTTGTTTGGGAAAATTAGAGAAGAGCAAGGGAATGATCCTGAGTTGAAGAAAATTATTGATGGGTTGGTTGAGAGAATGTATCGCCTCGATTTGTGGTTAATAGTGATGGTACTTTGACATTTCGAGGTAGGATTTGTGTTCCTTGTAATACGGAATTGAAGAGGTTGGTTCTTGATGAGGCTCATAAGACGAAGTATACCATTCACCCGGGGAGCACGAAAATGTACTTAGATCTGAAAAGACAGTTTTGGTGGAAGGGTATGAAGAGAGAAATTATGAGTATGTGTCTAAATGTTTGACTTGTCGCAGGTTAAGGCCGAGCATCGAGGCCCGCAGGATTTCTACAACCATTGGAGATTCCCCGAGTGGAAATGGGAGTTCATTACTATGGATTTTGTGACAGGTTACCGCAAGCACGCGAGAGGTTTTAATGCGCTTGGGTTATAGTCGACATTGACTAAGTCCGCACACTTCATTCCGATAGCTATCACTTATTCGTTGACTCGCTTAGCGCCTTTGTATATCCAGAGATCGTGAGACTTCATGGCGCACTGTTAGTATTGTGTCCGATAGAGATCCGAGGTTCACGCCAAGATTTTGGAAGTCATTGCAGAAGCTTTGGGGACTAGATTGACTTCAAGATGCTTTTCATCCGCAAACGGATGGTCACCCGAGCGATTGATTCAGATTTTGGAGGATATGCCGCGAGCTTGTGCCGTGGATTTCAAGGGAAGCCGATTCTCACTTACCTTTAGCCGAAGTTTGCGATAATAACAGCCTACCACGAGTATCAAGATGGCGCCGTATGAAGCTTTGTATGGGCGTAAGTGTAGATCGCCAATTTGTTGGGATGAAGTTGGAGAGGCGAAACTTTGGGGTTCCGAAGTTAGTGCAACAATGGTTGAGAGCGTGAAGTTGATTAGAGATCGCTTGCGCACCGCTCAAAGTCGACAAAAGAGTTATGCGACAATCGAAGACGGATCTTGAATTCCAAGTGGGTGATTACGTGTTCTTGAAGGTAACACCGAGGAGAGGTACTAAGAGGTTCGGCAAGAAAGGGAAGCTTACACCGAGATACATTGGTCCATTTGAGGTTCTTGAGAGAGTTGGGACCTTAGCGATCGTATTGCATTGCCACCTTCACTTTCTGAGACTCATAACGTATTCCATGTTTCCATGTTGCGAAAGTATTTGAAGGATGAGTCCCATGTACTCGAGTATGAGGAGATCACGCTTTGAGCCGGATATGTCATTACGTTGAAAAGCCCGTGAAGATTTTGGATACCAAGGAGCAAGTTCTACGAACCAAAAGAATTCCCTTAGTCAAAGTTCTTTGGAGGAATCACAACATTGAAGAAGCGACTTGGGAAACGGAAGCGGAGATGCGCGAGAAGCATCCACATTTATTCGACGAACTTGGTAAGAATTTAGGGACTAAATTCCTAAAGGAGGGGAGAGTGTAACGCCCCATAATCTTGCATGTGCATTCTATGCTTGTCTTTATACTTTCTTGGTTGATTGTGAGCATGTTTACTTGTTATATAAATGTTTTAGAATCATTCATAGATCATTCTAGAAGTCCATAACATGTTTAGAATCATATAAACTTGTTTGTTGAATCGCCGGTTTGATCGCTTGAATTTGGTCTTAGCGATTCCTCTCGTTGCTCGTATTTGCTTCTATTTCGACGTACGAAGTGTTCGTTGAGTTCTTGGCTTTATATTCAAGTCTTAATCATGTTGAAACAAACCTTTTTCATGCCCAAGATATCCTAGTTTGATTGATGTTTGATTTGAGTTTAATCCGTTGTTCATTCGTCGCGTGGTTCGCGCCTTGTTCTAGCTTGTTCCGGGGGTTGTTCGGTGCTTTCCGACTTGTTTTGAGTAGGGTTAGACCTTAGAATGGTTGCCCAAAAGTTTGGGACCATTTAGATCAAGTTTGAATCAAGTTTTAGAGATTCTGGAGCCGAGGCGGCCGCATGGGAGCTGGTGAGGCGCCCGCCTCAAATGCTGAGAGTAATTTCGAATGGTCTCGAACTTGGGAGAGGCCCTGTTGAGGCGGCCGCATGGCCTGGGTGAGGCGCCCGCCTCACCGCTTTGTCGTTACGGGATGATTTTCTCCTGCTTCGAAATTGGACGAATTGTACACTTCAAACCCATATCTAAACCTATCCTAAACCTCCCTAACCCTTCCTACTTAAGTCCTAACATCCCTAACTAGTTTTTAATGATGAGTTAAGAGTTCATTAGTGACCAATTAAGCCACAAATCAGATTAGAAAGGGACCACAAGTGGTTGACACTTGTCCCACTCAAAATCTAGACCTATATCAACCACATTTCAGATTTTTGACCCTCATTCTCACCCTCCCTCTTCCAAAAACGAATTTTCATCTCTCTCTAGTTCTTCCATGGTTTCTTCTTGAGGTCTTCATCTTCATCCTTCATCATCCATTCATCATTTGCCCAAGGGTCCTTCATTAAAGTTGTAGAGCTCAAGAAGAGGAGCATTTCCATCCGATTGGTTTCTTCTATTGCTTTCTTTGGTGTGTAACAAGTAAGTTACTTTCTTCATCTTCTTCTTTTTAAGTTCTCATTGACCCTAAGGAAGCAAAGCCTATGGTGGTTGAGGTCAATGAGGACACATGTATGCCTTCATATGCTATCTTCTTGTATGTTGAGATTTTGATCTTGTTAGGAGCATGTATAGGTTGAATTCTTGCTTGTGAAAGCCTATGAATGTTTATTCTCTTCCATCTTGCCTATTTAAAGTTTTAAACATGTTAGAGACATGTACATGATATTTGTTGTTGGAAGTTTGTTCATATGAGAATGCCCTAAATGGAGCCTACATTAAATGTTGTTATGTTGTATGTGTTCTATCTATGAAATGAACTCTATGATGAACATGAATCACTTTGCATTGCCTTGGTGAATTTAATACCTTGTTGAACCTAGAAATGACCTAGGTTGGGTTATGAAGCATATAGCTTCAATTTCTCCAAATTTGGGAATTTAGAGCAAAGACTCAACGGAGTCGACTCTAGGGAATATTTGAACGTGTTGAACCCTAATTTCAATCCCTACGAAGTTTGAACACCGTTTGATTTGGTTTACTCAAGTATGAGCTTGGTTTGATTGTTTATAACAAGTTTTATGAAAGGTTGGTTTTGTGCAATTTAATTGCCTTGATATGATTTTATAGTAGAGATTGATACCCTACTTGGTTGGTCGAGTTCGCTCTTGTCGAATTCGGTCTTTGATTGGTTTAGTCAAGTAAATATCTACTTGTGCATCACATTGAGTCCAGCTGGCATTATTTGGTTTGTTTATCGGGTCAAGGTGGGACGATGCACGCCTTCACGAATTATGGGATTCGTGCGTGTCGCTATGGATCGCCGCACCTAGGACTTCACACACACCTCCATTGTTGGCCGCAATGGGGAAGTAGCCCCTTTGCCGTACGCTAAGTGCCGCATTGGCTTGCTATCTAGATCGAGTGGTACTTGATAAAAGTTGATGCATTCACAGAGCATCAATGTTGCACGATAAAGTATAATAAAGTTTTATTGCAGGAGCTACGAAGCGGCCGTGACTATCATATCCTACTTGTATGATTTACTTTACGCACTTATGTGAACAATATGCTAAGTGCCATATGATGATAATGTACTAAGTGTAAATGATGATAACATGTCATAATTGTGATAAATGCCATGCTATAACATGAACATGCATTGTAGTAACTTACTAAGTCTTTCGACTTACCCTATTTGTTTGCTTTGTCTTTCCTTAGATCCGAGCCGAGGAGACGGTCCGGGATAGACTCGCCTTATTCCTGTTTGGTTATTGTATTCTAAAGGTTGACATTTTGGACTTGTTGTTAGCCCTTTTATTTTGGTAAGGACGTTGGGAAGCAAGTCATGTAGACTTGGCTTGGGGTCTATGTTGTTTTTAATGATGTTGTAACTTAACTACTTAGAACTTGTAATCTTTTGGTAAGCCGACTTATATGTCGAGCCTGTTTATATGTGTATGGTTCACTACGATTTTCTTCCGCTAAAGCTCGTTATTTATTATTGTTGTTATTGTCTCCGGCATGTTGTGGCCGTTGAGGTTATTATAAGCATGTGTTAATAATTGTAGGAGTAGTTGTTGGGTTCCGGCTGTAACGTCGCCGATGACTTGTTTAAATTAGGTTGTTTTTCCGGCCAAGTGTAGCCGAGTTATTGTATGTATGCGATGTTGCGCCACATGAATTTTATGATCCTACCTATGCATGCTTGTGTTATTGATTATTTGGGCCACGGTAGCGACTCGGGATCTCGCATTGGGGTCCGGGTCGGGTCGTCACAGTTTACCTTCATAGCACTTATGTGAAACAATGTGCTACCATGGATATGTGTTTTAAGTGTTTGTTAAATGAACGCTTTGATTGACTTGATATTAAAAATGATATCTTGATATGTATGCTGCATGATGCCATGACATGCATAATTGTTAACTCACAAAGTCTTTATGACTTACCCCCTCCCTTTTACTGCTTTAGATCCGAGCCGTGCAGGTACCGCTCGTTGAGGCGTAGCAGGGTTCGTGCTTGTCCGTGATCTCACGCGACGAGATTGTGGTTATTAGATGTCCTTATTTTGTTCTCTTTTGTAAGGACGTTGAGATTAGCAAGTCATTTAGACCTTGCTTTGGGAATTTGGTTTTGTTGTATTTATGTCTATACTTGTATCCTATTTTGAGTGCCGGCGCATGTACGCCGAGCCTTGTATAGATGTAGTTTGTTCACCTGTTTTAAATCTTCCGCTGAGCATTACTTTAGCTCTTATTTGTTTATGTTGTTTCTCCGGCATGTTATAGCCGTCGAGGTATATTTGCATGAACTGTAGTGTTAGGATTCCGGCAAAAGTCGCCGATGATTTGGTATAATTGTCTTAATCTGTTATATCGTTTAAAAAGTTTTAAAAATTTCCGGCCTTTTGGTACCGAGTCGCGCTTCAACTAAAATGTTGCGTCACGTCGTTTTCTATAACTGAGTCTTTGCATGTATTGTTGTCCTATTTGGACGACTTGACTTGTGATTCCATCTCGGGGTCCGGGTCGGGTCGTCACAACTTTCGCAAGCCGTTACTCTGCCCGAACCGCAGCAATCGCAGCAGCAGCAAAAAAAAGACTCCCTCTCCCTGAAGGACAGAGCGAGCACACCACACTCTAAAAGGTAAAGCCTTTAAGGGGCGTTTATTTATTAAAAAGTTCTTTTTTAAAATCCGGCCCAATGTAAAAATATAAGCCGTTGTGTTGCCCGGATTATTTTAGAAAATAGCAAATAAAAGAGACATTATTATGGCCAAATATTTTTAAATATATTTGTAATTATTGGAAGGGGATGGCTGCAGGTCCGTAAATAATAGAAATATGTATGTATTTGTATGTAGTTAATGTTTTATTTATTTGTTAGATAAATATAACAAAAAGCATACTTTAGCCAAAAACCGCTTTTGAGACCGAAAAGGCGAGTTGGGTGCCTAGCACCTTCCCAATTCGTAAATTAGCCTCCGAACCCGTTTTTGCAATCTCTGGTTTTTCTTTTTTGGTTTTTCTTTATTTCTTCCTTAAAATAAAGATGGTGACTCTATAAAACATTTTGGATCCAGTGGGGCCTCGTAACACTCATTTTTTGGCACTTTTCTGTTTTCCCCTAAAAAAGGGAGAATGAGAATGAAAGGGTGATGCATTCCTATATCCTGGTATCCCCTAAAAAAGAGATAACTTGATGTAGAAAACCCAAAGCTCCCATATTGGACCAAAAATTCACTGAAGTTGCCGAGGCGTATTCAACGCGCTTTTAAAGACACCACCCTTTTCGCATTTTTAATTTCGCTTCTGCACGTACGCCAAGACCCCTGCTGGGCGAGCGCAATTCCGGGAACCCACAATGGCGACTATGCTGGGAAGATCGTTTTTATTTTAAATAAAAATGGAGGGCTAGATACATAAAATAAAAAATAACTTTTTTTTTTATTTTTCTTTGTTTCTGGCTAAAGTATGCATGTTATATTTATTGAAGCATTTGAATATTGCGTTCCTATACATCCGTGTTTATATTTGTGGATATGATCCTCCATCTTGCAGCAGTTTCGTTCCAGTAACTGTTACAAGTATGTTTAAAAATATATATTTTTCAAAAAAAAATCAAAAAATATATATGCAATAAATTTCCGGGCAGCATAACGAAAGGGCTGGGGCTTCATTATTATTTATTGCTTTATTTCTGCGCCCTTTATTTTTATTGTGCGCAATATGTATATTTTATTCCATTCTATTATTTTATTTTGGGGATTAGGACAAATTTGTAATTCATAGGGATAGATAGATTCCCTACTTTTCTTTCTATTTCTTGATGTGATTGGCTTGCTTGCTTGTGCTCAAACTAAAAAAGCCAAGAAAATCCACAAATAACAGCAAGACAGGCCATGTCTGTTTATTTTCTGTTTTATATCTATAAAAAAAAAATTCAGGAAACAACTTTTTTTCAATTCAGCGTCAGTTTTCTTAAATATTGGGATCTTTGTTGTTTTTCTTTGGTACCACTAACAATTTTGCAGGGGCTGAAAAATAAAAAGTTTGACTATTATCATTTATTTTCCTAAGATGATTGTCCAAAGGTACGTAATCATCGCATCTCATTTCAAAGATCGCGAAACAAAAAAAAAGTAAAACAAAAAAAGGAGTTTTCAAAGAAAAAAATCATCATTTTTTCGAAATAAAAATAAAAGTGTTCAAAAAAAAAAAAGAGGTATTTTCTATATGTTTTCTTTTGTTTTCCAAAACATGAAAAGACAGGAAATTCCCTCACCATTATTCTCAATTGTCATCTCCAAATTCACCTCTTAACCTCTCATAAATACATCACTACTTGATAAGTGCATCATTCGTTCTGAATTTCAAAAAAAAAAAATCAGTAAAGTCTTACTTCGAGATGTCAGGGGCTACCACTTCAAAAAAAAACAAAAAAACAAAAAAGAGGAGAAAAAAAATGAAAACAATAAAAAAAATTGATAGGGAGCCAGAGAAGAAAAGAAATATGGGAAATCCAAGTAAGCAGAAAAGTCTGGAAAGCCGGAAAATCCAGAAAAGTCAAGTAACTCAAGGATCATACGCAACACTAATTCATGATTAGGGGCTTTCAAATCCTAGGGGTATCTCTTTTGCCCATGTTGATGCCTACATCCCATCCTTGCAGGAGTATGCTCACAAATCCATTCAGTCTCCGTCATTTCAAAAGCCCAACCAAGTCCTCAAATCGAGCTTTTCAAAGGTATTTATCTCTATTCGAATTTGATAAATTCTTACTAGCTTGTCGAGTCTTCTTCTTAATCTCTGAGCACCATCTATCGCCAAAGTATCTGTTATAAAATAAAAAAAATCACGAGTCGACTCATGTGAAAACATGATAAAACTACACGGTCTGATAATGAGTCATTTCGAAATATGGACCCACAAACCATTAAAAATCATTGTTCGATAAAGCAACCTTCTGTCTTGATAAAAGGTCATCTTCGACCCATTGCGACCGAGCTATTAAATGGCACACTAGGGGCTACCATTATAAACCATATACCAAAGCCTAACCGTTTCTAAAATCCTGCTTCCCAAAACTGGGGCTGCTCCACCCTTATATATATCGACCAAGAGTGGCAATCTTGTTTTATCTCAAGAGAAAGAAGACGAGTATCTCTTCAAGCACTCTCCCAAATTGCTCCGAGAGGTCAAAAAAAAAAAGAGAAAAAAAAGGAAAAAAAGAAGCCTCTCCTGAGCAATCTCTTCAAAATATTTCTCTCGCAACAAAAGTAAAATATCAATCACTCTTGGACAACTTTATAACCCATCGCCAAAGCCAAAAAGCCGACCTCCCAACCATACCTACAACCAGGTCCAGAAACCAAAATCTCATCCAAACCCATAACCTAAAAGGCCAGCCAATGATCGCTTTGCGATCGCCTTTCCTAAAATAACCAAATCCATGGCCCAAAATACCTTTGAGCAAGAGGCCAATCAGATCCTCAACCCTAAAGCTAAACCATCCCAAATACTTAAACCCTAACCTAGTTGCCACTGATAGCTCTGTTTCAATCGGTTATAACATGATCTGGGTCCAGGACAGAACTCCTTGCTAAAGACACATAAAATTATCAAAAGATAAATGTTAAGTAAGGTCCATAAAACCTGTGATACTTGGCGATAAACTCTGGATCATAACTCTTCTTTTTGTCCATTAGAGTCATCCCACTTTCTCGGAGCATACTCATTTTTATCTCCCACAAAAAGTATCTCCCAATCAAGTCTGTCTGCGGCTGTCCCTAGTTAATTTCTTCAAGAATGTTCCCATCATGCAAAATATGTCTCATCAAGTCATCCTGGGGCTTCTCCCGTCGAACTCATTGAATGCATAAAGCCTCATCATCTCCAGAAGCAGCTATCGTTTCCATCTCTGCCTGAAGGAACGAAGAAGCTACAAAACCGTGATCCCTCAAGAATAAGCGGCTTATCCTCGCATGCATTGAAAGATTGGCTCCCTACAAGGTAAAAGCTCGCTAGGTTGAAAACCCGAAAGGGCGGCCTAGGCAAAAGTTAGACCATAATATATATATATATATATATATATATATAAAAGAGGCAAAGCAAAATTTAAACAAAGGGGAAAGAAAAAAGTGGTCCCTCCGAGGCATTGACTGTAGGACTCACTAATCCTGATTGAATTCTTCTTTTAAATAATGCACTAGTCAAAAGACTGAAAACTGACCCAACACTTCATTTGCCTCCATCTAGAATATCACCATCAACTCCTATACACATAGCCCTTCAAAGCCAAAAGCCGCATCCTAACCTCTCTTATCACATCTGCATCACCTTACCTTATCTTGTCTTAACATGTTTAAGAAACAGATGATACACATGCACATTCAAAAGTCTTTTTAAAAAAAAAAAGAAAAAGAAAACTTCATTCGCATGCTTGCATCTTTTGTTTGCATTTTTCTACTGCATTTCCTCAAGTCTTCCGCTGCATCGGCCTATAAATGTTCTGCCAGCATCCCGTCAAGGATCACCTCCGAAGATCCTCAGCAGCATCATCAAAAGCTACATAAGCCGACCATCGACAACATTATGCAACAACGCCTCGTAAGCATCGCTTCTCCTATGCTGGGATAAGCGCATTTTAAAAAAAATCTCTGCATCGCTTCTCCTTTTCTGGGTAAAGCGCATTTTGAAAAATCTGCATCACACTTTTCTGGGAAAAACCCATTCTAAAAATACTCCTTTCCCTATTCTGAGGGAAACTCATTTCAAAAATCGCATCGCTTTCCCTATGCTGGGGAAAACTCATTTTAAAAGGTGGCATCATTTCCCTATGCTGAGGAAAGCCTGTTCAAAAAAAAAATTTGCATCGATTTTCCTATACTGGGGAAAACGCGTTTTGAAAGCAGAATAAAGTCCATATCCCCAGCAGGTCAATCGCAAATGGGCAGAAAAACCAGAAGAATCAACAGCAAAGGTAAGATTCTGCAAATGCAAAGCATGCAAAGAAAAAAAACATGCAAAGCATGCAATAAAAGAAAAATAAATGCAAAGCATGAAAAGAAAATAAATACAAAGCATGCAAAAGAAAGAAAATGCGAAAATATATATATATATATATATATATGTGCATGCATCAAAAGGAAAATAAAGCAAGAAGAAAAAATTTTCGGTAAAGCCTAAAAATGAATGCAAAGATCAAAGAAAATTTTCGGTAAGAAGCGCCTAAAGTTTAAATGCAAAGAAGAAAGAAAAAATTTTTCCAGCTTGAAGCCGAAATGCATGAAAAAGAAAGAAAAATTTCCGGCCACCAAGGCCGAAATAGCAAAGAAAAGAAATTTTTTCGCCTAAGGGAATTGCAGCAGAAAGGGAAAAGGGAAAGCCGAATTTTCGTGCAAGGCTGCGAAAAGAAAAAAATCCCCAAAGAAGTGAAGCAAAGAGCAGCATGAAATAGCAAGTGCAGCAAGGAAAACAAAGAGCAGCATAAAAATAGCAAGTGCAGCAAAAGCAACGTAAAGTAGCAAGTACAGCAAAGCAGTAGTAGCGACAGATGGTCGTAAGGCCAAAGCAAAGGTAAGAAAAGGAAGGTATTTTTCCTTTTCTGTGCATTTGTGTTTGGAAACTTTCCCTTAAGGGGCACGTAACCCCAGATCAGAGGGAAAGGTTTTGTTTGTTCTCCGACAATTGCGTCGCTCCTCGAGGAGGCATTACATTACAAAGACAAGATGAACTACGTTTGGTCCGATTCCTTGTATAAGGATACATAGGCAGCATATTTCAGTAGGCGCAACCATCGCAACACTTGATAGATACCTTCGTAGAACTTGTTCGATAGCATTGCAACACTTGTTTGTTTAGCATCGCAGCATTTGCATCACAACATCCGTCATTTGGTAATGCGATGGACATCGCATTTAGCGTTGCGGTGCAATGGATATTGCATCCGTATTTTTAGTAATGCGATGGATATCACATTTAGCGTTGCGATGCAATGGATATTGCATCCGTCTTTTGGTAATGCGATGGATATTGCATTTAGCGTTGCGATGCAATGGATATTACATCCGTCTTTTGGTAATGCGATGGATATCGCATTTAGCATTGTGATGCAATGGATATTGCATCCGTCTTTTGGTGATGCGATGGATATCACATCTAGCGTTGCGATGCAATGGATATTGCATCCACTCTTTTTGGTGATGCGATGGATATCGCATCTAGTGTTGCGATGCAATGGATATTGCATCCGCCCTTTTTGGTGATGTGATGCAATTGATATTGCATCCGTCTTTCTGGTAATATGATGGATATTGCATTTAGCGTTGCGATGCCATGGATATTGCATCCGCCATTTTGGTAATGGGATGGATATCGCATTTAGTGTTGCGATGCAATGGATATTGCATCCATCTTTCTGTGTTGGTGCGATGGATATCGCATCTAGTGTTGCGATGCAATGGATATTGCATCCACCTTTTTGGTAATGCGATGGATATCGCATCTAGCGTTGCGATACAATGGATATTGCGTCCATCTTTCTGTGTTGATGCGATGGATATCGCATCTAGCGTTGTGATGCAATGGATATTGCATCCGTTTTTCTGGTAATGCGATGGATATCGCATCTTGCGCTGCGATGCAATGGATATTGTATCTGTCTTTTCGGTAATGCGATGAATATCGCATTTAGCGTTGCGGTGTGATGGATATCGCATCTAGCGTTGTGATGCAATGGATATTGCATCCGTCTTTTTAGTAATGCGATGGATATCGCATCTAGCATTGTGATGCAATGGATATTGCAGCTGTCCTTTCGGTGATGCGATGGATATCGCATTTAGCGTTGCGATGCGATAGATATCGCATCTAGCGTTGCGATGCAATGGATATTGCATCCGTCTTTTTAGTAATACGATAGATATCGCATCTAGCGTTGTGATGCAATGGATATTGCATCTGTCCTTTTGGTAATGCGACAGATATTGCATCTTACGCTGCGATGCAATGGATACTGCATCCGTCTTTTTGGTAATGCGATGGATATCGCATTTGGCGTTGCGATGCAATGGATATTGTATCCGTCTTTTTGGTAATGCGATGGATATCGCATTTAGCATTGCGACGCAATGGATATTGCGTTTAGTGTTACGATGCAATGGATATTGCATCTGTTTTCTTTTGATAATGCAATGGATATTGCATTGAGTTTTGTGGCAACACAATGGATATTGAGTTTAGTGTTGCGATGCAATGGATATTGCATCTGTTTTCTGCGATAATGCAATGGATATTGCATTAAGTTTGTGGCGACGCAATAGATATTGCGTTTAGTGTTACGATGTAATGGATATTGCATCTGTTTTCTTTTGATAATGCAATAGATATTACATTAAGTTTTATGGCGACGCAATAATGGATATTGCGTTTATTTAAGTTGCGATGCAATGGATATTGCGATCTCAATTTTCTATGATAATGCAATGGATATTGCATTGTTTGTAGGCAACGCAATGGATATTGCGTTTAGTGTCAAGATGCAATGGGTATTACATTTTGATGTGTTATTTTCACTAGGTTGTAATGGATATTACAACTATCTTTCCAAGATAGCACTTGTTTGTTAGCATTGCAAAGACTTGATCCCCACAGAGGTGAACTACGCTTGGTCTGATTCCTTGGATAAGGATACGTAGGCAGCCTCTATTTCTAAGAGGGCACCACCATCAAAGACTTGTTTGTTAGCACCGAAGCATGCTTGCCTCGCTAGGCCGAACTACAATTTGGTCTCGATTTCTTTATTAAGGGATACGAGGCGCCTAAGTTAGGTCCGACCATTATAGTATTTTATTGCATATTCGCTTAAAAAGTCGATAACCTGCTATAACCGACTAAATATGTCTAGGATATGGAGGTTTGATTAGCATTATAAATTATTGCATTATAACTACTACCTGTTGCATTTCTCCCCATTTATAATTGCACGAAATTTGGGAGTCTATTACTTATCAACGATGTTCGCTTACTCAAGCAAGCCGCGGGTTACCCGTAGACTGATTCACGACCTCGACCCCCCATGCAGATCCCGAGTCGTGCCGGCCCAAATAGGCAATAACACAAGCATGCTAGTAGGATTATAAAATTCATGTGGCGCAACATCGCATACCTAACAACAACTCGGGCTACACTCTGGGCCTAAAACAACTTAATATAAACAAGTCATCGGCGACGTTGCCACCTGAACCCAACAACTACTCCTACAATTTTAATACATGCTTATAAAAACCTCAACGGCCACAACATGCCGGAGACAACAACAACAATAATATTTAAAAGAGCTTTAGCGGAAGAAACTGTAGTGAACCATTAACATATAAACAAAGCTCGACATATAAGTCGGCATACAAAAGATTACGAGTGTCAAATCATAAGTTTACTACAACAACAAAAACCCCAAGTCAAGTCTATTTGACTTGCTTCCCAACGCCCTTGCCAAAATAAAAGACTAACTAACAAAAGTCCCAAAGGAGTAACCTTGAGCTCACAAACCACCAAACGTGATATAGCGAAGCTCTATCGTGATCGCTCGGCTCGGATCTAAGGAAAAACAAACAAACAAATAAGTCGAAGACTTAGTAAGTTACTAAAAATGCATGTTCATGTTATATCATGGCATTGATCACAATTATGGCTCATGTTATTCATATAGCACTTAGCACATTATTCACATAAGTGCCGGAAAATAAATCACACGAGTAGGATATAATATAGGCACGCCTCGCTCGTAGCCCCGCAAAAACAGCTTTGTTAACCCACTTGGACTACGATGCTCGTGATTCGCATCGATATACCGAACTCCGCCCGGCTAATAGCCACGCGACGTATTGTTACTAGGCTACTTCCCCATTGCAAGGCCTACAATGGAGGGTGTGAGGTCCCGTACACGGCGATCCATGCGAAAGCACTAATCTCTCAATTGCGGAAGACTATGCATCATCTCCCACCGACATAAAAAAAAATCAAACCAAATAAAGCCACCGGACTTAATGCAATGCACAAGTAGATGCTTAATTGCCAAGACCAAATAATGATCGAATTCGACAAGAGGAATCCCCACGACTGTAGTATAAATCTCTACAATAAATCATGTCAAGGCAATTAATTGCTCATAACCAAATAATCACAACGGTTCAAATGCACATAAT
>CM028377.1:177410684-177440796 GCA_013146195.2 Codonopsis lanceolata
AACCTTCATTAAATGTGGTAACATCATGTTTAGTATTGCCGATGTCGTTAGGAATTTCGAACTAAAAGGTCATTATTTTAATGCCATACCATCTTTTCATGGGATGCCTATGAAGATCCCTCGCTTCTTAAGAGAATATGAATACATGATGAGTACTTTTCCTTTAGGAGGGTTAATCGAAGATCAAATTAAAATGAAATATTTTCCAAAGTGCATTAAAAGAATTGGCAAAGAGATGGTTTATGAACCTAACACCAAATGTGTTTTTACTTGGGCACAATTATATGATTTGTTTATGAGCAAATTTTACAAACATGCATCTCTTACGAGTATAGAAAACAAATCATGTCATTCCAAAATGAACCAGTGAAACATTCCATGAGTCATGGGATAGATTTAAAAATCGCTTATTATGTGTCCTCATCATAATTTGGCTCAACATGTGTTAGTGCTTCAATTTTATCATGGTCTTTCGCCAGTTTACAAACTATGGTTGATAGTATTGGTGGTTCTATTAATAGAATGACACCGTAAGCATTAGAAGAATTATTTGAGATGCTAAGTATTAATTCCCAACTAAAAGTGCTAGAGGTAAAAATAGGAGCCTATATCAATTGCAAGATAATTCAAATACACAAGCTCAATTTGAAAATTGGCAAATTCAAGAAGCATGTGCTCTATGTGGATTATATTCTCATGCTACTAATTTTTGTCCGTCAAGTGCTATGTATTCCGAACAAAGCTAATGCTATGAATATGTACCCTCAAAGGCCAAGGAATGATCCATATTCCAATACATATAATCCTCGGTTGGAGGAATCATCCTAACTTTCTTGGGGAGGAAATAAGCCTTTGCAACCTCAACAATTCCAACCTCAACCACCACAACCTCCAGCCAAATCAAAATCAAAATCGCTTGAGAATTGAAGAAGTTCCCAAGCAAGAAGTAGCTAGTAAAGGTCAAGCACTTTGATGAAGTACATGCTTGAAGAAATTGAAAATCAAGAAACATATTAAAATTCGAAGCAAATAAAAGAGAAGAAGGAAGTTCCCTAGTCAAACCGAAAGCAAGCTAAGTCAATCACCGTCTTGCGAAGTGGTAAGGTGATAGGTGAAGAGTGATTCCGATCCTCCTTCTAATATGCATGCTTCGAGAGAAAATTTAAAAAGTAATAGAAAAAGAAATCGAAAGATAGTGAGTGATAAAGTGATTGATGATTTAAGTAATCAAGAAAAAGAAAAAGAAGTAGAAGTAGAGTTAGAAGTTCCAAATAAGGAACAAGAAAAGAGAAAAGAAATTCAAAATAAAGACAATACAATGAAGTAGATAAAGAATTAGATCAAGAAGAAGAGGAACCTTATGTGGCTCCACCACCTTATGTTCCTCCAATTCCGTTCCAAGAAGACTTATGAAAACCGAATGGACAAACAATTCACGGAAATTTATAATATGTTATCCAAAGTAAATGTAAATTTACCTTTGCTTAATGTTATTAAAAATATTCCAAATTATGCAAAGTTTTTCAAAGATCTTCACTCTAAGAAACACAAGTTTGAAAACAACGAAAAGATTGTTGTTTCAAAACGCCGGCCTGCTTACAACCCGAATTACCACCTAAGTTGAAGGACCCGCAGCCTTTAATATTCAAGTTTCCTTGGGAGACTCTAAAAGATGAAAGCAATGCTAGATTTAGGAGCAAGTATTAACTTGATGCCTTTCTGTCTATAAACAATTAGGTCTAGGAGAACTAAAACCCACTAATATGCAATTACAATTAGGCGATCGCTCGCTTAAATATCCCTTGGGTATAGTGGAAGATATCCTAGTTCAAAGTTGATAAATTAATCATACCAAGAGACTTGTGGTTCTTGAGATGGAAAGGAAGATATGCACTAATAATGAAGTCCCAATATTGTTAGGCACCATTTATGGCAACCGCTAATACAATGATAAATGTGAAAAATGGTAAACTCACAATGTCACCCTAGGTGAAACAGTTGAAATTTCGTGTTTGATGCTATGAATAGACCTAGTGACATGAGTGCTTGTTTTCAATTGAGATTGAGAAATTATCAACCGAAACTTTTGAAAAAGAGCAAGATTATGAGAGAGATAGATTTATTGTCTATGATGATAGCCCTATTCCTCCCATAAAAATTGACATTGAGGAAATTGAAAGAGAAATAGAAGAAGAAAGATTAGAAAAAGAAAAGCTAGAAGCTAGTAAAAAGAAAGATGAAAAAGAAATAAAGGAATCGAAATTAATTTATGAGTCCAAAAAAGAGTTGAAGAAAGTTATGAAATTAAAGAAGATGAAGTAGAGATTCTAAAATCTCTCTTTGAGAAAATTGAGATTGAAGATATTAAGGAAGAAAACAAGAAGAGAATAATGAGGCTAAAATAAAAGAAACAATTAAAGCAGTAAAATTTCGAAATTTATGCCTTCTATTAATTCCCCAAAGTCGAAGAATTAAAGCCATTACCATCCCACTTAAAATATGCATTTTTAGGGGAAGGTAACACTTTGCCTGTTATTATAGCAAATTTAATTTATCGAAAACAAGAAGAAAGTTTGTTAAAAGTTTTATGGACACATAGAGAAGCTCTAGGATGGTCTTTAGCTGACTTAAAAGGAATTAGTCCCTCTATGTGTATGCATAAAATTCATTTAGAGGAAGGTAGTAAACCTTCTAGAGAAAACAGAAGACTTAACCCATACATGGAAGAAGTCGTTAGGAAAGAAGTTCTTAAGCTTTTAGACGCGGGTATAATTTACCCTATATCAGATAGTAAATGGGTTAGTCCTGTCCAAGTAGTTCCTAAAAAGTCAGGAATTACTGTTGTCAAAAATGATAAAGATGAATTAGTCCCTACAAGGACTATTACTGGTTATAGAATGTGTATCGATTTGCGTAAATTAAATGCGGCAACAAGGAAAGACCACTTTCCTTTGCCATTTATTGACCAAATTCTTGAAAGATTAGCAGGTCATGAATATTATTGTTTTCTTGATGGTTTTTCTGGGTATAATCAGATCCCTGTTGCACCTGAAGACCAAGAGAAAACAACATTTACATGTCCCTTTGGTACTTTTGCCTTTAGGAGAATGCCTTTTGGGTTGTGTAATGCACCAGCTACTTTTCAAAGATGCATGATTTCTATATTTTCAGACTTAGTTGAAAGATGCGTAGAAGTTTTCATGGACGATTTTTCAGTTTTCGGAAATTCTTTTGATCACTGTTTAGAAAACCTTACATCTGTCCTGAAAAGATGCTGCGAAACTAATTTAACTTTAAGTTGGGAGAAAAGTCACTTCATGGTAAAACATGGAATTGTCTTAGGGCATGTTGTTTCAAATAAAGGAATTGAAGTTGACAAAGCTAAAATTGAAGTTATTTCGCAACTACCCTCCCACTTCAGTTAAAGGAGTTCGAAGTTTTCTGGGTCATGCCGGTTTTATCGTAGATTTATAAAAGACTTTTCCAAAATCTGTAAACCTCTATGTAATTTGTTAGCAAAAGATACAGAGTTTAATTTTGATAAAGAATGTTTGGAAGCTTTTAATTTATTAAAAGAAAAGTTGACTACTGCCCCAATCTTATCCGGCCCTGATTGGTCACTTCCGTTCGAAATCATGTGTGATGCATCAGATTTTGCAATTGGAGCCGTGTTAGGACAAAGGGTAGATAGAAAGCCTCATGTGATCCATTATGCTAGCAGAACTCTAAACGATGCTCAATTGAATTATACCACTACTGAAAAGGAATTTTTAGCAGTAGTATATGCTTTAGAAAAATTTAGATCATATTTGCTAGGATCAAAGGTGATAATCTTTTCTGATCATTCTGCATTAAAATATCTCTTAAGTAAGAAGGATGCTAAACCAAGATTAATTAGATGGATGTTATTGTTACAAGAATTTGACATAACTATCAAGGATAAAAGAGGAACCGAGAATGTTGTGGCCGACCACTTGTCTAGGTTAGAATTTTCACCCTTGCTAGAGCGTCAATTTCTTGATGATCCTGTCCCCATTAATGATAATTTTCCTGATGAACAACTCCTAGCCATTAAAGATTCTCGACCTTGGTATGCCGACTTTGTCAACTACTATGTGTCTGATATAATTAATCCGAATTTTGATCATTACGAAAAGAAGAAATTTTTGGCGGAAAAGAAAAATTATTTTTGGGAAGCTCCTCACTTATACAAGATTTGCTCTGATTCTTTAATAAGAAGATGTATTCCAGAAAAAGACCAACAAGGTATCATGGAATTTTGCCATGGATATTCATGTGGTGGTCATTTTAGTGGTAATAAAACCGCTCGAAAAATTTTGCAATCAGTTTGTATTGGCCTATGCTTTTTAGAGATTGTGAACTGCTTTTACGTAACATGCGACAAATGTCAAAGAACAGGTGGTATAGGAAAGAGAAACGAGATGCCCTTACATGTTTATTTAGTAGTTGAAATCTTTGATGTTTGGGGTATTGATTTTATGGGTCCCTTTCCGTGTCCAATAATTGTGAATATATTTTGGTAGCAGGTTGATTATGTCTCTAAATGGATAGAAGCAGTAGCAACTAAAACTAATGATGGAAAAACAAGTAGTTAAATTTGTTGAAGATTTATTTGCTAGATATGGAGTCCCTAAGGCCATAATAAGTGACCGTGGAACTCATTTTACCAATAAGTTGTTAAAGTGTTCTTAGAAAGCATGGTGTAACTCACAAGTTAGCTACACCTTATCATCCACGCATTTCTCGACAAGTAGAAGTAAGCAATAGAGATAAAAGCAAAGTGTTAGAAAAGACGTTAGGCCTAATCGTAAAGATTGGGAATCTAAACTCAAGGATGCTTTATGGGCATACCGAATCGCTTTTAAGACACCCATAGAATGAGTCCATATAGAATGGTATATGGTAAAGCTTGCCATTTACCGGGAAATTGAGCACAAAGCCTATTGGGCAATTAAAGAATTGAATTTAGATTTGACATTAGCCGGAGAAGAAAGATTGTTCCAGCTTAAATGAATTAGAAGAACATAGACTCAATTCGCACTGTAATGCAAAAACTTATAAAGAAAAGACCAAAAGTATCATGACATGGGATTAGCCAACAAAATGCTTCATCCGTATGAAAGTATTATTGTTTAACTCTAGGTTAAGGTTATTCCTGTAAATTAAAATCCAAATGGTCCGGTCCTTTTAGAGAATAGTACAATTTATCCTCATGGGGTCAGTTGATATACAAAACCCCAAAAATAATGAAGTGTTTAAAGTGAATGGACACCGACTCAAGCCGTATTTTGAGCCAATGTCGCTGAACGAACAATTGAATTAATCCGCTTGGCCGACAATGAACCACCAAGAGACTAGGCTTGCGCTTTGGTCGAGCCAAAGACGTTAAACAAAGGCGCTAAGTGGGAGGCAACCCACTAATTTGAAAGTTATTTGTTAACTAGTTAATTTAGATATGTTTTTCTCCGTTAAATTATATTCTTGGACATTTAATTTTTAATTAAATATGCCAAAATTTAAGTTTGGGGGAGAAAAACATCTTAGTGTTGTATTTATATGTTGCTAATAATTTTTAGTTTAGAATTTTTGTTTAGATTTTTCATACAGGAATTATCAATGACATAACGGAAGTAACGAAAGGACTAAACTGCAAGCTGATAAAAAGTTGGAAAGAAAACAAAGTGAAGTTTCTGTCCACCTTGCGGACGCAAGGTGTGTAGGACCTTGCGACCGCAAGGTCCCCAAGAATGCGAATCTCTCAAAGGGAAGTGTCGACATGGGGAATGAATGAAGGAATCCCAACCGCTTGATCGCCCACCTCATGGACGCAGTGTGGCGCACCTTGCGACCGCAAGGTCCCTTTATTTAAAGCCACCGGGTTTTCTTCTTCATATCACACACAGAAACTCTCATCTCTCTCAAGCAGTAGCAGCAGCAGTCTAAATTCTTCAAGAATTCCGGCAGATCTTCAAGAATTCCAGCATAAACTTCAAGATACTCTCTCTCTCTCTCTCAAACCCTTCATCTCCCTCACCCATCTCCCATTACACTCCATTCCAAGTTGAAGATTTTGAAGAACGAGAGGAAGAATCACCATTGCTGTCGAAGATCGAAGCTCCACTCCGGCTGCATTCACTCAGATCAGGCTGCAAACTAGTATTCCTAACACCCTCTTTAATTTCATACGTGAAATATTTGCATGCTAGGGTGCTAGTTAATTTTTAACGTAGATATATTTTTGCATGCTTTAGATTAAATTTTAGTTTTAAAATTTTTAAATCGAATTTTAATTGTTAAATTTTTAGTTTTTAAAATTTTATCAAACAAAATGTTTAAGCGTAGAAATACCGGCTCTTCATCCTCCCGCCCAGTTCAGGAGGAAGAACAAAATTTTGACATCACCCGCTTCGTGTCCTACGAAGCATCAGAAAGGTACACCAACAAACTCTCCAAGTCCTTGGTGCCCGAAAGGGGATTTAAGGCTGAAGATTTTGGTATCCGTCCCGCTCTGATGGCTCGTAGGTGGGGACGTTTGTTAGATTCTCCGACTAAGGACGCCGTAGTCCCCATTGTCCGAGAATTCTACGCCAATGGCGACATTGGCATGGATGGTGGTGTGCTTGACACCGTTAGTGTTAGGGGCACAATAGTTGACTTTTCCGCCCAAAGCATTAACACCCACTTCGGCACCTCCAACTTTGCGGTTGGTGCCGATGATTATAGCACACACCTCCAACCCCGTATCCCTGTCGAGGTGGTGAACGTTGTCATCGCTCTCCCTGGTGTAGAGTGGTCCTATAACCGTAACCCACCCTATGGACCTCGCACCATGAGAGAGTCCTTCCTTCAAGACACGGCCAAGCCCGTGTATAAATTTGTTTGTGGCCGTCTCATGCCCTCAAGTCACCAAAACACGGTGAATTGGGAGAGGGCTGTTCTGACCTACACCATCATGACTAATGGGTCTATTGATGTTGGCCGTTTGATCAACGGCCAAATCAAGACCCTAATTAGAGGTAGGACGAATGTGGGGTTCGCGTTCCCGCATTTGATCACTGACTTGTGTAGGGGGGCAAACGTGAGAATGCCCAAACACGCTGAGAGGCTGAAGGCTGGTCCGGTCATTACTAGGGCCATTTTGTTTGAACATCACCAGCAGCCGAGAGTGAGGGTTCCTCAAGAGGAGGAACCCGAAGAGGAAGACGAGGATCCACTCGTTGGGATCTCAAACAGTTTGGAGGAAGCTGTCCCTCCAAACCGATATGGTGAGTCGGCCTGCATGCGTGCGACCACCGAAATTTTTCTATTGGGCCAACGACGGGACATAATCGTCCAACTATTATGGGCTGCCACCGTGCACGATCCCCGAAGTTTCGCCCCTCATTCGTTATCTCCGCCCGACTCACCTTGAGTCGAGGCCCAAGTTCCGTCCTCGTTCGTTAGGTGAACCCGCTATGTCCTTTTGATATTTGTCCTACCCCATCAATCCTCTCATATGTTCCTCTATTTTGAGGACAAAATAGAACTTAAGTTTGGGGGGGGGGATTGAAAATTTTAGGTCTTAGCAGGTCCTAGCCTAACGAGGAATGGAGTTGGGCTATGTTGTTAGGGTGAAAGAGAATTTCTTTATTTGATGACCATTTAACTCTTCACCCTATTTATCCTGTTTTTATTTTTTCTGATTTTCGGAGGTGTTGCCTTGATCAGAATACACTCACATTAGATACTCGTGGGTTCCTCTTATGGGGACCCATCATCAATTGTGTCATCGTCATCACCTCTAATTTTCGCAATTTCTTAGAAAAATATATGAAAAAAAAAAAAACTAAATTCAAAATATTCATCCTCGAGTTTAGGTGTGGTAATGCTAGTCGTAGTCCATGAGGAGATTAGTGCAATGAACCGCATAGTTAGTCCGTAGATCCCCTGGAATTTACTTAATTTTTCGAAACTTTTACTTTTCTCCAAATTCTTCATGCACTCACACCAGTCATAACTTTGGATTGATTAGAATAGTTTTATAAAGTTTATAACACCGATTGATCTTCAACAAGATATGCACAAGAATATGATGCATAGTCATTCGAACATAATTGTTGCATTAAATTGTAACTTAGGGTCAATTGCATGATATATTGTGACAGCCCGACCCGGACTCCAATGCGGAATCCCAAGGTCGTGCCGTCAAACAAGCTAAAAGTCGGACAAGCACCCGCTAAGCGTAGTGGTGCGAGTCCAGAGTTGAACCAACAAACACTAACAGGAATGTAAAGCCATAACGGCAAAACCGAATAACCAAAAACTAAAATCTGCGGAAGCGAATCATAAGTGAACCCAAGTTTGATAGGTGGGACCAAAGCCTATAATTATAAACCAAGGAATACAAGGCTGAGAGACGACTATCTCTCGACAAATCTACGACTCGCGTGACGCAACATTGCGCACGTACAACAAACCATCGGCAACCTAAGGTCGGCGAAGCGACAAGGACCCAACCTGATAAACAACAACTCAACGGCTAACATGCCGGAGGAATAAATCAACTAAAAGAACAAGATATTCAAATTCTAACAACTAAACCCAAGTCTCACGACTAAAGTTGTCGGAGACAGAATTAACAATAACATAATACTAGAATAAGCGAGCTAAAACCTTGCTCGGGAAGACAACTGAACAAACTCTAATTAGATACTATAGCTCGACCCAACAAGTCGGCTTCCAAAATAAACGACAATAAAATACTGACATAACTACCCAAGTAAAGTTTACATAACTTCACATCCGTTTCTCACAAGATAATAAATACAATAATTCGAATAACCCCAAGCTATTGCCCGGAAGACCACCTGATATCGAACAAGCGCCCGAAGCTTCAACGCGCACTATCGAGCTTACTGCAAAAACTAAGGAAAACAAACACACGAAATGAGTCATAATGACCCAGTAAGTTACTAAATGCAATGTATGGCATAGCATGGCGTGGCATGACATAATGCACAAGCATATATAAAATCATGGCATCTTTATCATATACCAACAATAAACCTGTATTAAGTCATCGAGTAACATAAACTTCATAAAACATATAGCACATTATCTTTCATATAAGTGCTCATAGTAAGCCACATAAGGGATAGAGAGGGTACCCAAATAGTGCCGTTGTGTTGCTCCTGCAATACACAATGTTATACTGGTTCGTGACACGATGCACGTGATTGATACATCGACGCGCTGAGCGGCTACGCCTTCAAGAGGGAGCCCTTTCTCAGACTCAATAGCATAATCCATTCGCTCTACTGATTACGAGATGGGCTAACTTCCCACCGGGCCAACAATGAGGTGTGTGAGGTCCCAGGTACGGCGATCCATAGCGAATACGAATCTTACGATTCGTATAGACGATGTACCGTCCTACCCTGACCTAGAAAACCAATTCAAATAATGCCAGCTGGGCTTATATGCAATGCACAAGTAGATGTTTACTCGCATGCTCAAACAAGAACCAAGACCGTCAAAAGCGGACTTACCAAATCAAGTAGGTCATAAAGCTCTACACACCAATTTAACAATGCACATATTTGCACATGCTCAACAAATCCAACTAACTTATCAGTATAGTCCAAGAACCACATATTGAGGTATTCATAACCCTCAAGTCACAACCCAATCAATCGTAGCATATAAGCTCAAGAAATCACAATATGAGGTCTACTATAGCCCCCTACTCGGGATTAAACCAAAGACTATTATTTAGTCTAAGTACAACCATAAATCAAGACTTAGCATTTAAGCTTTGCTTAAAGGTACACCAGACTCAACCATAATCCCAATTGTCATACATACTCGACATTCTCAAACCAATCTCAAGGGTACCAAAACTAAGCCGTAGTCATATCCTCGCAAGTGCTTTCATGTGCACGCGACCAAATTCCCTAAGGGAGAATTCATTCAAATAATCATTTCTTAAGGTAATACGAGATCATAGGTTGATCTCTAATGCTCCGTGCCCTAACGAACACGCCCTAAACAAATCCCCAATAAGCCTCTATATCGTGGGTATCACAAGTGGGACACAAGTCAAGATGCTCGGGTACTCATAATCAAAACCAACCAACTCGAACATCAAGGATTTTAACCTAAGGCTCATCAACATAATATTGAACCTATAACAACTCCATTGAGTCTTAATATCGCATTTCATTAATTACACATTTCATACAACCCAAACTTAGCACATCATTCAAGTTTATAGAAATTATCCCAAAATTAATCCGGGCTTATTTCCCAAGCCTAAAATCCAAGAATTCATCATAGACATAGTCAACGAAACCCAAATGACGTAGGACTTCAACCCGAGTTCGCTAGCCCAATATCGAACCTATCACGACTCCGTTGAGTCTAAATACTAAGTTTCATCATTTACGCACTTCATCAATTTCAACATTAACACCCACTTTATTTAACAACAATATATATCCAATAATTCGGGCTTAATTCTCAAGCCCTAAATTCACGACAAAACCCAACATAATTCAAAACCCATTTCATAAATCTCATAATCTCACTTAAATGTTCCTACTCATGATATCATGTGAGTTCATACAACCAAAGCCCCAATCATAGGCATAATTCCACAATAAACCCAAATAGCATATAGGCATGATTTCTAGCATGCTCATAAGCCTAGAAACACAAAATGAAGAGTAATAACATATTCAACAATCATAGAAATCACTCTACCAATGCTCCTAACAAATTCATACTTCCAAAAATCCCCAAATTGGGCATACAAAGCATAACAAGTGTTCATTGCCCACAAATAGCATACAAGTTGTTTTCCTTAGGGCCAATGAACCAAAATCAAAAGGGAGTAACTTACCTAGCTTGAGTGAAAACTCAAGAGAACACAAATCCGATCGGTGAAGTTGTTCTACTCGTCGAGGGCTTCAAGATTCCGAAGTTTGAAGGCAATCGGTTGGTCGGATCGTCTTGGATCGAAGGAAGAATGAAGCTAGGGCTTGAATCTCCAAGCCTCCTCCCTCTCTCTCTAATACGTATTCTGGAAGAGAAGAAATGAAATGGTTTCAGCAAATAACAAAGGGGTTGTGGGTATTTATACCCCCAAATTAAGGAGGGCACATTAGACATTTCCCTTGCACAATTAGCAGGGATTAGGGGTAATCAAACACTAATCTAACCTTAATCAACTTCCAACTAATGTCAGGACATGTTTAGGGTTAAGTATGAGAGGTTAGGAAGGGTTTAGAGGGGGGTTTAATTAGGGTAGAATAGGTATAATTCGTCCAAACACAAAACAGGGCAAAATCCCGTAACAGCATCCTGAGGTTGAGGCGGGCGCCTCAACCCTCTCCATGCGGCCTCCTGGGCTCTGCCCAGCACAAAGATGCTCTCAGTACTTGAGGCGGGCGCCTCACTATGTGCCAGGCGGGCGCCTCGGCCTCTGAACCTCCAAAACTTGGTCCAAACATGATCTAAATGGTCCCAAACTTATGGGCAACCATTCTAGGGTCTAACCCAACTCAAAACAAGTCAGAAACACACCCGAAGAACTCCCGAGACAACTCGGAGCGAAACCGGGAAGGGGTGCAACAACGTGCAACCGGAACGACGAATGAACTCGCAATCGAACGAGCAATGAAAGGAGACTTTTAAGGCAAGTCTAAGGGCTAATGAAGAAGCTTAAATACTTCTAGAAAGTTGAATAACAACTAGGGGAATAAGAATCCCAAAGGAGAGACGATTACGCGACTCGATTCCCGAACTACGCGATAGAGACGAACGCTATCTCCAAAACTTCCAAATCATCGCTAGACTTAAGGAACACTTCCAACTTGAAGTCTAATGAATCTAAACATGCCAATAAACCATCTTAAAGAGGTCTAGGACCCAAACCGAGGTCTCAAACCCAAAACGCAAGCAAACCCTCAATCGCGTCGCATTCCGACTATCGTCGAGTCACGACTTGCGACTTTAGCAAGTCAACAACTATATGGAGTCTCTAAATGTTGTTTCGGTCTCAATATGGTCTCTCATACATATTTAGACCCTCTCGCAAACCAAACATACAGTCGACAAAGGAAGAAGTGCAAGTATAGCACGCAAACCGAGATAACGAAGGAGCGGGGCGTCACATATATAGATCTCTTGGATTTTCCTCATTTATATATCTCAAGCACACTTTCGAACCGTGTTTGCATGTTAGTCTCAATTGTCCCTACCATCTGTCTTAGCGAATGCTTATGTGAAATCCAGTGATGCTAAACACTCAACCCAATTCCCATAGTTGATATGATATTTTGTGTTATCTTACTTGCTTTAAATATTATGTGAGCATTTGGCATTAAGAAATGATTTAGGCCATCTTTGGATCGTTAGAGCCTAAATATTCCCTGACCTATACTAAATATATCCCTAGTGTCCCCTTTGAGCCTAATGAAAAAGAATGGAGTGTGCTAAGCACAATATTTAAACCCCCATTCGACATCGTTTCTTTACCCACATTAACTTAACCCTTTAGCCTATACACTTTTAGCCTACCCTTTGAGAATGTAGGATTGGGTGGGAAATTGATTCTAGGAGGACCACTTCTTTTCAGTTAGGCTATTTTTCAGAAGGCTTCTTCTTTCCGTCGTCGAAAAAAAAAAAAAAAAAAATAAAATATATATATATATATATATATATATATATATATATATATATATATATATATATATATATATATATATAAATCATTGTCGACGAAAAAATGAAACGGAAGAAGAAGAGTGTAAACAAAGATTCAAATGGAAGCATAGCTTTCAAGAGAAAATATGTTAGAAAAATTCTGCTGATTAGAATGATGATATTTTTAGAAGAATCTAGTGCCCAAAACAAGTTTGGGGGGGGGGGAAATAAAGAAGAAAAGTGAAAAGTAACACAAAACACCCCTCCACTTGTGGTCTTTGCAGGTCCTAGCCTAAATAGGGAAAACTTCCTTTTGCTTGGAAGTATGAGGGATAAAGGGTAGTCTTACTCTCTCACTTTGAATTCCAATACCTTTCCATCAAATCCCCCAACACCTTGGCCTTACATTACAAGCTTAAAAAGTCCTAATGATCTTCTTGCCAATGTTTATGTTGTTTTTACTGTCAAGTGTGTAACATGAAATTGATCACACACTTCATATTCATTATTATTCACCTTAAAGCTCACTGTGTTAGCATAATCTTAGCTATTACAAGTCATTGGGATAGGAGAGCATTGTATACATACATAGAAGTGCATGGGATGGATGTATAAATCTTTTGAATCCTTGAGACCTTTCTGTCTGTAACTGACCAGGTTTGGATGGTAGATCTCATACTTCTTAATGCATGATTTTCTATTAAACTGTAATTTTCATATGAATGTGGTGTTTAGCTCAATAAAACTGTTTTAGTCAAGATATTCTTTAAGACTGGTGATCACACACACACAGAGAAATTAAAAGTAGTAGCAGTATTAAGAAAAGACTAGTTGGTTTTATATGACTAAGCATGCATATATGTGGTGAGCACCAAACTGAGATTACATGCATGCCATACACTTATAACTTGAGGATGAAACCAAAAAGATTTTATGTTTTAATTATGTTTTATTTGTAGTTGTATTTTAGTTTTATATTTATCTGTTTTTGTATTTATCTGCATAGTCGAGTCACTCGAAAGAGTCTCCTTGAGTTTGTGGGTTTATAGAGGAGTGTAAATAGTGTCACCCTCACAAAAAGATTTTAATTTTTGTTATTTAGATGTTTTTGTATTTATAAGTTTATTTGTTTACTCGTGGACGAGCAAAGTTCAAGTTTGGGGGTATTTGATCGATGTATTTTATACGTCGATTTTATATGCTTCTGTGACTTGAATTAGGCTATTTCATGAGTCTTTTGAGTACTAATATATGTTTTTGGTGAGTTTTGTAAGTTTCAGGATTGTTCGTGAAAATACGCGAAACTCCAGGGTTTTAAGTGCAAATTACAAAGAAAGAAGAATTGAAGAAAAATGAAATCTGTCATTCTGGACACCTTGCGGACGCAAGGTGCCTCAGACCTTGCGACCGCAAGGTAGGCAGTATCGGTCCCTGAAGCCAGCAATCGAAAAGCCAAGAAGCACACACACTGGAGACCTTGCGGACGCAAGGTATCCAAAGCAAGGTAGGCAGTATGCTCAATTTTCGGGTTTTCACACAGTCATTCGATTCAATCACAACTCCCAAGTATATATAGAAGTCAGATGCCGAGCCTAAGCATGGGGAGGACGGCTGGAAGCTCTCTTTACATAGATTTTAGGTAGTTTTAGATTGTATAACATAATTAGGTTTTGTAATTTCAAGTATTGAAGATCAAATCATGTCTTCCATCATCTCTATGTGCTGTTCATCGTCTATGATGAACTAAATCATCCCTAATCTAGGAGGTGGGAGGTAACTTGTATCGAATTTATGTTTTGATTCTTATATATATGTCTATTCAATGCTTGTTGATTGTGTTGTTTATCAATCCCTCTATTATTTTTCTTTGAACAAATGAATGTAATCGCAAATAATAAAGGCTTAGAGGTGCGGATACCTGCATGACCAAGTGCATATGTCGTACACTGGCTCACCAACACAATAAATTGGACCTATCGAAGCACGAGAGTGATAAGTTAGGACCAGGTTCTTACATGATCTAGGTGACAGATAGATCATAAATCTAGGTGACAGCTAGATTACACGCTTCTGTGCTTAGGATATGGAATGGGTGAATTTTATGGGGGATGGAGGCTGAACCAATTGTTCAACAGACCATATCTATTTTTAGTGAACGAACCCAAGACATTGAATGACATTATTATGAATTGAACATAAAGGAGATATAAGTGAAACCCAGAATCCTAGATTTCCACTCACCATAAGATCTTCATAAACTGTTATTACTGTCCAATTAGTTAACATCTATAACTAGTAATTTAGAGTAGAATTAAACATAAAAACCCCCTTAGGTTAATAATTTGCTATCTATAATTCGCACTGTTCGTGATCACTTGTCTCTGTGGGTTCGACCCTTGCTTCCGAGTCTATTCTATAATAGTCTTGTACACTTGCAAGGAAATAGATAAATAAAACAATCGATCAGTATCTCTCCTTCATATCGAGCTCGGTTTCCGAAGTAGCTTCCTCAATATCATGGTTCTTCCATAAGACTTTGACTAACGGGATCCGTTTCGTCCTCAAGATTTTCTCCTTAGTATCAAGAATCCTCACCGGTCTTTCGTCATAAGAAAGATCAGGTTCGAATGTAATCTCATCGTAAACAAGGACATGCGATTCATCTTTCAAGTATTTGCGTAGCATCGAGACATGGAATACATCATGAACATCCGATAACGAAGGTGGCAATGCTAACCGATACGCCAAGGATCCAATCCTTTCTAAGATCTCAAATGGCCCAATAAATCTAGGTGAAAGTTTGCCTTTCTTCCCAAATCGCTTAGTACCGCACCGGGGCGATACTTTCAAGAATACATGATCACCAACCTGAAACTCTAAGTCACGTCTCCGGTTGTCTGCGTAGCTTTTCTGTCTACTCTGAGCTGTAAGCAATCTGTCTCTAATCAGTTTCACGCTCTCAGCTGACTGTTGCACCATCTCTGAACCCCATAGCTTAGCTTCACCAACTTCATCCTAACAAATCGGTGAACGACACTTATGCCCATACAAAGCTTCATATGGCGCCATTTCAATACTGGATTGGTAACTGTTATTATAAGCAAATTCGGCTAATGGCAAATGAGAATCCTAACTACCTTTAAAATCCATGGCACAAGCACGCAGTAAGTCCTCTAATACTTGGATCAATCTCTCAGACTGACCATCAGACTGTGGGTGAAAAGCCATACTGAAATTCAACTTCGTCCCCAAAGCCTCTTGTAAAGCATGCCAAAATCTAGAAGTATCTCTATCCGATACAATGCTCACCGGAACACCATGTAATCTCACGATATCCTGAACATACAATGTTGCCAACTGACTCAAGCTATAAGTCATCGCAATAGGAATAAAATGTGAAGATTTAGTCAATCTATCCACAACAACCCATACTGCATCAAAACCTCGACGAGTATGTGGCAATCCTATCACGAAATCCATGGTGATATGCTCCCATTTCCACTTCGGTATCTCAAGTGGCTGCAATAAACCGGCAGGTCTCTGGTGTTCAGCTTTCACCTGTTGACATGTCAAACATCTAGATACATACTATGCGATCTCTCTCTTCATTCCATTCCACCAAAACTGTCTCTTCAAGTCCCTAAACATTTTAGTACTCCCTGGATGTATAGTGTACTTGGCCTTATGAGCCTCGTCAAGAACCATACGCTTAACTCCATCGGTAGCAGGAACGCAAACTCTACCCCAAAAGGTCAAAATCCCATCAGTGTTCATAGCGAACTCCGGAGTCTTACCATCACCCAATCCATTAGTAATCTTCCTCAATTCAGGATCAGAAGCCTGAGCTTCCTTGATCAACCCAAACAAAGCAGGCGTAGCACGTACACTAGCAAAGATAACACTATGCTCACTCACAATTGGACTCCATTCGCGGACATCCTCGAGCATCTTCCACTCTCTCATTATCAAGCAAGACATATACACTTTCCTACTCAAGGCATCGGCAACAACATTAGCCTTCCCCGGATGATACAAGATAGTACAGTCGTGATCTTTCAGCTTCTTCCATCCATCGCCTTTGTCGCATGTTCAACTCCTTTTGCGAATAGAGATACTTTAAACTCTTGTGATCAGTGAATATCTCAAACTTAGCTCCATAAAGATAATGTTTCCACTTATGAAGTGCAAATATGATGGCGGCCAACTCGAGATCATGTGTCGGATAATTCTGCTCATGAGGTGATAGTTTCCTCAAAGCATAGGCAATGACTCTCCCATTCTGCATAAGTACGCAACCCAAACCTTCTAGTGAAGCGTCGCTATAGATAACAAAGTTCTCCGAACCATTTGGAAATGCTAAGATAGGAGCTGTAGTCAATCTTCTCTTCAATTCCTAAAAACTAGCCTCACACTTATCACTCCATAGAAAAGAAGAATTCTTCTATGTCAATTTAGTCATCGTAGTAGCGATCTTCAAAAACCCCTCGATAAACATACGGTAATAACCTGCCAAGCCCAAGAAACTACGGACTTCGGTCACCGTACTAGGCGTCTTCCACTTAGTAATCGCCTCAACCTTAGATGGATCCACATCTATACCATCACTAGACACCACGTGTCCTAGAAAAGCAACCTGTTCCAACCAGAAAACACACTTACTGAACTTCGCGTAAAGCTTCTTCTCACGCAAGATCGAAAGAACCTCTCTTAAGTGAATTTCATGCTCCTCTCGTGACTTCGAGTACACGAGGATGTCATCAATGAACACAACTACAAAGCAATCAAGATATTCACGAAACACCCTATTCATTAAATCCATAAAGACTGCAGGTGCATTCGTCAAATCAAAAGGCATAACCACGAACTCATAATGGCCATAACGTGTACGAAAGGTTGTCTTTGGAATATCCTCCTCTCGAACTCTCAACTGATAATAGCTACTCCTCAAGTCAAACTTAGAATAAACAACTGAACCTCAAAGTTGATCAAAGAGATCATCAATGTATGGCAAGGGATACCGATTCTTGATAGTAACCTGGCTCAACTGTCGATAGTTTATACAAAGCCGTAAACTACCATCCTTCTTTCTCACGAATAACATCGGTGCACCCCACGGTGACACACTCAGTTTAATGAACTCTCTATCTAGAAGTTCTTGCAACTGCTCTTTCAATTCTCTCAACTCCGCTGGAGCCATTCTATAAGGCGCTCTAGATATAGGAGAAGTCCCTGGCAAAAGCTCAATGCAAAACTCTAACTCACGGTCGGGAGGCAAAGCATAATCGGTAGAAAAGACATCTGGAAATTCACTAACTACCGGAACATCTTCTAGTTTAGCAGTCGAGACACTAGTATCAAACACACAAGCTAAATACCCCGTGCAACCCCGATGTAAGAGTTGTCTAGCACGTAAAGCAGAAATGACATGTATACCTTTCATAGCATGATCACCCATAAACACGAACTCCGGAATACCGGGCATGGCAAAAGTGACTCTCTTACGACGACAATCTACTAAAGCATGATTTGCACAAAGCCAGTCGATACCAAGAATCACATCAAAGTCTTGAATAGGCAATACTACCAAATCAGCATGCAAGACTCGATCATTAACAAGCACGTCACAATCTCTATAAACTTCAGACGCCAATAAGCATTCACCCAACGGTGTAGACACCTCAAGCACGTAAGGCAACTGAGCAGGCAATACACATAAATGCTCTATGAAATGCGATGCGACATAAGAATGAGTAGAACCGGGATCAATAAGAACTCGAGCTCTATGACCGAAGACAGAGAGAATACCTCCGATCACAGCAGTAGACTCGAGAACACCTCTTTGGTCAAGTGCGAAAACACGAGCCTGCGCCTTAGGACGCCCATCACTATCTCTCTTGGATCCGGATTGCTGAACAGAACCTACGGACTGAGTCACTCTCGACTTAGGACTGTCTTTGAGCTGATGACTAGGATCTCCACAAAGAAGACAAGAGCCAAGCCTAGATCTACACTGCTCGCTAGAATGCCCAATCTTATGGCAATAAGAACAAGTCAGAGGTCCACTACCTTGAGTCGGCTGCTCCTGAGGAGTAAAAGCACCACTACCACGACTCTCCGACTGTCGTCTAAACTGTCTACCAGACTTTCGTCTATTCTAATTATTAAAACGACGATTGCCCTGATGGCCGGATCGATTCCCTGAAGACTGACCTCTCCTTGAATGCTGTGAGGTCACCTGCGAAGACTGCTGCTGAGAAGACTTCTGTCTGTGCTCCTCAATGTCTCGCTCTATCTCATAAGCACGATCTACCGCGCTTCGATAATCCTCCAACTGAAGAGATAACAATTGTCTCCTAAACTCATTCTTCAACCCCTTCACGAACTTATGAGTCCTGTGTCTCTCATCTGGCACCAGATGTGCACAATAACGGGATAGTTCAGTGAACTTAGCAGAATACTGAGCTACAGACATGGTTCCCTGCTCCAAATCCTAGAACTCTTTCTCTCGTCATCGTCTAACCACAACAGGCACGTAAGAAGCCCTAAACTCCATCTCAAAGTTAGGCCATACTTGAGCCACTCGGTTCAACACCCAACTAGCCTGTAAAATCTCCCACCAATGATTGGCGGCTCCTCTAAGCTTATACACAGCTAACACAACCTTCTCTTCATCCGTACAGTCCAAAACTGCAAAGATCTTCTTCAAGTCCTCTAACCATAACTCGGCCATACTAGCATCCGATTCTCCTTCAAATGATGGAGGCTTCATTTTCAAGAACCTCTCCAAGATAGTATTATTCTGCACCCTTGCTTCAGGTATAACATCATTCCTTGGTGGCGATACTCTTGCATTCGGTTCTGGCGGTGGCGGTACATTCTGACCCTGACCTATCTGAGCCATTTCGGTCATAAACTCTATCATGCGGCGATACAAATCTGCCATCTGAGCATTCATACCTACTGGATTCGGTGGTGGAGGTGGCAACTCCGCCTCAGGTTCATCAGGAACTCTCTTGGGTCTGCCTCTACCTCGGCCTACACGATCTGCTCTAGGATTCACCATCAAGCACCTATAAGAATTCACTCGGCGTTAGAACATCACACAAAGAAACAACCCACCTAGGCCATGGAACCTATCTTGACCAATAGCTAACGAGAGCTCTGATACCAACTGTGGCGACCCTGACCCCGAACCCGGGATGGGAACGCGGACCGGAGCGCCCAAGACAAGAGAGACAAGAAACAAGGAACGATGAACATGCAAGGACTCAAATATTTTAAAACTAACGTGATGCAAAATTTCAGTCGCAACAAGACTCGACACTAAAGGTCGGTATTTTCAAAATCATTTCACCTGATAAAACATTTAAGCAATAAATCCAAGTCTTCGGTGACACTACAGTCGGAACCCAAGCTAAGCAATAAATATGACAAGGAAATAAATAAGAGCTAATGGGATGCTCAGCAGAAGTCTATACGTAGTGAACGCTAACAAGATATACAAGGCACAATTAACACAATTGCCGACATCAAATGAGTATACATACTACAAGAGTTAATACTACAAGTAGCTAACAGGAATACACGAGTACAAGATCTATAAACATTCCCAAGTGTAGTCTAGTTGACTAGCTTTAAAACCGTCGTCCTTGCAAAATACAAAAGAATAGAAGAGGACTTCTAAAAACCACCTCTTCAACCGCAAAAGCTTGAAGAAAAGAGAACTAAGGTATACGAGCACCGCGAGCCTCAACGAGAAGGTCGTGTCCTGCTAGGATCTAAAAAAAAAGTACAGGGGAACGGGTAAGTCATAATGACTCTTAAGCTATCAATCATGCATGACATGGCGTAGGGCCGGGCCGCTACATAGACCTGCAAAACAGACACCTTCATGACGTGCATGAATCGATGGGTGTGATAATACATCGATCTTCCGAGGATATGCTCGAGATAAACAAGTAGTCAATCTCAATGGGCGCGTATTGGTTGGCCAAAGAGAGCTCTTCCCCACTATGGCCAGCAGTGGAGGGTGTGTGTCAGGATCAAGTATGCCAGCTGGACTCATGCAATGCCAAGTAGTATTTACTCAACAATGGTTAGTACGGAACGAGTCTGACAAGAGCGTCCTCGTTCAAGACAAGTATATAATCTCATCAATAAACAAGCAAGATTGAGCTCGACAAGAGCGAACTCAATATATCAAGTATGCATTTATTATGTCATAAAGATACAAGCATGATAGTCAATCCATTTCAAGAGTCTAGAATTAGTTTTCTAGTGGAACGCATATAATAACGTCGTAGGGATTGATCATTGAGCCGGTATTGTTCAATAGCTCACTAATGTCGACTCCGTTGAGTCATTTCTATAAATCCAAGCTTGTAGAGTTAAAACACTATTTGCATTTCCAACTCTTTTCTAAGTTATTGCATTGATTAATCTAGGTCATTAATCCACATAACAACCATAGCCAAGAATAATCTCAAGTTCCCAAATTCATGGAACCCTAGAATCACGTTTTCGCAAATAATGGTCGAAAGTCTATGACCCAATAATAATAGTTATTTCTAATGTAGTATAGAACACTTTTACTTCTAGGCTTAGTGTCCAAATCGAAACATTTGCATTCATAGTCTATAATTCCAGATTTTCATACTCTAAAAAATACTCCAATATCATGGTAGAAATCAAGGAGAGCAATGATTTAGACATGAGAGAAGGGAAGCAAGAGGGGGTAGCATGTTATCTCTAACATGGACCTAGGGGAAATCGATAGCTTACCTCAAGCCAAGCAAAGACGGGAGCACGAAAACTATCGGTGACAATCGTTCGTCTCGTCGGCGGCTTCGTAGCGGCTGTCTCGGAATCGCAAGCGGGTCTCGAAATCTCTTGGAGTCAAACCCTCACACACTAATCTCACTGAGACTCTCACGCACAAACTCTCTCCAGACCAGAGAAGACGAAGTGAAGAAAATAGATCGTAACAGGGAGGTCTCCAACTGATGTAGTAGAATCAGCTTGATTAAATGTTAATGGTGTACACTTGTCACATGATGAGTGAAGGAAATAGGTTTAGAAATCTTAATTAGGATTAGATTAGACTAATAAGACTCTAATACAAGTGGTTAAAGTCACTAATGGTAGAGGTTTAGTAAGGGTAAGATCGTAATCAACCAAATGTTGCAGAAAATCCCGTTTTGCTGGAAATTCACTCTGTTCGGTTGTGGAGGCCGAACCTCCTTCATAATGTTTGGTTCTTGTGGCCGAACAATGCCCAAGATGTTCGGTTGGTAGGGTAGAACAATTCCTCAGGCCATACGTTAGGTCAAACAGGTCCAGATTTGCACGTATAACGCATACAAGTCATATACAACTCAAAGAAGCATTAGAATGAGTATCAAGGGTCCTAATAACAATGATAAAAGTCTCTCAAGGTCTTGATTAAGTCCAAAAGATCAAAGCCCGAGCAAGAACAAGTCAATCTATATCATACAAGGCAATAGGCATTCGATACGACAATTACGGTTCGATCAAGGAATGCAATCAAGTCAAACATGTTAGGGATACTACTAGCATGTCAAAAACATGTTCTAATCATGTTAAACAAGTATAGAAGACAAGTTATACAAGTAGGTTTCGGGTTCTCACAATCAAACCCCCTGCCCAGGACTTGGAATCATGCCCAATACTGTGAATATTATCGCTGTAGTTGTCACCTCACCGATAAATGTTATATGCTCAGAGATGCTATCCAGGATCTTATAGATGATAAGGTTATTGAAAAGCCTCCTCCCAGACCAAATATAGTCAATAACCCTCTACCTAAAATCAACATGATTGAGGTTGATGAAAATTTTTGTGTACCGAAGTTCGAAACAAATAAACACTCATTACCATATATCCTTGTTTCTTTCTTTCCATCCCCATCCATAAAAGAGCCTAGCTGCAATATGCTCTCTTGGGACACTATCCTGGGTAGCCAAAGTACTTGCAATATTGAAAGAGCCACTTGGGTCAGTGGGGATGTTAGCCACCTTACCCGATCTGGCCGAGCCTACCAACCAAACCTGGAAAGAAGTGATCATTCTGACAAAGACCAAGCGATAGCTTCCTAGGTATGATAGGCAGAGGCACTGATTATGAGAAGCTCCCTGCTGAGTTTGAGTCTATTTCTAATAAGCCTCTGCAAAACTGGTATACTACGAACGGCCCGCTTTTGACACCCGCAGATCTGGTGGACAGCTTTGGATATAGTATCCCTATTCCTTTCCTTAGCTTTACGGATTGGTCATCTACCGATCCGCTCCCTAAAGTTGAGGATCTCAAACCCCAGGTCCTCAATAATGTAATAAACCATGTACAGTTTGCTTTTAATGATAATCTAATTGTCTTTGCTTATTCCTTAGTTGCACCTACATTAAAAGACGCATTAAATAATAATAATTATGATAATAAGTCATTTAATGAAATGGACCCAAAAGGTAGAAATTATTTGCTTGAGTTTGTAAAGTCAGTTGAGCACCAAAAACAACGTCATTCATCAACAACAACTGAAGACTAAACCACTATCAATTTGGGGCCGGACAATGAAATCAAAAGAATCGAAATCGGCAACTACTTGCAAGGCTCTGAAAGGGTAGCACTCAATGACTTCCTCAAAGAGTTCGCGGACATATTTACCTGGTCCTATGAAGATATGTCGGGGCTAGATCCAGTCATAGTCAAACACCGGATCCCCATATATCCGGATGCTCGGTCGATCAGACAAAAGTTCCGCCGGATTAAGCCGGAATGGTCACTACAAGTTAAAAAAGAAATCATGAAGCAGCTGCACGTCAATTTCATTCGGGTATTAAAATACCCGATTTAGCTGTCCAATATAGTGACCATTCCCAAGCCCAACGGGAAGGTCTGAATCCGCGTAGACTTCCGCGATCTCAACAAGGCGTCGCCCAACGATGATTTCCCTCTACCCAATATTGATGTTGTGGTAGACGCCATTGCTGCTCATGAAATTAGATCCTTCATCGACGGCATGCTGGGCTATAGTCAAATCAAAATGGCAGCAGAGGACCAAGAAAAGACCTCATTTGCCACCCCTTGAGGGACCTACTGCTATCATGTCATGCCGTTTGGACTGAAAAATGCCAGGGCTACTTATCAAAAGGCTGCCACCACTCTCTTCCATGACATGATTCATAAGAAAATGGAAATCTCCATGGATGGGACTGTATATTGTCAAAGAGATCCGGTCAGGAGGTGTCGTACTCCCCACAAACCAAAAAAGAGAAGACTATTGATTCTTATGTTAAATTTATATCTGATCAGTACATTACATTAGTTTTTTACTTCAGTGGCTAATCGGGCTGCGTATCGATTAGCGTGGCAACTGTGTATAGAACTTTGCCTTGTATAGTTTTTGTAGGACTTTTCAGGTTCAACGGAAGACTCCTTCTCAGCTTCACCGGAAGACCTGCTCAAAGCTTAAGATCGGTAGACCTCGTGTCCAGCTGATCTGCTTCAACGTGTCCTCTCCAGCAAAAAGCTAGCTGGATTAATTCAAGCCTATTCCCATATATTATTTGAATTAATCCAAGTCATTCCCTGACATGTCAAGCCGCCGAAAGCAATTTTCAGCGAGGAATACTTTTCGTCTGAGCGATGAAAGCGAGCATCCCCTACTTTCTGCTACATCTCTCGAATCGACACCAAATCGCCCACCTTTTTAAGATCTCGAAATGATTATCTGCTCTAGATAAGCGGGAAGAGCGAAAATCCTTGATCGACCCCATGCATTTAATGCATTTATGAATAAATTTGTTGAAGTCTTCGTCCTCTCCAATGATTCTTTTAATGCACTGCTATTAATACGCCATTGAAGGCTGGAGCGAGACAAGCTGCAGAATCAATCGAACACTTAAGAATTGCTCAAAACTTCATAACTCCAAGTCTTTCAGCTCAGTGCATTCAATCGATCCTTAACAGATCTAGAAGTCCTCGTCAACAACAAGAAGTTGATCATCAACATTTATTGCTTTATTCTTCTTGTTGTTAACTTCCATTAACTATACTTATGCACGAATTAAATATCTTGTTTTTACAGATATTTAATTCCCTAGACCCAAACACAAGTCAATATTTTGTACACGATCCATTAGGGATATTCTTTGTAATTGATCTAAGTGGAAAACATAGTGCACAATTTAAATCCAAGGTTGACTGCCTTGGTGGTGGACGTAGCACTCATTATAGTGTGAACCATCCCAAAATACTTGTGTTATTTCCTACTGTATGTCTATTACTTGAACTGCTAAGTTTCATTGTTTATATTATCCATTTCAGAGAACTTAAGTAATCGTAAAAGGTCTACGGTAGTCCTTATCGGCGGACACGGAACAATTTTCTTCATGACAAAATTGGTCATTGAGCACATCAAAGGACTTGGCGAGAGAAAATTGCCTTGCAAAGACAATTGACTCTGGAATAGCTCCAAGGATGCATTTGAAGAAATCCTTACAAGCCAAAAATCAAGCAAGGATAAAAGCAGGCATAGGATATTCGAGATGTGTCTCTTCCGAGACAATCTCTTCGATCAAAGAGAAAGGTGAATCCTCAGAAGCGCTAATGATATATCTTTCTCTAAGCAGACATTTGGAAATATAGGGAAACAAGGCCTTGGTTACTCAAGTGTCCCTTACGTTTACCCTAAAGCTCAGAAAGGAAAAGCCAAAATGAATGATTCAAATGAGAAACTGAGAAGGTAACGGTAGAGAAGTGAAGTCTACCGAACGACTATGCCAAGGCAAAGTTTGGCGGCGGTAGACCTACTAAACCTCTAGGTAACTATCAAGTTTGTCTATGAAGCGAGCAAAGCTTTACTGTTGAAGGTAAACTTAAAGGTATTCTACCGAATCCTCTGAAAAGGTTTTCAACAGAAAAGCTAAAGCTAAGTCCGTTGGTAACCTACCTAGGAAGATTCGAAAGAAACCAATTAAGTCTACCGTCAACAAACAAGCCGAACCAAAAATGGATGTCAAGAAAAGGAATAAACATAAGTACTCTTCGGTTGAACACTCTAACAGTTCTCTATGGACTTTCCATTTATGTCATTCTTGCCATTGCTTAGGCCATCGGCACCGAGAATGCTGCTAAGGTTCACCCAAGATCCGAGAGACCTAGTTCTCTCAAGGTCAAGTAGGTATGGGTTGCAAAAGGTTGCTAATCCTTAGGACCCAAAAGAAAATAAAGGGTACCTTGTTTGCTTTAACTTCTTTTCGAGGAATGCTTCATGGCTATAGAATCGAGAAAACAAAGACATCGGTATCTAGGCAGGTGGTCGTTCAAGACACATGATGAGGAGAAGTCTTCTTCTGAGATATAGGCTGAAGCAAAAGGACCCACGGTTATTTTCGGAGACAATGCAAGGCGAAAGACAATTGGATATGGCTCAATTACTAGAGGAAGTCTCTCCATCAACAAAGTTTCTCTAGTAAGTGGTTTAAAGCACAATCTTCGAGCATATCATAATTATGCGACAAAGGACTTCTATGCCAATTCAATTCAAACCGGTGCCTCATCAAAGACGGTGAATCGTGCTCTACAATCTTGACCGGCAATAGACAAGGAAAGCGTCTATGTCGTGGACATAAATCTTCTAGGGAGATTCTCAAACTGTCTAGTAGCCAACAATGTTCGTGACAACGGTGGCTATGGCACAAGCGTCTCGATCACCTCAACTTCAAGCACCTCTCCAAGCTCTCCAAAAATGGGCTTGTCAAGGTCTACCTACGGTGTCTGCCGATCATGACGAAGTTGTAAAGCTTGTCAATTAGGAAAACTTTCCAAGTCTTCCTTCAAAAGAAAGTCGTATTGTCAACAAACAGACCTCTTCAACTTCGCATATGGATCTCTTTGGACCTATTACAACAACCGGTATTTCGGGAGACAAGTACACACTTGTAGTAGTTGATGACTACTCTAGATTCACTTGGATTGAAACTATGACATCTAAAGATGAAACGTATGATCTAGTCAGCACTTTTTAGAAGACTTCAAACTCAAAAGCTTGAAGACATTTGTGACATAAGATCGACAACGGCACCGAATTCAAAAACAATGGTGTAGAAATCTGCGATGACCATGGGATCGCCACAACTTCTACGCCGGTACTCCTCAACAAAATGGTGTAGCCGAGCGGAAGAACGAACAACGATTGAAGCGGCTAGAACAATCTTTGTGCTAAACTTCAGTATTTAAGGCGAAGCGATCAACAACGCTTGTTTTACCCGAATAGATCCACAGGTAAACAAGTTTCATAATAAAACTCCATATGAAATATGGAGAGGAAGATCCCAAACATAGGATTTCTTAAAATCTTCTTGTAAATGTTTTGTTCTTTATAACGGAAAAGAATATAGAGGAAAATTTGATGCAAAATCGACGAAGGAATTTTTTCGGGTATTCCAAACATTCAAAAGCATTTCGCATTTTCGATAAATCTAACTTAAAAATCTTAGAATGCGTGCATGTTTCTTTTGATGAATATGACTTGTTAGAGCCTAGAATGGCTCGAGCGTTGCTAATGATTACGATAATGATGAGGCAGTACAAATACATCATCTACTTCCAATCCTTATCGAAAAATGACAACTGCGAGATCCCACCAGGTAACCCTTCACCGGTAGATGAGACCTCTACCGATACCGATAACAACTCATCTGTTGACCTGAACCCATCTCTTACTGTTTTACCCCAAGCACCTTTACTGATCTCTCATCCTTCTTGTTCACCGAGAAAATGAATGTTTTGAAGACTCTATTTCTTCGAACAGATTTTGGTGAATCTCCTTCTCAACCAACTCGACGTAAGGGAAGAATCCACGAAGTGATCTTCCTCCAACCGTTATTGAAGCAAGAGATCATCCCATTTCTCAAATCATTGGTGATCTCAATACGGGGAGTTTATGCGAGAAATAAGGTTCGAGAAGAAACTTTGTTCGCTTATGCATTTGTATCGGAACTCAAACCAAAGAAGATTGATGAAGCTATCGAAGATCATAAGCTTGGATTGAAGCTATGCAAGAAGAGTTGAACCAGTTTGAAAGATGTAAGGTGTGGAGCTTAGTTCAAAGACCGACCGATCATCCACTCATCGGCACCAAGTGGGTTTTCTAAATAAAAGAGATGAAGATGGAAATGTCACGAAACAAAGCTAGATTGGTTGCTCGGGGCTACCGAAAGGGAAGAAGAATAGACTTTGATGAAACTTTTGCTCACATGTTGCTAGACTAGAAGCAATCGTAATCTTTCTAGCCTATGCCTCGCTCATGGACTTCAAAGTGTATCGTATGGATGTTAAGAGTGCCTTTCGAATGGTGATCTTCAAGAAGCTATACGTGGAGCAGCCTCCGATTTGTCATTTCGACAAATTTGGATCACGTCTACCGACTCGAGAAAGCTCTCTACGGCTGAAGCAAGCTCCTAGAGCTTGGTATGAAACTCTATCCAAGTTCTTAATTGAACAAGGATTCGTGAGAGGAAGAATCGACACTACTTTATTCATCCTCAAGCACAAAGGCCATTCTCTTCTAGTACAAATCTATGTGGGCGACATCATCTTTGGATCAACTAACCAAAGCTATGTAAAAGATTCGAGAAGGCGATGCAAAGCAAGTTCGAGATGAGCATGATGGGTGAACTTACCTATTTTCTAGGACTGAGATACAACGGACTTGAGACGGAATCTTCATCAACCAAACCAAATATGCAAAGGATCTAATCAAGAAGTTTGGTCTTTATTCACCAAAGGATTTGAAACTCCAATGTCTACCGATTGCCATCTTGACAAAGATGAAAGGAAAGCAAGAGAACATGACCAAGTACCGAGGAATCATAGGTTCACTTCTTTACCTTCTTGCTAGTAGACGACATTATGTTTGCTGTTTGTGTTTGTGCTAGATTTCAAAGCAGATCCAAAGGAGTCACATTTGCTTGCGCCAAGCGTATCATCGGATATGTTTCAAAAACAACAAATCTAGGCATCGGTATTCAAAATCCAACAACTTCAATCTAGTTGGATACTCGGATGCAGATTATGCAAATGCAAAGTGAGCAGAAGAAGCACCGGTGGGACTTGTCAATTTCTTGGAAATCAGACTTGTCTCATGGTCTTGCAAGAAACAAGGATTAGTGGCAAACTCAACCACGAAGCAGAATACATTGCTTTGCAAGCATTTGTTGCTCTCAAGCTGCTATGGATGAAGCAACAACTAGTGGACTACAACATCAAGACCTCAAAATGCCCAATCATGTGTGATAACACATCGGATATCTCGTCTCCAAAAATCGATGATGCATTCAAAGACAATGCACATTGATATTCGTTATCATTTTCTCAAAGATCATGTGGAAAAAGGTAACATCGATCAGAATATGTTCCAGCGAGCATCAATTGGCGAACATTCTCACAAAACCACCGGATGCCACCGGGTTTGCTTATTTAAGGAGAAATCTTGATATGATTGATCCTACTACTTAATTAATATTTTGTTAATGTTTCTTTCATACGGTAGACCAGGTTTTAGACTAATTGGAAGACGTAAGTTCTCCTTTACCGGAAGACCTAAAGGTTAGTACTCTTACTTAGTCTCTTGTTTCTTTGAAGAGGTTTCTAAAGCAATTAAGTGGGTCAAGGATAAAATTTGGTACTTAAGAAAATATCTTAAGTTCCGCTTTTTCAAAACCGATATTTTTCGCCTTTAAATAGTCCTTGAACCGTCATTTGCAAACTTTACGAAACCCTTTGAACATAAATCTTTTTCTCTCCTCTCTCTCTCTCTAGAGTAACTACTTTACCAAATTCAAGTTCTTCTTCTTGTTTCTTCTCATCATCAACAATGAGTACGCTTCTCTCTACTCTACTCGTAATTTTCTATGTCTTGTGCATTTCATTATCAACCTAAAATCCTTTTGGAATTCAAGCGGTCATTTTCAGTTTATCAGGTGATTCGCCATTGTTGTTCTTACAAACTTGAATACTATGATCGTTTTTGTTTATTCATTGTTTATTCTTATGAAAACTTACATTTATGCATTTCTCGAGTGTGGTTTCTCTAAACATTCTAGGGTTTCAAGTTTTTGCTTAGAAAATTTCAATTATTTTAGAAAACTTTGAAATTCCTACTTGTTTAGATGTCTAGATGAAAAGCCAAATTTTATTTTGTTTTCTTTCGGAAAGAACTTCAAAATCAAAGCGGACGGGAGGCTTTTGACCACGAAATGTCATTCCTCCCAATTCGAATATCAACCTTCGGGATACCCACATCTATCCGCCTCTCATGACATTATTGTCGCTTTGGACCGGCTATACATTAGAGGGCATGGGTGACCTTCGGTCAATCAACTCATAA
>CM028377.1:177440896-177588835 GCA_013146195.2 Codonopsis lanceolata
TTTCTTTTTTTTTTTTTTTTCATTAGGCTCAAGGGGACATTACTAGGGATATATTTAGTATAGGTCGTGAATATTTAGGCTCTAACCATCCAAAGATAGCCTAAATTCATTTCTTAATGCCAAATGCTCACATAATATTCAAAAAGTAAGTAATATAACACAAAATATCATATCAACTATGGGAATTGGGGTTGAATGTTTAGCATCACCGGATTTCACATAAGCATTCGCTAAGACGCATGGTAGGGACAATTGAGACTAACATGCAGCACACCTGCTCGAAGTGTGCTTGAGATATATAAATGAGAAAAATCCAAGAGATCTAACTAACATGCAATTGACCCTAAGTTACAATTTAATGCAACAATCATGTTCGAATGGCTATGCATCATATTCTTGTGCATATCCTGTTGAAGATAAATCGGTGTTATAAACTTTATAAAACTATTCTAATCAATCCAAAATTATGACCGGTGTGAGTGCATGAAGAATTTGGAGAAAAGTAAAAGTTTCAAGAAAATTAAGTAAATTCCTGGGGGATCTACTTGACTAACTATGCGGTTCATCGCACTAATCTCCTCATGGACTACGACTAGCATTACCACACCTAAAACTATAGGATGAATATTTTGAATAATTTTTTTTTTTTTAAGAAATGGAGAAAATTGGAGGTGATGACGATGACACAATTGATGATGGGTCCCCATAAGAGGAACCCACGAGTATCTAATGAAAGTGTATTCTGGTCAAGGCAACACCAAAACAGATAAATAGGGTGAAGAGTTAAATGGTCATCAAATAAAGCAATTCTCTTTCACCCTAACGACATAGCCGTCTCCATTCTTCGTTAGGGTCAACCCGCTAAGACCTTAAATTTTCAATCCCCCAAACTTAAGTTCTATTTTGTCCTCAAAATAGAGGAACATATGAGGATTGATGGGGTAGGACAAATATCAAAGGACATAGCGGTCCACCTAACGAACGAGGATGGAACTTGGGCCTCGACTCAAGGTGAGCTCAAGAGATAACTAATGAGGATGAAACCCTGGGATCGTGCTCTGTATTGCTTAATAGTTTGACGGGGCTCGTCAACGCCGTTGGCCCAACCGGTAAATTTCAAATTGTCGCACGCATCTGGCCAACCGCCGACTCACACCATATCGCTTTGAGATAGTCGCCTCCAACCCGCTTGGAGATCCCAACAGCGATCCTCGTTTTCCTCTTCGGGTTCCTCCTCTGAGGAACCCTCACTGCGCCGGCCGGTGATGCTCAAACAAAATGGCCCTAGTAATGACCCATCAGCCTCTTCACTTGTTTGGGCATTCTCACGCTTGCCCCCTACACACAAGTCGCTGATCAAATGCGGAACGCGAACCCCGCATTCGCCCTACCTCTAATTGTCTTCTTGATTGGCCGCTGATCAAACCGCCAACATCAATAGACCCATTAGTCATGATGGTAGGTCGAATGCCCTCTCCCAATTCACCGTGTTTTGGTGACTCGAGGGCATGAGACGCCACAAACAAATTTATACACCTGCTTGGCCGTGTTCATGAAGGACTCTCTCATGGTGCGAGGTCCAAAAGTGGTGGGTTACTTGCCAGGACCACTCCACACCGTGGAGAAAGCAATGACATCATTCACCACCTCGACAGGATGCGTGGCCGGAGGTAAAATAATCATCTAAGCACCAACCGCAGTTGGAGGTGCCGAATACATGTTAATGCTTTGATGAAAAATTAACTACTTATTCCTAACATTACCGGTGTCTAGACACCGCCATCCATGCTGGCCATGAATTCTCGACAAGGACTATGGCGCCCCTAGGCGAGAATCTAACGAAGCTCACCACCTACGAGCCATCGAACGACGAATACAAAATCTTCACTAATCCCCTTTCTGCACCAAGGACTGGAGAGTTTGTTGGTGTAATTTTCTCGATGCTTCAGAGGACACCTAAGCGGTGATGTCGTTCTTTGTTCTTCCTCCCGAACGGGGCCGAGGATGAAGAACCCAGATTTCTACGCTTAAACATTTTGTTTGATAAAATTTTAAAAACTAAAAATATAATAAATTTAAAATGTTTTAAAAATTTTAAATTAAAATTTAATCTAAAGCATGCAAAATATATCTACGTTAAAATTAACTAGCACCCTAGCATGCAAATATTTCACGTATAAAATTAAAGAGGGTGTTAGAAGTACCGATCCGAATTAATGCAAATGAGAGTTGATCTTCGACAAACAACAATGGTGGTTCTCTTCTTTTTCCTCAAAAGCTTCAACTTGGAATGGAGTGTAATGGGAGATGGGTGAGGAGATGAAGGGTTTGAGAGAGAAGAGTGTATCTTGAAGTTTGTGCCGAAATTCTGAAGACCGCCGGAATTTTGAAGGATTTGACTGCCGCCGCCGCTTGTCAAGAGAGACGAGAGTTTCGTGTGATTCAAGAAGAAACCCAAGGCTTTAAATAAAGGGACCTTGGTGTCGTGTCCGCCACACCTTGCGTCCGCAAGGTGGACAACAAGCGGTTGGGATTCCTTCATTCATTCCCCATGTCCGACACTTCGCCGCCCGAGATTCGCATTTATCGGGACCTTGCCCAGTTCTTCACACTCAAGGTCCGCAAGGTGACGTAAACTTCCACTTTGTTTTCTTTCCAACTTTTCAACAGCTTGCGCTTAGCCTTTCGTTAATCCGTTATGTCATTGATAATTCCCTGTATGAAAAATCTAACCAAAATTCTAAACTAAAAATTATTAGCAACATATAACATTAAAATGTTTTCTCCCCAAACTTAAATTTTGGCATATTTAATTAAAAATTAAATGTCCAAGAATAGAATTTAACGGAGAGAAAACATATCTAAATTAACTAGTTAACAAATAACTTTCAAATTAGTGGGTTGCCTCCCACTTAGCGCCTTTGTTTAACGCCTGCTCGACCAAACCGCAAGCCTAGTCTTGGTGGTTCATTGTCACCAAACGGAATCAATTGTTCGCTCAACCGACATTGGCTCAAAATACGGCTTGAGTCGGTCCATTCACTTTAAACACTTCATTTTTTGGGGTTTTGTATATCAACAAATTTGATGAGGATAAATTGCATTCATTCTAAAAGGACCTGACCATTTGATTTTAATTTACCCGGAATAACCTTAACCTAGAGTTAAACAATAATACTTTCATACCGATGAAGCATTTTGTTGGCTAATCCCATGTCATGATACTTTTGGTCTTTTCTTTATAAGTTTTTGCATTCTCGTACGAATTGAGTCTATGTTCTTCTAATTCATTTAATCGAACAATCTTTCTTTCTCCGACTAATGTCAAATCTAAATTCACTTTAATTGCCCAATAGGCTTTGTGCTCAATTTCCACCGGTAAATGGCAAGCTTTACCATATACCATCCTATATGGACTCATTCTATGGGTGTCTTAAAAGCGCTCTCGGTATGCCCATAAAGCATCCTTAAGTTTAGATTCCCAATCTTTACGATTAGCCTAACGCTTTTTCTAACACCGCTTTATCTGCCTATTGCTTACTTCTACTTGTCCGTAAGTTGTGGATGATAAGGTGTAGCTAATTTGTGAGTTACACCATGCTTTCTAAGAACACTGCAACAACTTATTGGTAAAATGAGTTCCCCTGTCACTTATTATGGCCTTGGGGACTCCATATCTAGCAAATAAATCTTCAACAAATTTGACTACTTTTTCCATCATTAGTTTTAGTTGCTACCGCTCTATCCATTTAGAGACATAATCAATCGCTACCAAAATATATTCACAATTATTGGACAATGAAAGGACCCATAAAATCAATACCCCAAACATCAAAGATTTCAACTACTAAATAAACATGGGCATCTGCTTTCTTTCCTATACCACCGTTTTGACATTTGTCGCATGTCGTTCAAAACAGCTTCACAATCTCTAAAAACAAGAGGCCAATACAACCCCGATTGCAAAATTTTTCGAGCGGTTTTATACCACTAAAATGACCACCACAACGAATATCCATGGCATTCCATGAATACCTTGTTGGTCTTTTTATACATCTTCTTTATTAAAGAATGGAATAAACATAAGTGAGGAGCTTCCCAAAATAATTTTTAGTTTAAAAAAATTTAACCTTTTTAGTAATGATCAAAATCTGAGTTAATTATATCGGACACATAGTAGTTGACAAAATCAGCATACCAAGGATGGAATATCTTTAATGGCTAGGAGTTGTTCATCGGAAAATATCATTAATGGGGACAGGATCATCAAGAAATTGACGCTCCAGCAAGGGTGAAAATTCTAACCTAGACAAGTGGTCGGCCACAACATTCTGGTTCCTCTTTTATCCTTGATAGTTATGTCAAATTCTTGTAACAACAACATCCATCTAATTAATCTTGGTTTAGCATCCTTCTTACTTAAGAGATATTTTAATGCGAGAATGATCGAGAAAAGATTATCACCTTTGATCTAGCAAATATGATCTAAATTTTTCTAAAGCATATACTCTTTAAAAATTCCTTTTTGTAGTGGTATAGTTCAATTGAGCATCATTCAGAGTTCTACTAGCATAATGGATCACATGAGGCTTTCTATCTACCCTTTGTCCTAACACGGCTCCAATTGCAAAATCTGATGCATCACACATGATTTCGAACGGAAGTGACCAATCGGGGCGGATAAGATTGGGGCAGTAGTCAACTTTTCTTTTAATAAATTAAAAGCTTCCAAACATTCTTTATCAAAAATAAACTCTGTATCTTTTGCTAACAAATTACATAGAGGTTTTGCATTTTGGAAAAGTCTTTTTATAAATCTACGATAAAACGCATGACCAGAAAACTTCGAACTCCTTTAAGCAAGTGGGAGGGGTAGTTGTGAGAAATAACTTCAATTTTAGCTTTGTCAACTTCAATTCCTTTATTTGAAACAACATGCCCTAAGACAATTCCATGTTTTACCATGAAGTGACTTTTCTCCCAACTTAAAGTTAAATTAGTTTCGCAGCATCTTTTCAGGACAGATGTAAGGTTTTCTAAACAGTGATCAAAAGAATTTCCGAAAACTGAAAAATCATCCATGAAAACTTCTACGCATCTTTCAACTAAGTCTGAAAATATAGAAATCATGCATCTTTGAAAAGTAGCTGGTGCATTACACAACCCAAAAGGCATTCTCCTAAAGGCAAAAGTACCAAAGGGACATGTAAATGTTGTTTTCTCTTGGTCTTCAGGTGCAACAGGGATCTGATTATACCCAGAAAAACCATCAAGAAAACAATAGTATTCATGGCCTGCTAATCTTTCAAGAATTTGGTCAATAAATGGCAAAGGAAAGTGGTCTTTCCTTGTTGCCGCATTTAATTTACGCAAATCGATACACATTCTATAACCAGTGATAGTCCTTGTAGGGACTAATTCATCTTTATCATTTTTGACAACAGTAATTCCTGACTTTTTAGGAACTACTTGGACAGGACTAACCCATTTACTATCTGATATAGGGTAAATTATACCCGCGTCTAAAAGCTTAAGAACTTCTTTCCTAACAGCTTCTTCCATGTGTGGGTTGAGTCTTCTCTGTCTTTCTCTAGAAGGTTTACTACCTTCCTCTAAATGAATTTTATGCATACACATAGAGGGACTAATTCCTTTTAAGTCAGCTAAAGACCATCCTAGAGCTTCTCTATGTGTCCATAAAACTTTTAACAAACTTTCTTCTTGTTTTTCTGATAAGTTGGCTGCTATAATAACAGGCAAAGTGTTACCTTCCCCTAAAAATGCATATTTTAAGTGGGATGGTAATGGCTTTAATTCTTCGACTTTGGGAGAATTAATAGAAGGCATAAATTCAGAATTTTCTGCTTTAATTGTTTCTTTTATTTTAGCCTCATTATTCTCTTCTTGTTTTTCTTCCTTAATATCTTCAATTTCAATTTCCTCAAAGAGAGATTTTAGAATCTCTACTTCATCTTCTTTAATTTCATAACTTTCTTCAACTCTTTTCTTTGACTCATCAGAATTAATTTCTGATTCTACCTTTATTTCTTTTTCATCTTTCTTTTTACTAGCTTCTAGCTTTTCTTTTTCTAATCTTTCTTCTTCCTCTATTTCTCTTTCAATTTCCTCAATGTCAATTTTTATGGGAGGAATAGGGCTATCATCATAGACAATAAATCTATCTCTCTCATAATCTTGCTCTTCTTCAAAAGTTTCGGTTGATAATTTCTCAATCTCATCAATTGAAAACAGCACTCATGTCACTAGGTCTATTCATAGCATCAAACACGTAAATTTCAACTGTTTCACCTAGGACCGACATTGTGAGTTTACCATTTTTCACATTTATCATTGTATTAGCGATTGCCATAAATGGTCTCGCCTAACAATATTGGGACTTCATTATTAGTGCATATCTTCCTTTCCATCTCAAGAACCACAAAGTTCTTGTATGATTAATTTATCAACTTTGAACTAGGATATCTTCCACTATACCCAAGGGATATTTAACTGAGCGATCAGCTAATTGTAATTGCATATTAGTGGGTTTTAGTTCTCCTAGACCTAATTGTTTATAGACCGAAAAAGGCATCAAGTTAATACTTGCTCCTAAATCTAGCATTGCTTTCATCTTTTAGAGTCTCCCAAGGAAACTTGAATATTAAAGTCACTGGGTCTTTCAACTTAGGTGGTAATTCGGGTTGTAAAACAGGCGACGCGTTTTGAAACAACAATCTTTTCGTTGTTTTCAAACTTGTGTTTCTTAGAGTGAAGATCTTTGAAAAACTTTGCATAATTTGGGAATATTTTTAATAACATTAAGCAAAGGTAAATTTACATTTACTTTGGATAACATATTATAAATTTCCGTGAATTGTTTGTCCATTCGGTTTTCATAAGTCTTCTTGGAACGGAATTGGAGGAACATAAGGTGGTGGAGCCACATAAGGTTCCTCTTCTTCTTGATCTAATTCTTTATCTACTTCAAGCTGTGTTTCTTTATTTTGAATTTCTTTCTCTTTTTCTTGTTCCTTATTTGGAACTTCTAACTCTACTTCTACTTCTTTTTCTTTTTCTACCTCTTGATTACTTAAATCATCAATCACTTTATCACTAACACTATCTTTCTCAATTTCTTTTCTATTACTTTTCAGAATTTTCTCTTGTAGCATGCATATTAGAAGGGGATCGAAATCACTTACCTCTTCACCTATCACCTTACCACTTCGCAGACGGTGATTGACTTAGCTTGCTCAGTTTGACTAGGGAACTTCCCTTCTTCTCTTTTATTTGCTTCTGAATTTTCGATATGTTTCTTCAGATTTTCAATTTCTTCAAGCATGTACTTCATCAAAGCTGCTTGACCTTTACTAGCCACTTCTTGCTTGGGAACTTCTTCAATTCTCAACTGATTTTGATTTTGATTTTGCAACTGTGGAGGTTGTGGTGGTTGAGGTTGAATTGTTGAGGTTGCAAAGGCTTATTTCCTCCCCAAGAAAAGTTAGGATGATTCCTCCAACCAGGATTATATGTATTGGAATATGGATCATTCCTTGGCCTTTGAGGGTACATATTCATAGCATTAGCCTGTTCAGAATACATAGCACTTGACGGACAAAAATTAGTAGCATGAGAATATAATCCACATAGAGCACATGCTTCTTGAATTTGCCAATTTTCAAATTGAGCTTGTGTATTTGAATTATCTTGCAATTGATATAGGCTCCTATTTTTACCTCTAGCACTTTTTTGTTGGGAATTAATACTTAGCATCTCAAATAATTCTTCTAATGCTTCTGGTGTCATTCTATTAATAGAACCACCAGCTGCACTATCAACCATAGTTTGTAAACTGGCGAAAGACCATGATAGAATTGAAGCACTAACACATGTTGAGCCAAATTATGATGAGGACACATAATAAGCGTATTTTTAAATCTATCCCATGACTCATGGAATGTTTCACTGGTTCATTTTGGAATGACATGATTTGTTTTCTATACTCTGTAAGAGATGCATGTTTGTAAAATTTGCTCATAAACAAATCATATAATTGTGCCCAAGTAAAAACACTGTTCGGTGTTAGGTTCATAAACCATCTCTTTGCCAATTCTTTTAATGCACTGGGAAAGTATTTCATTTTAATTTGATCTTCAGTTAACCCTCCTAAAGGAAAAGTACTCATCATGTATTCATATTCTCTTAAGAAACTGACAGGATCTTCATTAGGCATCCCATGAAAAGATGGTATGGCATTAAAATAATGTCCTTTTAGTTCGAAATTCCTAACAGAGATCGGCAATACTAAACATGATGTTACCACATTTAATGAAGGTCTACTAAAATCATTAATAGTTCTTTGATTTACGACTACTTCCATATTTCTTCTTGCAAGCTCTTCTTGTCTTTGATTCCTATTGACTGGGTCAACTAGGTTTTCGTGGATTACGATTATTGTTATTATCTTCCATTGTAGGATCAACCAGAGGATCCTCTCGATTCAGATTATCTTGATTATCAGGCTCGAAAACTAGATTTTCAAAATATCTTTGGTATCTTTTAACAATATTTATCTCTTGATCTAAGTCTACCAATTCAGGATTTAAAGATCTACGACCTTGCATAAAAATTAATTAAAAGCAATTTAAAAACAACTAACTATTAAGGCAAAATAAAATAAAATCTTTTTGTATTTTTATTTTTATAAAAACAGAAAATTAAACTAAAAACTAAATTAAATTAAAAACTACGCTACCTACAAACTAACTACGTGAACTAGCTTGTCCCCGGCAACGGCGCCAAAAACTTGATCGATGTTTTATTTTATCTATTTCCTTGCAAGTGTACAAGACTATTATAGAATAGACTCGGAAGCAAGGGTCGAACCCACAGAGACAAGTGATCACGAACAAGCGGTTATAGATAGCAAATTATTAACCTAAGGGGGTTTTTATGTTTAATTCTACTCTAATTTACTAGTTATAGATGTTAACTAATTAGACAAGAATAATGAGATATGAAGATCTTATGGTGAGTGGAAATCTAGGATTCTGGGTTTCACTTATATCTCCTTTATGTTCAATTCATAATAATGTCATTCAATGTCTTGGGTTCGTTCACTAAAAATAGATATGGTCTGTTGAACAATTGGTTCAGCCTCCCTCCCCGCAAAATTCACCCATTCCATATCCTAAGCACGAGAACCGTAATCTAGTCGTCACCTAGATTTATGATCTATCTGTCACCTAGATCATGTAAGAACCTGGTCCTAACTTATCACTCTCGTGCTTCGATAGGTCCAATTTATTGTGTTGGTGAGCCAGTGTACGACATATGCACTTGGTCATGCAGGTATCCGCACCTCTAAGCCTTTATTATTTGCGATTACATTCATTTGTTCAAAGCGAAATAATAGAGGGATTGATAAACAACACAATCAACAAGCATTGAATAGACATAAATATAAGAATCAAAACATAAATTCGATACAAGTTACCTCCCACCTCCTAGATTAGGGATGATTTAGTTCATCATAGACGATGAACAGCACATGAAGATGATGGAAGACATGATTTGATCTTCAATACTTGAAATTACAAAACCTAATTATGTTATACAATCTAAAACTACCTAAAATCTATGTAAAGAGAGCTTCCAGCCGTCCTCCTTATGCTTAGGCTCGGCATCTGACTTCTATATATACTTGGGAGTTGTGATTGAATCGAATGACTGTGTGAAAACCCGAATTTTGCGCATTCTGCCTACCTTGCGGTCGCAAGGTGTTGGATACCTTGCGTCCGCAAGGTCTCCAGTGTGTGTGCTTCTTGGCTCTTCGATTGCTGGCTTCAGGGACCGATACTGCCTACCTTGCGGTCGCAAGGTCTGAGGCACCTTGCGTCCGCAAGGTGTCCAGATTGACAGATTCCATTTTTCTTCAATTTTTCTTTCTTTGTAACTTGCACTTAAAACCCTGGAGTTTCGCGTATTTTCACGAACAATCCTGAAACTTACAAAACTCACCAAAAACATATATTAGTACTCAAAAGACTCATGAAATAGCCTAATTCAAGTCACAGAAGCATATAAAATCGACGTATAAAATACATCGATCATCTCCTCATAGTCTAAACCCTCTCTTTGGGTAAAGCCTTTCGCCACAAGACGTGCCTTATATTTTTCGATTGATCCATCTGCCTTTCGCTTGACTTTGAAAACCCATTTTTTTTTCCTATTAATAGTCTTGCGACCTTGTGGAAGATCAACTAACTCCCAAACCTGATTCTATTTCATAGAGGAAATTTTATCTTCCATTGCAATAATCCATTCATTGTTAGTAGGTAAAGAAAGAGCTTCTTTGAACGATGTGGGCTCACTAGAATTGTAAGAAGTAGTTAGGAAAGATTCCTTTTCGACCGCGAATCGACGACGAGATATATTTCCACGTTTACTTCTTCGCTCTAGTGTCGCATCCGTACGCCCACTCGGATGAAGATCACCTTGACTCTCATTGGCGACTTCCATAGGCTCAACCTCATGTTGTACCGTAGGATTAGGTTGAGATTCCCCACGTTCGCCAAAAGATGTCATATGTTCTTCTTCCATCTCAAAAAGTTCAAAGTCTTTCCTAACTTCACCTATCTGTGGGAAATCATTCTCAATGAAATCAACATTGCGCGACTCTGTTTCAGTCATTCCTACGTCAGGTTTTCCACCGTACATAACATAACCCTTTGAGGTATCTGAATACCTTATGAAAACACACTTGTTTCCTCTAGGGCCTAGTTTTCCAAACTTATTAGAGGTAATATGGACATAACGTGCACAACCCCAAGGATGAAGATGCCCTAATTTAGGCTTCTCACCTTTCCAAAGTTCATAAGGGATTGTGGGAACTGACTTTGAAGGCACTCGTTTAAGTATGTAGGCGGCAGTTATTAGCGCATCCCCCCAAAACGAAATTGGGAGGTTGGCATGTGCCATCATTGACCTAACCATTTCCAACAATGTTCGATTCCTTCATTCTGCAACACCATTTTGTTGCGGAGTTCTAGGAATTGTCAATTGTCGGCGTATTCCCTTTTTCTCACACAATTCTTTAAATTGATCAGATAAATATTCACGGCCCCGGTTAGTTCTAAAAGTTTTTAAGTTTTTATCCTTTTGATTCTCAACCTCTGTGAGAAATCGTTCAAAACACTTAAAAGCTTCATCGTGGAGAGAAATAAGGTAAACATAACCATAGCGTGTGTAGTCATCGATAAAAGTGAGAAAATAGGAAGCTCCATGACGTGCATTAACATTCATTGGTCCACAAATGTTTTAATGGACTAACTCTAATGGATGTGTGGCTCTTTTTTCCTTACCAAAAGGCTTTCGGCAAGCTTTTCCTACCAAACACGATTCACACAAGGGTAAGTTGACTTTGGTGAGAGACCCCAATAGGCCTTCTCTAGCCAATCTAGCCAATCTAGCCAATCTAGTCATCCTATCTTTTCCTATATGTCCAAGTCTAGCATGCCATAACTCAGAATTAGAATCATCATAAACCATACAAGAAGAAAAATTAATAGAAGAATTATGGGAATCCAACAAATCTAATTGAAAGAAATTATCTGATAAAAAATCATGCCCCAAAATCTCATCACCAAAACAAATATCCAAGTGATCATTACTAAAATTAAAAGAATATCCATGTCATAGCAATTGTACTACTGATAATAGATTATGTCGAATTTCAGGTGCATAAAGAACTTCATGAAGAGTCAATGTGCGTCCATTCCGAAATTGAAGTTGGTATGAGCCAACTCCTTTGACTTTAATAGACGAAATGTTTCCCATGAAAATTCTTCTTGTACCCGTAGAAACTTTTCGATAAACTACAAATCCTCCTTGATCCCTCGTCACATGTTTGGTTGAGCCCGAGTCTACAATCCACACAGGGAGAGAGTCAGCTAATAAAACATGAGAGCACACATAACTTTGCATGGAGATAGGATTAAGGGATACCTTCTTGGGCTCAGGACAAGTCTGAGCAAAATGACCCAAGGTACCACAGTTGTAGTAGTTCTGCCTAGCAATATTCTTTTTGTCTCTTCAGTGTTTAACAATCTTATCACTTTTGGGACCCAAATTCTGAGTCTTCTTGCCTTTAGCTTGTTTCTTGCGTTGCCCGTGTGGCTTGCGCAGACCCTCAAGGGAAACAAGAGCAAGATCACGAATCGCAGCACTTATCGCGCGATTCGCTTCATGACACTCAGCCTCAAGCTCAACATGGCAAGATACATCTGCAAAAGTCTGAATTGAGTCCGTATGAATCAAAATACGCCTCAAACTACTCCAAGAGCTAGGCAGTGAACAAATCACTACTTGAACTTGCTGTTCATCAGATAAGATAGAACCAGCAGCCTTAAGCTTACGAATCATTCCGGACATCTCGCATAGTTGTTCGAGAATGTTACGTTTCTGGTCAATCTTATAGCTTTCAAACTTGTAAATCAAAGTCTTCAACTTTGTAGCAGAAGTATTCCCATAAATAAGCTTAATGTCGTCCTACATTTGTTTCGCAGTCAGGCAATCCTCAAACTCGCCAAACAAATCATTATGCATGCTACTCAACATAGTAAAACGTGCACATCGATCTTTTTTTTTTCATTTAAGGAATTCCTGCATTTTCTGGCGATGCTAGGTGATGGTCAAATTACTCATCTCTGGTTCTACCATCACAGTATCTAGGTTATCAAGAACCTCTTGCTCATTTAGCAAATACATGATTTTTCTTTGCTAAACACTATAGTTGGTGTCATCCAATTTCTCACTCTTGTTAAGGTTAGCGATTACATTCTTAGAAGTCATTTCACTACAATTTATTGCAAAAAATAAGATATTAGCATATATATATTTTGATTCACTTTTTTTTTCTCTAAAAAATCAATTACTAAATATAATCACATCATACACGTAAGGAGGGAAAATCCGCGAGACTCGTAATCACAACCAAAGTATGCATAACGTAAAAATATTCATAAATTGATAATTTAAACAAAAGAAATAAGATTGAACAAATCTATCAAGCACATATAATGTACATAAATATTTTCACTACTGAAAATAAAATTACTGGGTCTTGTATAGTCTCAATCGCAATTTTAGAGCTCAAAACTACAATTAATTATGCTAAAAATGAATTTAAAATAGTTTAAAATTCACAAAGAATTTTAAAAAATTTCAGAACAGTTCCAAATAGCCCTAAACAGTCACATAATGACAAAACATCCCCTGAAAATTAATTTTGAATTTTTTATAAATCAAAACACAAGTTTTTATACACTGAAAATGCCAAAATAAATACTTCCAGACTGAATTGACCAAAACGGAGGCCACCATTGGACTCAGAAGGCCAATAAACATCTAGACCCGCTGGCCGTTTCAAAAACGGAGTTCAGGAAGACTATTTTTCAACCCGGAAAATTAATTCGCGAACGTGATCTGCGAGTCAACTTCCCGAGGCCGTAAAACGTGCATTTTAAGTCCAAATTAAGCATATAATATGTCATTGGAAAGCCCTCGCGGAGTACTATAAGTACAGACCATAAAACCAAGGTTTTACAGAAAATAAACAGGTCAAAATAGCATGCAAATTTTCTGAAAAATCAATTTTCAACAAAACTTGGATTTGTGATATTTTAAAAAAATACTCAACGGATTTCAACAAGAATTTAATATGTTGTTCGCCTCGTCATAGGGAACTCAGACATATAAATTTTTCTCGAAAATAAAATTGTTTTACACATAAAATAATAAAACTCATTTGGTTCGTTATCAGGTAAAACTTTTAAACAAACCCAAAATCAAAAGCATGCAATTCATGGCATAACTAAACGAGCAATCAAGCATATGACTAATAATATTAATCGACAACTTTCATATAGTGAATCTGTAGGCACAGCTAGAGTTGTTGGTAGTTTGGCAGTATACATTTGGAGTAGTTCTGATTGTATTATATTAAAAACATGTATTTAAACGTGTCATTTTAGTTAATTATCTTTTTTTAATGATGCTTCAGTTATGTGTATTTAAATTATGTATGTATTGAGGTTTTGCTAATGCATCTTTTATGCTGCTATAAAATGTCATATGCTATACAAAGTCTACAATAAGATAATAACATTAAAAATTTCATAACCACAAAAAATAGTAAAAAAACTGTTTTACAAGTCATAACATTAAAAAAAAAAAAAAGAGCATAAACATAGTCCAGATCATTGTTGCCTCCTATGAGACGGTCCCGTGTCATCAGGTGGACCGTTTATAATTGTATGAACTCTATCAAGCAATGAGCCCATATCCTCATACGGTATAGATCGGTCACCAGATCTCCAGCGCCGCACTGTAAGATCAATCATAGTCCTCATAACTCCCAACATCTTGTCTATATAAATATGAAAGGGTGGCAGTTCCCCTCGCATAAGTATCTAGATTTTTAATATCTTCAAGCCACTCTAAGTATTTTATAAGTACACAGGTCCCGCTCTTATCTGCAAATATCGTGCAACCTAAGACCAATAACAAGTATGCCCTCACAGTACAACCTACCCTAAACTCATCCTCAGACATGACATCATCATTAAACCTCACACGTAGCCACTCCAATGTCACCGAAGCCCCTCTTATTTCCCATGCCCTCAAAAACCTTTTCAAGTGGCACTCCCAACATCTGACTCACATATGCGACATCTACTTCCCTAGCACAAGATAATGGATCACCCACAATCGGAAGACCGAACTAACAAAACTTATCGTCTAAAGTAATGGTCACCTCCCCGAAAGGCATATGGAAAGTGTTAGTCTCTAGATGTCATCGTTCCACGAAAGCAGAAACTAACACCTTATTCACATCAGCATAGCATACCTGTCTTAGTTGACTAAATGCACTACCCCTGACCATAGCCTAAAAGGCCCTGAAGCTTCGCCATTAGGAATGACCCAATTAAGCAATTTATGTGTATGATTATGGCATTTTAAAATTCCCCGCTCTTTTTTACCAGCCCAAATAAATGCAGTTACGTGTGACTCATACGAAGTCAGCAACGATGTATCACATAGGCCACCGAGAAATCCACGCTCAATCTGATTCCCAAATAAATGCTCCTACTCCTGCTAAAAAGGCTCATGATTGGGCTGAAAAGGCTCCTAATCATGATCGGGCTGGAAAGGCTCCCGATCCTGCTGGAAGTGCTCAACATCCCGCTGAAAATGCTCGTGCTCATGTCCCTACCCCTGCTCGTGTTCTTGTCCATGCCCCTGCTCGTGATCCTGCAACATCTCATGTGGTTGTTAGAGATGTACTTCTGGTTCTTGTTGACGTTCTTGTTCCATTTCTTTTCTAGTCGATGCTGTCGGCCTTCTTCTTGGCCTCCTTGAATACGTCAGATTTTTTATGAATTTTCATGTAAACATAATATCAAGAAAATCATAGTTATGTTCTAGTGTGTAAAACTATAATCACGCAAAAAAACTGTTTAATTAAGCAGTTTCAGCCAGTATGAGATGAACAACACTAAGAGTGTTCGACCAGCATGGGATGAACAACCCATGGAGTGTTCGACCAGAATGAGATAAACAACTCTTGGACTGTTCGACCAACATGTGATGAACGGACCATGGACTATTCGACCAGTTTGGGCTGAACATCCCTTAGTTTATTCGACTAGAATGGGTTAAACAGCTGGGCTTGTATGCGGTCACCATGACATGAACAACCTCTGTATGGTGCGGCTAGTGCTGGTCGAACACCAATACATGTGTTCATCAAACCAGGTCTGAACCATTTGTTTTTGCAGTCTCAACAATTTTCAATTTTTTTGTATTTTTTTAAAAAAATTAAACCCAAATGCATGCATTTCATACGTATTTAACCCTACATTGTTATTGATTGTTAAATTAGACCTAAAACTAGTATTTAAAAGTAAGAGGATAATGAAAATTCATACCTACACTTGAAGACATTGTAGTAGGTTTCAAAATAGGGAGAGAGAGAGAGAGAGAGATAATATGTTGCTGCTATTGTTGTTGTTGTTGATTCCCAAAATTATGCAATGAGAGCCTTGTAATTGTTGTTGTTGAAGCTTGATATAGGACGTAGTATGCGTTGTAGGAAGAAGAAGACAGTTTGCGTGCTGTGTTATATGCCGGGCTTTGGGAGTGTATGACGGGTTTAGAAAGGATGGTAAATTGGTTGGCTAGAATGGGTAGGTTAGTAATTAATTGGGTTGGGGTTTAGTAATTAGGTTGAATAGAAAAGGGTAAATTGGGTAGTTAGGTAGGGTATAGAGATAGATGTGAGAAAGTAGTGGGGTGTAAAGACAAATGGGGCGTAAAAATAGGGATTTGGGGTGTGGTTATCCCCACCCCATTTTAAATTGATATTGTTAATTGATATTGTTATCAAATTGTTATTAAATGTTATAATTTTGTTAGTTGAATATTAAATGGTATTAATTGTGAATAAGCATGAAAAAATCACCATAATTTATTTAATTAATCTATAATTGATATTATTTAGTTGAATTATAGATTAATTAATTGCTAAGTACAAAAATAATTAGTATAAATAAGTCCACGTCATTAAGAACAATATCTCGTATTATAAATACATACATCACCTTTGAAAAACTTAAATATGTAAATATTTACACTCTTAATATTCAACTTATAACTTTTTTATTGTGCAATGTAGATGTTAAGCTTTAGACGTGATGATAGAGGAAAAAGACAGGTGCTTGAAGATAATCCTGATCTTCAAAATTACAACGGTCGACTTTATAATCGATGTGTTCCTGCATCTATCCAACGCAGACGAATTGTATATAGGGAAGTGTTACATGTTGATGAGAGTGAGTCATCATCGCTCCAAGAAGTAAAAGAAACAGAGAGACGATTACATGATGTTTCTCCTACAATGCATTTTTTGAGATTTAAGGGTCTTGACAGGAATCCTGGGTTTGAGTATAGTTAACAGAGGCATGGGGAGGAGGAGGAGGAGGAAGATGTTAGTAGAGGGAGAAGATATGGAGTCCCTCCAGCTCGAGGTGGACTAGTAGGTCGTCTCTTGCAACTACGTGATGATGAGGAGGAGGTAGAGGAAGAGGAGGATAAGGATGAGGATGATGGCAGACAAATAGGTGCTAGCCATCTTCCACTACGAGGCGAACGCATAGGTCCTGGAGGTAAATGATATCTAGTGTACGACTAGGAGAAGGACCTTCTTTTGGTAGAGGGCGAGGTCATAGTGGTGCGATGTTGACGGAATCTTATCCAGGAGGCCCACGTACATCATATGTTTTGACTTGTTTTAATGGTCATGTTGCATATGCGATATGGAATGAAGAGGTAAATTTAAATGTATTTGTTTAGTAGTTTTTTTAATTTTAAATGTTTTTTTTGTTAAATGTTCATAATATTAGTTAATGCTTCATTTAGTTTAACAAGAAAGAGGAGTTTTGAAATACCAATCGCAAACTGAACGCATAGCTACATGGGCGATAGCCAACCAGCAAACCCTCGACAATATTATAAGTTTCAACTTGTTTCATTTGAGGGATATCATGTTTCGTCACTTGAACATGCCCTTAATATCAACATTTGTCGAGAGATGGCATCCCGAAACTAATAGTTTTCACATGCCCTTTGGCGAGTTGACTGTTACACTACATGAAGTTTCACATTTTTTACGAATTCCCGTTACTGGGAAAGCCCTTATCTCGAAGATGAGTGTTGGAGTTGTAAAGCCCCTATCTCAACTTCTTGGTATGACCACGTCTAAGGTAGATGTCGAGCTTAAGTTAAGTGTCATAGGATTAACAACACTAATGACAGACTAATGCACCCTACAACTTATCCCCCCAATGCAACAATGGGGTATTTATTGTGGTTGTTGGGGTTTAGTCTTTTCGTGGATAAGTCTCAAACTCGAGTGAGTATCCATTATCAACCTTTTTTGCTCGACTTAGTTACCATTCCTTGTTATGCTTGGGGTGCAGCTACGTTAGCATTCCTATATCGTCATCTTGGCATGGCGTCTAGGGCTAAGACCTTATATATTATAGGATGCATGACTTTGCTAGAGGTACGTCCATGTTTAATATGGTTAAATTTTTTTTTAATTTTTTGTTACAATGTTATACTATTTGAAAAAGTATTAATTATGCTTGATAGGCTTTGATATATTAATACTTTCCCACCTTCAGACTAGCTAAGAAAAATGTCTGGCAATCTCACGAGTCGGCGTCGCTAAAATGGGGGATTGGACAAACCCACCAACGATATGGATCTCTACGAGAATACAGGAGAGCACTTGATAAGTTAACATCTGATATGGTAATTATTATTGATAGAATTGGATATATGAATACTTATTTATTTTGGTAGTTTTAAGTAAATAAGTGTGATGTACGTTATATGAACAAGTCAGCTGGACTCCATTTGGGAATGATCCGTCACGTGACGTACCAATAACTCTTTTCCATGGCATCATTCATTGTTGTCATATCACGGAACGGTACAAGCCAGAGCGATGCCTTAGGCAATTTGGGTATGTTAAAAAAAAATTCCATTTGAGGATGATCAAAACTTGACCTTGATGTTCCCAACGAATGCTTAAGTTGGGAATGTGTACCCTCCACTCTATAAAACAATTACAAAACAAAAGATTAATAACAGTAATTATACATACAAAACAATTAATAACAACATAAATATGTGTGTGAGAGAAAGGGGAGTTTTGTGATACTTGTTTGTTGTTTTAGTCTCAAAATGTAAGAATTTTTTTGTCCAAGTAGTGACAAATTTTTCCTTATATGGGTCCAACCATTCTTTCTTCACATAATGAACCAGTTTTGGGGCCTTTTTCCAGTTTTTAATCAACACTGATACTTGCTCGTTATATTCTTCCTAAGTAAGAGATCTGTCTATCTTTTTCCATCTCCCACAGAATCCCTTAACAAATTCGGGTAGTAGAAGGAAACGAGCATGTTTCTCTACATCCTTTGCTATGTGTCTTCTACATAGCATATGCCTCAACTCCGGAAAAATCTCTTCAATGGGATGCATCAGGGTCAATTCCCTATCAGTCATGATCACTTGTGGCAATGAACAGTTTCCAAACAAATTCCTCAAATTTTCTATAGCCCATCAAAATGTTATTGTTGTCTCATTCTTTATTAATACAAATGTAATGTGGAAATTATGCCCTGTTGGCATAACTTCAATCACCTGCAATAGAGGCATTTCATACTGTTCTATACGTAGCATTTATGACCAAAACGTAGGGGAAGCGATGTAACAACTCAACACTATTCGGGTGAGAAAACATGATATTACTGACTTTATTGGTCCCAACCTCAAACTGGATATAATGAATGTATCGATTGTTGTTGAGCAAACTGAAAAAATATTGCATCTTTGTATAGCTTCTCATCTGCTTCTTTCTTATTTGCTGTAACACATTATTTATCTACTTGAGAACATATTTATTTTCTGAATTTTCCTTTTGCAGTTGGTTGAGTATCTGTCTTCGCTTAGCATTAGAACTTCTCAACTACTTTACCCTCTCAATTTCATTTGATTTCAACTTCGTGGCAGATATGTGTCATTGTATGTAATCACCCACTACATGGTTGTGTCTACTTTTTTTGCAATTTCTAACTTTGCAACCACCACAATATTGTTGCGCGCGCAGCTACGACCTGAAATGGATAATCATATTTTTTTGTGCCTCTCCGCACATAATCATCTTCATCCTGACCGGTATACCTGTACAGATCACCGACCTCACAACCATACCAAATATTTTTGCGTCCATCATGTGTCCATGAATGCCGCTTAACGAATAGAAACATTATGTTATCATCCCCAATATTTTGAATCCAAGTGTGAATTTAATCACAAGTTTCAAAAACATGATCAGTTCTGAATAAATGCCCTAAGTCCAGATATTTATGTTCATCATTTTCATTCTTGACACTATGATCCTGGAAAATTTAAGTAATTTTTAATAGTTACTAACATTATTAATATTTAACAATGTATAATAATTGGTAAAATAAAATAAGGACACGTCAATTAACAAAGACACATAACTAATAACAATTATTAATATTTCAAATGAAAGTAATTTTAATTGAATTTTTAACATTTATTTAAAAAATGTTTATTATTAACAATTATCTAAGAAAAATCGAACAATAATTCCTTTTTCAAATTATCAAAAAATTAAATTAAAACAATACATTATAAATTATATTTAAACAATAATTAACAACTGGGTTATTTAGTATTAAATAAAGTCTAACTAAAACCAAAAAAAAAATCTAACTTATACATTCCCCCCCCCCCTTAAATTTTTTAAACAAACAACCACTATAATGTTTTATGTTCATAATTAATAACAATTATTAATATTTTAAATGAAAGTAATTTTAAATGATTCTTAAAATTTATTAACAAATAATGTTTATTATTAATAATTATCTATAAAAAATCGAACAATAATTCCTTTTTTAAATTATCAAAAAATTAAATTAAAACAATATATCATAAATAATATTTAAACAATAATTAACAGCTGTGTTATTTAGTATTAAATAAAGTCTAACTAAAACAAAACAAAAAAAAAATTCTAACTTGTACATCCCCCCTCTAAATTGTTTAAACAAACAACCACTTTAATGTTTTAATACATCCACCCCCTCTTTAAAAAAAAATAACAAGTGACCCCTTGGATTTGGATCTCATCTAACAGCCCAAACCCTCCTAACCCCGCCACCAGCCCCCTCCCTCTCCATATGGGCCACGCCCAACCCAACAAGAACCGACTGCCCAGGAACCAGTCTTACTACTCAGCCCACCCAGCCGACTACCTAGAACCTGGACCCCCAACAAAGCCCAATTCCAACAGTTACTTGCTACCTTACTTGCCGATAGTCCCTTCCCCCTTATCGCCTCGCCCAGAGCCAGTCCCAAGCCTAGACCCCCCCCCCCCATTTGGACTGCTTGCCAACCGGTCCCTAAACCCACCACCATATTTGGACTGCCACCCAACCGATCTCTAAGCCCACTACCCTTATTTGGACTGCCACCCAACTGGTCCCTAAGCTCTTTTTAATTTATTTTTTTTCATTTAACCAATTTTTTTTTTCAAAAAAATTAACAAATAACCCATTTGGACTGCCACCCAACCGGTCCCTAACCCAAACTACCCTTTAGGGACTGCCATCCAATCGGTCCCTAAGCCCTTTTAATTTTAATTTTTTTTATTTAACCAATTTTTTTTAAATAACAGGTTTAAATTAAACATTTAGAGATAAAAATCGAACAATTGGAAGTAAAGATTACCGTAAAGTACGTGCTAGTGGTAAATGTAACATCGTTCATATCCACTTTTCAACACCTTATTTACCGATTTGCTTCCAAAATTAGTCGATTTTTTTGGAAGTTTTGACTGGATGAAATTCTCACTGAGAAATTCTATTTGATTTTTTTAACAATCTGATATTTCTACAGAAAGGTAAGTTTTCACTTAGTATCTAAATCAATTTAATTAGTCTAAATCAAATTAATAAATTAGTTTAAATTAAAAAAAATAAAAAAAACAAATAAAATTTATTTTTTAAAAACACCTGAAGGATAATTTGGTCCAAAGTATTTCAAAAGTGTTGTATTAAATATTTCATAGGTGTTGTACAACTTAGGTGAGTTATGAGTCACTTGGGCCCCTATTTTTTTTACCTCTCAAGGGGGGCGTGGAAAATGAACGAATCTGAAACCTCATACTTTGTAAAGATTCGTCTCTAATTATAAGTCACTTGGTAACTCAAGTGTGTTGCTTAGAAAAAAAAAAACTCAAAATTGTAACTAAAGTAGTAATTGGAGTGGTAAGCTATGTTATATTTTATTCGTTCTGGGTAAAAAGTCTATTTTTTTTATTTTAGGATGTTTTATTTAAAAAAATTAATTATTAAAAATTAAGATATAAAAGAATCATTTTTATTACTATAAGCTACTAAAAATATTATTTTTTTAAAAAAAATTGACTTTCAAATAAAAAATCTTTGCTCGGAATGGATAAATGACATTATAGTGTGCCTTTGGAGATGTCTTCGTGACTTGAGGCCGGTAGAACATACTAGCAAAACTTACAACATTTTTTCTAACATACTAGCAAAAATATCTACCTTTTTTCCTTGTGACTACCCACCCACGCTCTCTCCTTTATAAAATTTGTTTTTTTTTTAAGCTTGACAATATCACAATAACAAAAGTCAAGGTTTGCATTAAATCCTTGACTCTTTGGTATATTAGAAATATAGTCATTTGTATTATAAAATAATCACAAACTTATAATTGAAGAGTATCAGAGACAGAAAGAGAGATTTTTGCTCGTTATTTTAAGCTGTATCAAAGGCATTCCACTCCTCAGTATTTATAACTGAAGGAGGGACGCAAACGGTGAGTAATACAATGTAAATGCAATGGTAAAATCATTGTCATGCTACGGATATATACTGCTACCTAGCATATAGCTAGGTAGCCTTTTGGACTTTCACAACAATTTGATGTTTTTTAATTCTACAAAAAATTCAAGATATTTTTTATAATTACATTTTTTCAGACACACATTCTTTTTTGTAATTATATATATATATATATATATATATATATATATATATATATATATATATATATTTAATGGTAATATTTTTTCCCTACAAATTAATCGCTTATGTTTTAAAATGATATACTTATTTTTGAAGATAAAATATAGTATTACTTTAAATGTATATTATAAAGAATAAAATATTTGGTGGTTAGTCTAATCTATAACGCGTTTATAGTAGATAATATATTTATAAAGAACAAGTTTATAAATATTGACATGACATTTTGGATAAATATATTACTCTTCAAGTCCGCGTCTCTTAAACAAGGCATCCATAGCTTCATACACATGAACCCACTAGATTTGAAGTAGACTAGGTGGATACATGGAGATATCAGATGATAATGACATTTCTGTGGAGATAAAAATCATTATTTTTAGAAGTGAACCTAACTACACACTAAGACATATTCTTTATATCCCAATTTTATCTAAATCACATCCATTTAATCACGTCTCACACCTTACTCACTAACACCTCACCAAACTTAATCTACCCTCTTCCCCTACACCCCACCTTTTTTTCCCTACCAGTTCAAGTATAATGCAAGAGACCTCTAATTCCAATTCAAGTCGAAACCCTAATATCTAAGAAAGATTTTATGATTGTGGTAAAAGGGTTCGTATGTGAACATCATGGAGTGATTGTATGAAGTTTTTTGGATACCCCAACTGGAAGATACGTGATTCTCCTAGGTTTTTACTTAAGAATTGGACTTTGATATTTTAGGTTTTAGTTAATTCAAATGTTTTGTTAATAGTTTTTAGTTAATTTGAACATTTTGAATTGAATAATTGAATTTCCATAGAACTGACCATAATTTGTACAGTTTTGTTTGAATTACCTTAATTTCTTTAAAATTCTATAATTTGTTCAATGGTTTCTAGGATGATGAAAACGTGTGTCATTTCTTTGCATGGTATGACCCTCGATTGAATCAAAGAGCAAGATGTTCAATGATTTCAAGAACAAAGAGGTTGAGGTGAAGACGACGTTGACTAAGCTTGCAAGTACAAAAATGAAGATATGGAATCTCGGTACATGCATGCATACATACACATTAAACACAAAAACCCTAATTTCAACTATTGTGACAACTTAAACCAAAATTTTACAAAACAAAAATCTTACAAGATAAACCCCTAATTTAACTCACATGAAATTATAATCAAACAATACAATTTAAAATTCACAATTTACGCTTTCAAACAACCTAATCTGTAATTATAGAATAAAAAATTAGGGTTTTATTTCAAGAAATGAGTTTAGCAATACTAGGGTTACAAGCTTACCTTTCTTCTAGTTCGTTCACTTTAAACCATACACTCACTCCTTCAATCTTCAATGAAGAGTGGCAGGGATCCTTCAACCCAGCTTGTTCGTGTATTTGATATGTCTCTCTCACACTCAGTAAATGAAAATGACACAGAGATGGACAAAGTCGGGTTCTTAGACTTTGTTTAGGAGGTCTCAGGGTTCATGTGCATGGCACATGTCATAGGTTAAGTTCATTTGTGTCTTTTCATACCGTTCTGTTAACAACATTCACTTTATTAATCATATTGATACCTTTTGTAAAGTAGGGTGACCAAACTATAAAAATGGTAGTAGAGTGAGCTTAGCGGACTTTTCACGATAGTAAAGTGACAAAATTGAGAATTAAGCTAACATCAAACAAGGAACCAAATGGAGTGTGCGGACATGGTTATGCACACATAATTGGTTGTGTGCGACGGAGAATTGCTACACACAATGGGTTGCGTGCGGTTGAGAGTTGCCGCACACAATGGGGTGTGTGCGGCTATGCGACGGAAGGTACCTAAGAGCGTCATTTTACACTGACATTTTTGCAATTATTTGTGATGGGGGTGTAGAGACTAGAGAGTAGATTGTGAATTTGTGATGTATGATTAGTCTCACCCTTATTTTTATTTCATGAGGTATGATATTACAAGCTCAAGCTTGTGTTATTTCTACAAGTTTTAGTGTTTATGTAGACAAATCAAATTTATTTAAATATCTACGCAATCAGATCAAATTTGTCGTTAATAAGTAATGACATAAATATTTTAAATCATCAACAACTTAACGATCTAACATCTCCAACACTAAATCTCATAGAAATACTTCAAGCCCGAACTCATAATATCATGTGCTTTTGCACAAGGAATAATTGCTGGCCGATACACTTTTCTGAAATTATAACCGCTCCACTACCTTTTTTTTCCCAACCGGTAAAGTGTTTTTTCAAAGTTTTGTTCCAAAAATATCCCTTCCTCCGTGTCCGTCATTTGCGAACAATTTTCTATGCCCACAGATTCATATACCACTTACACCCTCACAAGCACAAATTCACACATCTTCTTCTACTAGATAATTAATCCTTCCATTTCTTTTTGAAATTCATTCACCCATTTCATTGACTAAGAACCCAAGTTTGGACAGAACCAGAGGATAAAATGCCATAGATGAGTGAGAGAAGTATGGTGCTACTGAATCAACCTAGAATCACCACAGAGATTGTCGTTTGATGTGTGTGTGTGTGTGTGTGAAATTGTATGAGACGGAGGGGGTGAGATCGAGATCAAGATGAGGTTGGAGTTACCTCCGATGTGGGCATCATTGTATTCAATGTGGGCATTGTTTCCTCCGATGTGGGTTGCTTTCGATATGATCATCACCGTGGGCATCGTTGTCTCGATGTGGGCATCGTTGTGGGCATCGTTAGAGGTGATGAAGACAAGTGCGTTGGAACTTACAATTTAGGGGTCGAAACTTATGATGTGGACGTCGAAACGTACGATGTCGCTATAGTTCCCGTGTGGCTTTGATTACCTGGGTTGCCTATCTATTTCTTCGACAAGAAGTCTTTCTTCTATATTGCTGACTTTATTGGAAAACCCATCACAATTTCAAATCCTACTGTTGCGTTGCTAGGCTTTGTATTGAGGTTAAAAAAATGGAAAAAATGAATACTATGCACGCCTAAGAACACGCCACAATTTTAACCCATGAATTCGCACACTTTTCAAAAAAAATGAAAAGTAAGCTCCAGATAGAGGGAATGCAAGCCATCCTCAAATAGAGGAAATCTGTACCATCGGCAAAATTTCAAAAAATGGGTTCCTGATTCAAAGTTCGCCCGTGCCCAGATCTCTCGCTCAACATCGTTGAGGCTGCCGATGCAAATTGTGAGCATGGTGATCGCAGGGCCGGTCTGATCTTATTCTTTAAATCAACATTCTTACCTTAATCAATTGCCCGTCTTAAGTTGAGAGAAAGAGAGAACTAGTCACAATTCAACCGTGTTGGGTGATTGCATCACTACACGAAATAGCCAGGAGTTGTTCCAAATACAGAAACGGAAGTAACCAGAATAACAGACCCAGATTAAAATATAACGGATAACATTACAACCTGGGATGGGGGTAACATTTTAATCACTTGGGGTACAATAAAACAGTAAATAGATCTACTAATATTCTGGATACACACAGTCCAAATATTTCTCCGAATCTGTTATGAACTAACAAAGAAGAAATATTATGTGAAACTTCAATAAACCAACTGAGAAGAAATAAACGGAACAGAGACAGAGTAGAATAACTGAGAGACTGAGGTTAATACACTTAGTATTAAACAATAAACAGAGAAACCAAATCAGATATAATGACTAAATATCAGATACTACAGGATTAAGAGCTACTGTAACAATGAAGCCACAAATGAGCTCAACAGACGCCGTGTACGAAGCACGACTCGCCGTCACAGGTCGTAGACCTCGGCTAAGCATCTCAACAGGCTCAGATACCCTCTCACAGCCAATATCCGCCAAACGAGTTCGACTTGGGGAACCAACCCACTAATGCCAAGGTCAAAGCCACCAAACAAGGCACGACCCACTCCGACAACCAAACCCACGGAAGAACAGAGAAGGAGAAGAAAACGAGGTTCACAGACAAGAAGCTTCTGTGAAATCGCCCAACCCAAGAACCCAGCCATAGACACACCCAAGACGGAAATAGAGTTCACAAAGGACTCTACAACCACCGTCACTCACTTCCCTCACAGCTCACAGAGACACTCGAAGAAGAAGGAAGAAGGTCACCGATGAAATCGGATACAAGGCTGGGGCAAACAACTGGTATTGGCTATCTCTCATTTGTTTTCTCTCACTATAACCGCTCCCTCACAGATCCTCTGCAAAATCCGCTCAGACTGCCTCTCTCTCTCTCTCTCTGGATTTCTGCTCTGCTCTCCACCGAAAATGACGAGGAAGGAACATTATGAAAGGGCGGCTGAATCAGGGAATCCCAACAAAATCGGTGAGCAAATACAATGCTGCCCCTCCGCTAAAACGCAAGGGACGGGATGGGCTTCACCAAAGAATTGGGTAGGCTGCTCAATGAAATGGGCTAGCTAGAATGGGCTTAGGGAGTAATCTATTATAAAGGGGCTGCCACACTGGTTTGAGCCTCCAGCAATTTCTAACAATCTCCACCTTGGAGCAAGTGTCGGTTCCAACCAATGAACTTGAGGATATTTAAACAGAAAAGGTGTCATCATCGCCTTAGCCATGCACTTGATCCAACACAAAGGAGGACCAAAGCCGGGAAAACAAAATTTTAAGCAACCACAAAAGAAGTAGAAAATTTAATGTAACGAAACTAATTCACAAACAGAAAAAACTAAGTTACCATGATTGCTCACACAGAACAAGCATGGATTTTTTGGGGAGAAAATCACGAAAAACGGGTCAACCTCAATTACCGGGATCACCGGTGTCAAACATCAAAATTTTTAAACAATTCAAAAAATTTGAAACAGGAAGGCACTTGGTATTCGTATCAGCAGGATTCAAACTAGTGTCAATCTTATCCAAATAAATGATCCACTTAATAACAACATCACGAATAAAATGAAAACGCACATCAATGTGCTTTGTTCTATCATGAAAAACAGGATTTTTGCAAAGTTGTATGCCACTTTGACTATCGGAAAATACTACCACCTTGTCTTTTAAAAAACCGATTTCAGAAATCAAACCTTTTAACCAAAGGGCTTCCTTGATATACTCGATTATGGCTATGTATTCAGCCTCGGTTGTGGACAGGGCCACAACGGATTGCAGTTGGGACTTCCAGCTAATGCAAGAACCGCAAAGTATGAACACATAAGACGTGGTAGATTTTCTATGGTCTCTATCATTGGCATAGTTTGAATCAACATTTGATCAATGTATTTTATACGTCGATTTTATAATTAATCTTAATAGCACTTGATGGACAAAAATTAGTAGCATGAGAATATAATCCACATAAAGCACATGCTTCTTGAATTTGCCAATTTTCAAATTGAGTTTGTGTATTTGAATTATCTTGCAATTGATATAGGCTTCTATTTTTACCTCTAGCATTTTTTTGTTGGGAATTAATGCTTAACATCTCAAATAATTCTTCTAGTGCTTCTGGTGTCATTCTATTAATAGAACCACCAGCTGCACTATCAACCATAGTTTGTAAGCCTGACGAAAGACCATTATAAAATTGAAGCACTAACACATGTTGAGCCAAATTATGATGAGGACACATAATGAGCAGATTTTTAAATCTATCCCATGACTCATGAAATGTTTCACCTGGTTCATTTTGGAATGACATGATTTGTTTTCTATATTCAGTAAGAGATGCATGCTTGTAAAATTTACTCATAAACAAATCATATAATTGAGTCCAAGTATAAACACTATTTGGTGTTAAGTTCATAAACCATCTCTTCGCCAACTCTTTTAATGCACTTGGAAAATATTTCATTTTAATTTGATCTTCAGTCAACCCTCCTAAAGGAAAAGTACTCATCATGTATTCATATTCTCTTAAGAAACTGACAGGATCTTCATGAGGCATCCCATGAAAAGATGGTATTACATTAAAATAATGACATTTTAACTCAAAATTCCTTACAGCATCTGGCAAGACTAAACATGATGTCACAACATTTAATGAAGGTCTACTAAAGTCATTAATAGTTCTTTGATTTACCACTACTTCCATATTTCTTCTTGTAGGTTCTTTTCTCTTTGATTCCGGTTAACTGGGTCAACTGGATTTTCAAGATTTCTATTATTGTTATTTTCTTCCATTGGAGGATCAACCAGAGGATCCTCTTGATTCAATTGGTCTTGATTATCAAACTTTTGAGCTAGATTTTCAAGGACTTCTTGATTTCTTCTAACAATATTTATATCTTGATTTAAGTCTACCAATTCAGGATTCAAGGATCTACGACCGTGCATAAAAATAAATTAAAGCAATTTAAAACAACTAACTATTAAAAATAAAATAAAATCTTTTTGTATTTTTATTTTTATGAAAACTGAAAATTACACTAAAAACTAAATTAAATTAAAAACTACGCTACCAACAAACTAACTACGTGAACTAGCTTGTCTCCGGTAACGGCGCCAAAAACTTGATCGATGTTTTAATTAATCTTTTTCCTTACAAGTGGACAATAATATTATAGAATAGTATTGGAAGCAAGGGTCGAACCCACATAGACAAGTGATCACGAACAGTGCAATTTATTGATAGCAAATTATTAATCTAAAGGGGGTTTTTATATTTAATTCTACTCTAAACTACTATTTATATTTAGATGTTTAACTAATTAGCAGTAATACCAAATATGAAGATCTTATGGTGGGTGGCAATCTATGATTCTGGGTTTCACTTGTATCTCCTTTATGTTCAATTCATAATAATATCATTCAATGTCTTGGGTTCGTTCACTAAAGATAGATATAGTCGTTGAACAATTGGTTCACCTCCATCCCAAAAATTCATCCATTCTATATCCTAAGCACAGGAACTGTCAATCTAGCTGTCACCTAGATTTATGATCTATCTGTCACCTAGATCATGTATGAACCTGGTCCTAACTTATCACTCTCGTGCATCGATAGGTCCAATTTATTGTGTTGGTGAGTCAGTGTACGACATATGCACATTGGTCATGCAGTTATCCGCACCTCTAGGCCTTTAATATTTGAGATTACATTCATTTGTTCAAAGCAAAATAATATAGGGATTGATAAACAACACAATCAACAAGCATTGAATGAACATATATAAGAATCAAAGCATAAATTTGATACAAGTTACCTCCCACCTCCTAGATTATGAATGCTTTAGTTCATCATAGACAATGAACAGCACATGGAGATGATCGGATACATGATTTGATCTTCAATACTTGAAATTACAAAATCTAACTATGTTATACAATCTAAAAACTACCTAAAATCTACTAAAGAGAGCTTCCAGCCGTCTCCTCCTTTTTTTTGGCTCGGCATCTGACTTCTATATATACTCGGGAGTTGTAATCCAATCGAACCATCGTGTAAAAATCCGAAAATCAAGCATTCTGACCACCTTGCGGTCGCAAGGTGTTGAGTACCTTGCGTCCGCAAGGTCTCCAGTGTGTCTGGCCTTTTGGTTTCTCGAGTTCTGCCTTGTGACCCGTACTGCCTACCTTGCGGTCCCAAGGTCTGAGGCACCTTGCGTCCGCAAGGTGTCCAGAATTGACAGCTTCTGTTTTTCTTCTTTTGGCTCTTTTTGAAATTTGCACTTAAAACCCTGGAGTTTCGTATATTTTCACTAATAACCCTGAAACTTACAAAACTCACCGAAAACATATATTAGTAGCCAAAAGCCTCGTGAAATAGCATAATTTAAGTCATAGAAGTATATAAAATCGACGTATAAAATACATCGATCAACATATCCTACCAACCTAACACCGTTTTTAGATTTAAAAAACCTCAATCCATAGTTCATCGAATGTTTTAGGTATCACAACAACCACTTAACGGCATGCCAATGGGGCAAGCCCGAGTTCGACATGTAACGGCTAAGACAACTAATGACATAAGAAATGTCGGGGCGAGTACTAACCATCAAATACATTATTGAACCTATGGCATTGGAGTATGGGATTCTACTCATTTGATTCATTTCGAATTGATTTTTCGGACACTGCTCTTTACTAAGCACAAAATGAGAGGCAAAGGGAACATCAACAGAATCAGCATTAATCATCGAGAATTTACTCAAAATCTTTTCAACATATGAAATTTGGTTCAAGTAAACAAATGACAATTTTCGGTCTGTAACTATGTTCATGCCAAATATCTTACTAGCATCGCCTAAATACTTCATGTCAAATTTAGCACTCAAGCAATTCTTAACATATTCAATAGATTTAGTGCATGGGCTAATAAGAAGCATATCATCCACATATATGAGCAAGCAAACAGGCACACTCCTATCATTTTTGAAATAAAGACAATGATCATAAGCACTCCGCGTAAATTTCAAATCTAGCATGCATTGATCAAATTTAATATTCCACATGCGAGGTGATTGTTTTAAGCCATATAAGGATTTCTTTAACAAGCACACATAGTCAGGACGCTGATTATCCACATATCCCTCCGGTTGCCTCATATAGATTTTTTCAACCAAATCACCATGCAAAAAGGCAGTTTTAACGTCCATTTGTTTCAATTCTCAATCAAATTGAGCTACCAAAGCAAGCATAATCCTAACGGTTGTGAACTTAACAACGGGAGCAAAAATTTCAGTGTAATCTATTCCTTCCTTTTGAGTAAATCCCTTAGCCACTAATCTAGCTTTAAACCTAATTGAATCTGATTCACCCTTGATTTTATAAAACCACTTACAAGAAACTATAGAACAGTTCTTAGGCTTAGGCACTAAAATCCAAGTTTGATTAATGTGTAACAAATTCATTTCCTCATTCATAGCATTAATCCAATCATTACAATTTTCAGATTTCAAAGCTTGATTATAAGTCTTTGGCTCGGAATTATCAATAGATTCAAACACACCGAAAACAAATGAAGTCATATAAAAATCATCAAAACGGGAAGGCTGCTTAGAAATCCGTCTAGGTCTATCACGCACAAGTTGATAGTCATGCAAATCATCCAATTCAGGAATTTCGTTTTGTCCATTTTCATTATCTTCATTTTGCTCATCAAGTTCATTTTCAGGAATATCATGCTCAATTTCAGAATTCACATTTTCAGGCAATTCATGCAAAGTATCCACATTCACATTTTCAGAATTTCCACCAATTTCAGAATTCACATTTTCAGATTGGTCACTAGCATCACTTGATCCTATGTGATGCTCCACCATAATGGGAGCCGGGGGAGGGATAGGCTCAGCGGGAACACTCAAGCAAGGAAATTCATTATCATTAAACACCACGTCCCTACTAATTATCACTTTGAACCCTGGTTCCTCTCGCAACCACAACCTATAACCTTTAACGCCCTCCGGGTAACCCAAGAATACGCATCTCACCGATCTAGGTTCAAGTTTATCTAGTTTCCTATGGGCATAGGCCGCACAACAAAAAACACGCAAGTTTGAGAAATCTATCTCCCTACCAGAAAACACCACCTCAGGACAACGACCATGTAAGGGAACGAACGGGGACCTATTTATGAGGTAAGCGGCAGTCAAAACTGCCTCTCCCCAAAACTTTTTGGAGAGACCCGACGATGCTAACATACTCCTCACACGCTCAAGAAGGATTCGATTCATTCTTTCTGCGACATCGTTTTGTTGGGGGTTGTAGGGCACGGTCTTGTGCCTTTCAATCCCGTTTTGCACACAAAAACTATCCATGTCATGATTGCAGAATTCTAACCCGTTGTCGGTCTTAAGTGTCTTAATTTTTAAACTAGTTTGGTTCTCAATTAAAGTTTTCCAATTCTTAAATTTCTCAAACACATCCGATTTGTTTTGCATCAAAAACAACCACACTTTCCTAGAAAAGTCATCTATGATCGACAAGAAATAACGATTACCACCATGCGTTGGAACGCTCGCGAGACCCCACACATCAGCATGTATGTATTCTAAAGCATGTTTTAAAGAAAACCTTTTAGGGTTAGGGAGAGGGGGAAAACTCACTCGTTTTTGTTTGCTCATCACACACGTTTCACAAAAGGGTAATTCAGAAATCTTGTCCTTCCCAAACACTCCAGTTTTGTTCAAGATTTCAAGTCCTTTAGAACTCATGTGACCTAGTCTTTTATGTCATAATTCAGTTTTATCTTCTTTAGCAAGATTCACACAATTATCATCACAAGACATAGGCATAGCAGAGCAAACATACAGATTTTGGCGTTTTTCAGCCTTAGCAATCACCAAAGATCCCTTAAGAATTTTCATAAACCTATTTCCCCATTTACCCTCAAGACCCGCATCTTCCAAAGCAGCACAAGAAATCAAGTTATTACACAAATCGGGAACATGTCAAACATTTTTTAAGGTCAAACAATTTCCAGAATCAAACTGAAGACAAACATCACCAATACCAGCAATTTGACATTTTCTTTCATTTGCCATGGAAACAAATCCAGTTTCCAATTATTTATACGTGGTAAAAACATTCTTAAATGGTAACATATGATAAGTACAACCAGAATCTACCAACCATTCATTTTTGCATGCAGGCATATAATGAACAGAATTCACAGTCTCATCATATAATTCAGTTACCATAAAAATTTCAGTATTACCATCACTATTGGAAGCCATGTTGCAATCATTTTGTTGGTTATGGTTTGAGTTTTTCTTCCTAGGATTAGGACAATCCTTCCTAAAGTGTCCAACCTCTCCACAATTATAACATTTACGGCCTTTAGTTCTAGATTTGGATCTACTCTTGCTCCTATTCCTACCATTTTCGGAGTTTTGATTCTTTCCCTAATTCTGATTTTGGTTGTTCTTTTGTCCACTTTTTCTTTCCAAAGTTCGGCCTCTCACCATATTAACCTCACCGAACTCGATTTACCTTTCCTAGCAGCTTTTAAATCTAATTCTTTGCCTTTTAGACTAGTAATCACCGTATCAAGTGTGATGTTATCTCTACCATACTTAATCGCAGATTTCATGTCGGCATAAGATTCAGGTATCGCATTTAAAAGCACGATTGAGGTATAATCGTCTATATGTTCGTCTCCGGTTTGTTTAATATCTTCTACTAACTTAGTGAATGCGTCAATGTTGTCCTCCATGTCTTTGTTTAAGTCCAACTTAAAACTGAAAAACTTTTCAAGAAGATGAATTTTACTAGGCAGAGTTTTCTTAAAGTAAATTTCTTCTAATTTTTCCCAAAGACTTTTGGCATGTTTATGTTTTCCACATTTACGCATTACTGAGTCAGACAAGTTCAAGATAAGAGAGGCATAAACACTTTCGTCCATTTCACGAATAGCATCTTCGGAAGCATCTTTTGGAAAGTTGTGAGTTATGGCTTTAAAAACTTTCTCTTTTATCAAAATGCTTTTCATTTTTTGTTGCCAAATTGAAAAGTCCGTTTTTCCGTTAAAAGGTCCCAAACCATAAGAAGTTGTCATTCCAAAAGATTTTTCAGAAACAAGCAGAACACCAAATAATAACACAGAACATATATCAAAAAATAATAGGAAGCAAGACCAACTAAAGCAGTTATAAACTAGTGAAGCAAAAAACAGAGCACTTTAAACAGTTCTGGAATAGAGCAACAAACCCAAGCAAAACATAAGCAGAATATTTAGCAGGGTAACCGAAGCTCACCAAGAAACTCTAGGAGAGAGTTTCTAAATATTGGATTGAATGGACTCTACCGATTCACAGTACGGGAACAAGGAGGTGGCTCTAATACCACTGTTGGGTGATTGCATCACTACACGAAATAGCCAGAATAACACTCTAGGAGAGAGTTGTTCCAAATACAGAAACGGAAGTAACCAGAATAACAGACCCAGATTAAAATATAACGGATAACATTACAACCTGGGATGGAGGTAACATTTTAATCACTTGGGGTATAATAAAACAGTAAATAGATCTACTAATATTCTGGATACACACAGTCCAAATATTTCTCCGAATCTGTTATGAACTAACAAAGAAGAAATATTCTGTTAAACTTCAATAAACCAACTGAGAAGAAATAAACGGAACTGAGACGAGTAGAATAACGAGAGCGAGGTTAATACACTTAGTATTAAACAATAAACAGAGAAACCAAATCAGATATAATGACTAATATCAGATACTACAGGATTAAGAGCTACTGTAACAATGAAGCCACAAATGAGAGCTCAACAGACGCCATGTACGAAGCACGACTCGCCGCCACAGGTCGTAGACCTCGGCTAAGCATCTCAACAGGCTCAGATACCCTCTCACGGCCAATATCCGCCAAACGAGTTCGACTTGGGGAACCAACCCACTAATGCCAAGGTCAAAGCCACCAAACAAGGCACGACCCACTCCGGCAACCAAACCCACGGAACAATAGAGAAGGAGAAGAAAACGAGGTTCACAGACAAGAAGCTTCTGTGAAATCGCCCAACCCAAGAACCCAGCCACAGACACACCCAAGACGGAAATAGAGTTCACAAAGGACTCTACAACCACCGTCACTCACTTCCCTCACAGCTCACAGAGACACTCGAAGAAGAAGGAAGAAGGTCACCGATGAAATCGGATACAAGGCTGGGGCAAACAACTGGTATTGGCTATCTCTCCTTTGTTTTCTCTCACTATAACCGCTCCCTCACAGATCCTCTGCAAAATCCGCTCAGACTGCCTCTCTCTCTCTGGATTTCTGCTCTGCTCTCCACCGAAAATGACGAGGAAGGAGCATTATGAAAGGGCGGCTGAATCAGGGAATCCCAACAAAATCGGTGAGCAAAGACAATGCTGCCCCTCCGCTAAAACGCAAGGGACGGGATGGGCTTCACCAAAGAATTGGGTAGGCTGCTCAATGAAATGGGCCAGCTAGAATGGGCTTAGGGAGTAATCTATTAGAAAGGGGCTTCCACACTGGTTTGGGCCTCCAGCAATTTCTAACAAACCGACGACAGGCAAACCTCGTCGGCACAGCGAGCTTTCTAGATGTTGCTTTGCGCCGGCAGCAGTGGTTGCAACGGCGATTGGGATATACATACCAAAGACGGTTGAGCTAGGTTGGGCCTTTCATGTTCTTTCGGGATTTACATCCACTATTCTCTTTTCTGGCATAAGAGTTTTTTTTACATACATACTTTTCTGGCACATACCATTTTTATTGCTGTAAAATGGTATGCATTCAATCTAAATTCTAAGCCTAATGTCTTTCGACAAAAACTATCCGAATATTTTATGTAAGATAGATCCAATTGATCCAAGGGTTAGGTTACGAGAGAATGAGACTATATTGGAATGTAAATGAACCAAATCGAAGTGAATATCACAATATTTGATTCGTATTCATGAAACTATTCGAATATTCGTATTCGTTTGTTATTCGAATATTAAAATTGATTCGTATTCAAAATTGATATTTGAATTATTCGATTCAAAATTTTATTTCTTATTTTTTAAAAACAAAATTTGGTTAATTCTTTTTTGCATAATTTCTCTAAATATTTATTTAAACAAAAGTTGTATAATATCATTCTAAATAGTATGGAGTAATATCCAATACATTTAAGTTATATTTAATTAATAAATATCAACAAGTATATATATTTATTTTTAAGTGGTCAAAAAGCTTACTAAAATGATATATATATATATATATATCAGGGTCGGCCCAACCATTATGGAGGCTTAAAGCGAACTATAATAAAGTTTATCTTTCGTGCTTTTTAAGATGCAAAATCATTTATTAAATTATTGTAATCGATTTCACTTAACAATTTTTTTTTCAATAGATAATAAAGCTAGTGGAAACCATTGGTGCCTTGGTGGGAGTCTGCTGTCTGCGTTAGTGCCGTAATGGCCGTCTCTTGGAGAAGCAGATAATTAAGGAGAAAAATAATAACCTATTTTATTTAGTAAATTAAGTTTAATTAGGAAACTTGGAATTTGAAAAGTGGAAACCTAGTACTAATACTAATGGTAAAAAAAAATTGAGGCCTCCTATTGGGTGAGGCCTAAAGCCCTAGTTTACTTAACCTCCCCCTTGGGCCGGCCCTGATATATATATATATATATATATATAATATTCGTGAATACTTAAATCGAATACTATGGGCTCGTATTCGAATTCAATTATTTCAAATTTCAAATACGAATACCCGAATTGAATCGAAAATATTTGATTTGTTTACGTCCTTCCGTAAGAAGGTAAGAAGGTGTCAGAGGAGACCTCTTGTTGTTTGATAAAATTCCATAGAATCTCACAAGCGTTGTGCAAGAACTCTTGTTGTTTGTGCTCTTACTTGCCTATGTAACAACTAGTCTTTGAAAAACCATAACCTTTACTCTTTGGAGGAACAATTCTTTGGGTCAAAACTCCGAACAACAAAACATTCAAAGCTGCTGCAATCCTCCAAATACAGAAACCAGCAAGAAACGCAGCTTGAGAAACTGGAATTGGATTAAAAAAGGAGAGCGATCCAATGACCCACTAAATAACCCAAAATACTGCGTTGATATTAAGCACAATGCTCACATGATATGTTAAGAGGATCAAGTGTTTGTAAGACGGATTCACATTATCCCACCCACGGTGTGTTGGTGGGTTGAGCTATGAGAAAATTAAAGATCCGTAAGACCGTCTTATAGGAGACCCAAAATTAAAATGGTAAGACCGTCTTACCTAAGTTTTTGTCGGGAAATTAACTTGATATTCTATTCCCCATTCTCGTGTTGCAATTCTGTATATGAAATGTTGGGGCCAAACCACTTACAAGCCAATTGGTTTGAGTTGAAACCCCAGATTTTTTTGAACTTTCTTGAGGGTTTGAGTACAAAAATACCATGTATGCGTGCCAAGCAAATTAAATACATTGACGACCAGTGCTTGCATTATGCTAGATATTAAAGTTCATTTCAGCTCTATCATTACTCTAGTTTCATGGAATCACTTCTTCCATTGAGGCAACCTCTGGATGACTACCTGCAATATGTAGTTGAAATATGGAGATGCTGAGAATTCAATCCTAGTTTAAATTCGGTTTTGATGACCTATCAAGGGTAAATTCCTATGAAACAAAGCTACTACCAAATATACTTCCATATCTATTTCTTTTTTTGGGTTGTTGGGGGGGGGGAGGTGAAAATTCGACAAATAGTAGTAATTCTCTTGCGTACCTTGCCAGAGTTTTCTTTGTTTCCTACAATAGTTTGACAAGCCAACCTCCATGACTCGGGTTTCTGTACATTGGACATAAAGTTTTGAGTGACAAGCATATTCCGCAATCGAAATTCATACCAAAAACCATGAACTTTTTAAAAAAAAAATCCTAAGCGTTGGACTACTTCCTCCAACTTATAAGCATATATAATGATAATTACAGAGATTGAGAGTTAGCCCGCTGGTTAGGGCACTCTTTCTCCCAGTTGTATGTACATCACAGATCAAACCGTATGATTCCTTTTGCCAATCATTTTTTTGCATGAGTAGCCATCATGGGGGAAGCTGGTGATAAAAAAAATTGAACTAGAAGCATTATCTATATTGTTTGATTAGTATCAATAGAGAAGGATTAAGAGTATACATGCCTTCTTTAGATATTTGAGTTCTGTATTTGTTCTTTCATTCAAAAGATCCTTTCCATCCAAAACCTGGGTCAGGATAAAGAAAAACATGATGATTCTCAACATCAGTGAACATAAAGCCAAATAATAATAAAGAACATGACTCATGAGCGACCACTTTTCATGACAACTCAAAGAAGTTGGACATCGTGGAAGGTTTTTTTGGGGGGTTTAATAGGGTAGCCCTGAGGGCTGGCGCCATGATTGAATACTAACCAAATCAATCCCTTTCAACCCCCTTGGCGGCATTGCATCAACTTTTATTTGGACATGCCTGTGCATATTACGTAAGGTGGTATACATTAGGGTTTACAGGGCACAAGAAGAGCTATGAGCTGAAATTTATATACAAGTATAAACTTTTGCACCCATAGCTATTTCTCACCAAACTTCCATATTTCAACCCCTCCAACACACCAAAAAAAAGTAAAATAAATAAAAAGGTTTCAATCTCAATAAGACACATCTTCAGAGAAATGCAAATGTCTAAAACCAAGCAAAACAAGAAAAGGACAAAACTGTCAAAAAGAACCATACCTCCACAATGCATGTTCCACAGCTTCCACCTCCTCCACAGTTCATCACTTTTCCCTGTTGAGAAGGTCAATTTCAACTTAGAACTTAAGCAAACGTTGGCATATAAATGAATAAGCAAAGCTCAAAGCAATATTGGGGTAAAACAACTTCCCAACGAGATTGCAAGCGTGTGGATGCTAGTGAATTAAGAAAACTCAAACCAAATCGAAATAATAACACGCAACAGAATTATGTAAAATGCATTGGTGAAGGCTACAACAGTCAGGGTAAAGTATATCCAGAACTTCTCAGCCCATGTTACTGCCTTACTGGCTCTTCTTCAGGCAAAAGATACTGGAAAGCTCTTGTTTACAGAACATTCTATCAAACTGAACTTTCCATGCAGGGCGCCATGTTTATGATTTAAGTGGAATCATTGGCCATTTGGTGTAATTGTGGTTTGTTTCAAAGATGGGTGAGCTCTGGAATACTATATTGTGGATTTGGGGAAGCGGAGTGCACATTCACATAAATATTTACGGGCTTACGAGTGTAAATGATCACGTAAAGATTTATCGTTTCGAATAACCCCGGTCGGTCCAGGGTCACATAAGCACCCTGGTTTAGTGGTTCGGGGGCAACGCCCCCGAAACTTTCGGGTGTGACCTGTTTTGCTCTTTGAATTCGTTTTTGACAGTTTTTTCTAGTAGTTATTTTGGTAACTGTTAAACATTCGAATTAAAGAGTGTACAGAACATGGAAGGAAAGATATATATTGAAAACTTGGTTTTTGAAAGAGGATGATAATGAAAACTCCAACAGTCTTCTATCATCTTTGATTTGTCATTATATCCTAATACTCCATTAGTAATCTCCTGTTTAGTGCCGTAAGAGGACGGTAGTTGTAGTCTTATCCTGCAAGAATTATTCGACCCTTATCACATGCCTCGGGTTACACGAATATTCGGAGGAAATTGGATTCGTGTCGGCCCAAGGTTTCGTAAACCTCTTTATGAAACTCAGCATTGGATTTTTTCCAATGTCATACTCTTATACCAATGTTAATAACTAGAATTATGAGACAAATTTGAGAGATTAAAGAGAGAGACTTGGAACAATTTTAATCATATGTATTATTCACCATTAAGACTATTTTATAGTAGTCTTGTTGACTTGAACACAACCATAACTAAAAGTGGGTGAAATGGGAAGAGTGGTGAAGTGGGAAGTAATTAACCGTATCACTAAGCTCATCCAACATAGCTTAATTAGGGAACTTCTGAAGATATAGATTAGAGCAAGCTCTTGATTCCATTGATCAATCATATGTATTGCTTGCACAACATAGCTTCATAAACCTTAAACGTAACTTACGTAGGCGGCATAGAGCTCAATCTTGTTATCCGACATGATGGTCCGAAGCAGCTTATCTCCACTAATAGCTTTAGCTCTCTCCACCGGATACTTGCCATCTCCTCCCACTTTCGGCTTAAATGAAACACAAAATATTACGACAAGAAAGAATGATTTCATGTGGAATAGTTGAAACATTAATTACCCCGATGAATTCGAGCTCGATTTCGGGATTTTCGGGCGTGGCTGGGGCGAGTTCAGACGAACTGGCGGGAAAGGACACTGAAATCAGCGGTCTTCTGGTAGGAAATGTGATGGGTTTGAGGAAATTTGTTTTGCCGGCGGCGGAGACGTCTGGTAATCGGAGTGACGTGGAGGAAAAATTCACGGCAGCCATTTCTTGCCGTCTTATCTGGCCACACACTACTATGCACACTGTCTCAATGGTCAATAGTCGATTCTGGCTTTACACGACTGTGAACTTTGCCTTTCTGAGTAAATTATCATATTTACAAGGGCCTTGACAGAGAATACATAAATTAATTTCTTTCGACATTATTTTTTCTCTATTAAAATAACAACCATATTATTATTTTTGCATTAAAAATATTGTTATTTTATACCTCTTATACATTCATATTAAAATTTTCGGCTTTGGTAATCGACATGAACATAGATAATTAGATATTAGCAAATGAAAAGATTTTATAGAACACAAATATGATGCACGGACATAATATTTTTTTGTTCTACTATTTTTTTTGTTCTTGACGAGTCTATGTCCATATAAATAAGCAAATTAATAACTTTGAATTTGAAGTATTAACATATTTTTTTAAATTTAATTTATAAATTTGGATTATTTATCAAGCATGTCATGATAATTATATGACTAGTCACATTTGTATTTCTAAGACAATGTCAACTACTCGTTTATTTGTAGGTTTCAAGGCAATGTACAAAGTTTTTATGAATTTGAATTAATTGTGTTGTAAGTTCCAAGACAATGCATTAATTTAGTTGTACAATATAAATAAGAACTTTCATTTTTGGGAAAATGTTTTTGGCAATATCTATATTATAATTAAGCTTAGTTTTTCTGAAAAGTTAACTATTAGCTTTGATTCATTTTCACAAAACATAATTACTGGCAATGATTAAGTCTTTCTAAAAAGTTAACTATTTGTTAAGATATTGCTAGATTTCGTAAATTTCAGTAACAATAGAAGAGATATCACGTGCCAATATTAAGTCTTTCATTCTTACGTTTCCTTTTCTTTCTCTGTAATATACCGTGCTATGATTAGGTCCCAGCAACTCCACCTATGATTTTGACACCCCCTCCACATGCATCTCAAATTCCACATTAACATATGTCTATACTATTGTACGATGATATGTGAGAGGATTCGAGTTCTTAAAATCAGGCGGTACTTTTTTTATATTTTAATTAATCTCTTATATGCATAAAATAAAGTACAATTAATTTGTCTTAATCTTATTTGTCTCACGTGTAGGTGGAAATACTGAACAAAGTTATTGCATCCCGCTTTTCAAAACCAGACATTGTTGTAAAGCAAAAGCCTCAAGAAGAAGATTGGGTTGTCGTTATTGAGAAAAAACAATACAATATTGTTTCTACATGTTAATTTTTTTTTCTTTAACAATATTGTTAGTATTTCCTTTTCGAGGCCAGGCTCTTCCGTCCTCCCTCTTATAAGAGCAAGGTTGGTTGTCCCCTTCAAGTTTGTTATTTTATTTCTATTAATAAAATCTTAGCAGGATACCGCACATGTTTCCCTAAAAAAATTACAAAACTAACTTTTAATTTTTTTTCCACTGTTGGATGATCATATTGTTTTAATTGATTACCGAGAGGTGTTCATTTTAAATTGATTATTTTGAATACTAATACTACCAAACTGGCATCGTGCCATAGGTACGGACATATATATATATATATATATATATATATATATATATATATATAGTATAGGCCAACTCCTTAGCCTGGTCTCGACTAATACACCTATCTAGGCCTGTCAATAGGATCGGATTTTGGTCTGAATCGACCCGAATTTTCGGATATAGATTTGTATAATGGTTCAATAACTCGAATCTAAATCTGATAGTTTATATATTAATGGATTGGATATAGATTTAGCTATATTCAATCATTTAAGGATCTGATCCGATCCGAAAATAATATATTTCTTATTATACATATGCATAGTATACATAATTATATATGTATGATGTCTTTTGATACTCCTTCCTTTTATATTCTAAATGTTTTTTAATCATATATTTATATTTCGGATCAGATATTTAATCAGATATTTTAACTGATAATTGATTCGAATATGGATTGACATACACTTGATTCGTCGGATTATCAAATCGGATCGGATCGGTGATATAAGGTTTCAAATCGGATTCAGATTTATCTATATCTGATACATATCCGATCTATTGAGAAGCTTACATCTATCGACTAATACTAGAGACTTAAACCAGAGAACTCAAGGTATTGTTCGATCTTTAATATATTACTCCCTCCGTCCCTAAATTATATAATTGTCACTTTGAAACTTACCTTTTAGAAATCACTTTAACTTTATCCTTACTTTTTCATTATTTATTATGGGCACATCATATGGGCTTTAAAGAAATTACACATTAAACCAATATTAATAATCCAATAAATATGATAGTGGGTATAATTTATGCAAGAAAACTTTAAAAATTATTATTGCATATCCTAAAGAGATAGTGAGTATAATGTGTACATAATTAATGAGAGAGAGTGTGCGAGGGGTATTATTGTCACAATATATTTTATAACTCGTCATTAATTACATTTCTTAATCTTTGTATTTTGTCAATTAGGAACATTTATCTATGACGGAAGGAATATATGATATTTGATGATGCAAAAATCAGCTTTTAAGCTGTCCAATACGATTTGTAGGATATTTGCGCTTATGAGTGTGTTGGATTTTCCTAGAACCTGTCAAAAACAAAGAACACCTTAGTTGTAGTGCAAGGCAAGGCCTCGTGAAACCGCTTTAGTGTGCAAGTAAGAGTCAAATCTTAAAGACAATTTGTCAGAGTTTCGGGGTATTTATGTGAGCGTACCTTTTAGGGTTGTTCAAGGGGGTATTTATAGTCCTTGATGGAGTAAAGTACGAGCGGATTAATGTTGGCCGGGAGTGAGATTGTGGTGGATTGATTAGCATCAATCTGTTTGAGGGCGTAATAGTCGAGATAGCCGTTGGAATCTCTGTTGAATCTATTTCGTCGTATGCCTGCTTTGGGCATTGCTTATACTTGGTTAGATGGGCATGGCCATGCTTGATGAAGCTTTTACATGCTCGTATGAATCCTGTCAATTATGTCCGGGCATGACCATCTGGTCAGGTAAGAAAGACCTTTTTCGACCACGTTTGATCAGAGACAAACGAGGAGGAGTTGGTGTGCTTGGCCACAATCTTTGTTTGGAACTTGGTAATAGAGCTTTTGACCTTATTCATGTCCGCTTGGATTTGCACTTGTGCGGGGCACATGAATAATGGGCTCATGACTAGCACGTGGTGTCATACGCGCTTTGCTCGTGACCGGTTTTAGGTCGAGCATATCAATACTAATTGACATTCTACTTGTAAGTCTAGTAGGTAACGAAATAAGACTAGAGAGGGGTGAATAACATTTTAAAAACTTTAGGGGCTATTTTGAAAACCTTCAAAATTGACAGCGGAAAGATTAAGTTATCAGCAAATAGAAAATCTTTCTATCAGCTGATGAGCAAAATAATCAATGTCAGCTTGTTGACACAGGTTTAAGTAGAAAAGGTTTTAAACAGATCACTGATATAAGAAATGAACTGAAAGACAATAGATAAAACAATTAAGTAAATGATTCAAGAATGTAACTGACTAACACTTAAGTAGATGGAAGATGGTTAAGTGTTAGAAACAGTTCTATCAACTGAAAGATAAATGAGTATTTAGGAGTGGTTCACAGTGTAAACTCCTACCACTACCAAAATAAACTTGGATTTTTGAAGTGCACCAAATATTATTGCAATTCTAAGTGATCACTAACGGATCTGTGTACAACAAAAACCCGTGTATGAGGAGTATGGTTGAGAAACAATCAAACTCGTACAACAATCAAATGTTCCTTTAAGATTTGAAAGAATAAATAAACAATCTAAACAGTTATTGTTTAAACAAGAATTAGAAGGAGATAAACAAGAAAGCATATCTAGTTAGTGTTTTGAGGATTGAAACACATCAATGAAAGAATTGTTTGAAAAAAATATGTTGAGTGTCCGATCCTGGCTTGAAGCAAATCAAAGAGAGAATATTATATCAATAATGAATGATAGTTTCAACCGCTCTATGTTCGATCACCTCTCTCTATTCTTCAATCCTTGCTTCAATGCTATTTATAGAGATCTTGAATAAAGCCATTTTAAAGAGTGATGAGCCCAAGATTTCCACAAATTTTCTCGGCAATTTCTTTCTATTTTGTGCTATTTTGAGTTAATTATGTCTTGAAAATATTATTATTTGTGTATTTGTGCTTAATGTAGGTTTCCACGCATAATTGAGCATTTATGTGGCAATTAGCATGAAATTCGAAGCAATTCCAGGCTGAAAAAGTTGAATTACAAATTATTTGGATAAAGTCTATTGAGTTCCGTTAAGAAGTCAAAGGCAAAGGAGGGCTAAAGAAGGCTAACTGGTCTAACAGAGGACCAAATTACGAAGTATGGAGAGGGAAGGACCTAGAAGTCAAGGGGCACCTGCGAACTATTCTAAGATGCAGGGGAGCACGAAGCCATTTCCAAATTCTCATCCCTTGATGCGTTGTCGGCCAGCTGTAGCCCCAATTTCATATTCATGGTATGTAACATGACATAAAATATCAAGACATGTTAAAGGACTAACAAATGTCAAGTTACATGGTTGAAAATGCAAAAGAAAAAACATAGGATGCATAAACAGTAAATTGCAGGGGGGGCCAAAGTGTCAAAAATCAAGACAAAATAGGTGGGGGGCGCCCCAAGCACTCAATGGCACCGTGCCAACACCCTCCATGGGCAGCGCTCAATAGTGCCCCAAGCACTATAGCAGTTTGCTTTTAGTGCAATCCTCTCAGCGCACGGTACAAGCCGATGAAGCTCAAAAGGAAAAACTTAATCACGAAGGAAGCCTCCTCCCAGCCTATAAATAGAGGCACCCGGCTTTTAGAATTCACGGACAGAAAACACACAGTGAAAGAGTGAAGTTACGTAGTGAGTTCACCGTGCAGTTGAGAGAACACTGAAGGAATTTTTCCTTCTAGCCTCGAAGCTCTATCAAATCTCCCCCAAACACTAAAACCTTCCGGCCAAAGTGAAACCTAGTTACCCTGCTAGGATTTCGCCCTATTCCATCGGTCCAAAAATCTTAAAAAAAGCAGTTGCCTTGCCCGAATTCAGACGTCAAATCCGCAAAAAACAAGCAGTTGCTATGCTCAATTTCCCACGCCAGCCAGCCAACAAATCCAGTCAAAGCAAGCAATTGTACCACCTAGATCCCGAGGCGAAAAGAAACTTAATGGAGCAGTCACGTTGCCGGAAATCAGTCAAAAGACTCCCTCTCCTTGAAGGTCAGAGCGAGCACACCCTAGGACTTACTAGTAAGGAGTTTGGTACGAGATAAAACCCTCACGCTTCAAGAGGTAGGTTTATTAAAGTTTTTATATATAAAAGTGCTATTTAAACAATCCAATGTAAGCGAAATAAACAGTTATGATGCCCGAAATTCTATAGAAAATAGCACTAAAAAGAGTCATTATTATAGTCAAATTTTTATAAATATATTTGTAATTCCAGGAAGGAGGCTGTTGTAAGTTTGTAATTATTCTCTTATATATATACAAATATATATTTAAAATATTTTATTTCAATTGTTAAATAAATATAAAAAAGCATATTTTGTCAAAAACTTGTTTTGAGATCGAAATGGCGAGTTGGGTGCCTAACCCATTCCCACCTCGTAATTTAGCCTCTGAACCCTTTTACAAATCTGATTACTTTTTGGTTTTTCTTTGTTTTCCTTAAAATAAATATGACGACTCTATTAATCACATTTTGAGTCAACAATTGAGGTTGATCGTACTCACGCGCTTTAAAAGGTTTTGAAACCACCCGCTATTCGCCAAGCGGGAACGATTATGAATCGGGGCACTCACACCAGCAGGAGCTTCCACGCGTCACCCTGCCTCCAGCCATTCCAAGCTCATGGCCCACGTGTCCATTGGTGGAGCCCCATTTGACCCGACTCGACCCATCTCCATCCACCCCACTAATCCACCCGCTCACTCACTCAGTCTCATCCCATTTTCTCCTGGGTCAACCCGCGACCTCTTCCCTGGATAGCCCAACTTTTGGCCGCGAGCCACATCCCCTTTTCCTTTCTTTATTGCCCCCAAAGCTCTCTTTTACTTCCTATATTGCCCCTGACAGCCCTCCATTCTTGTGCCCTTCTCTTTTAATTCTGGAAGCAGCCTCCTTTTGATTATTGAAGTCCCTATTTCGAGACATTACTCCCAAATGGGGCACCAGCCCAATTTCATCTCATTTTCTCACCAAAACTCCATAGCTTTATCACCTTTGAAGGTTTGGAGCTTCAAATCAAGAACCAAGGATGCATCTACAAAAGATTTCAACTCTGGATTCGCGATTTTTCGGCTTAATTCTTCCAACTCATATTTCATGATATTTATTGTATTTTCTTGGGTTGATTAATTTTGTAAATGTTGAATTGGTTTATGCTTAATTTATCTATGGAATGCAATTACTTTTCCATGTCTAATGTAGTGTTTTAATTTAATCTATCTATTTATTTAGTACACATTCATATTTGGTTATTATTTTGTGAACTTAATGTTTTTAATTAATTAACCATTAATTAAATGATTTTAGAAATATTTAGGATCCGCGAGAGCTACCTTTATATATCTGACCAATCAATTTAATAGTTGGTGTTTTGTGACACACACCGATAGCCATTGTGAGACTTGGTTTGACACCCGATCGAACCACCTTAGCCATTCGGGAGGTCGGAGAGGTTAGGGTTGACTATAAGATGCGAGAGCCCGTAATTAACCAATATTTGTTGTCTCGGCTACAAACATGATTTGTATGAAAATATAGAAAATTTCTTTTTGCAAAGTATTATCCACGCGCTTGGTTATTATTGTGTGTTCTTAATGCTTTTAATGGCGTAGCGAACCATTAAATGATCACTAGAATTATAGGATAAGATGCGAAAGCCCGTCCGATTAATTCTGAAAATCACAATAATTGTTTGCGTTACGTGAGACCAAGAGGAGATCGTGCGTAGATAGTCATTGGATGCTTACTTTGACATGTGGCTATTTTCTCCTATGTTATAAGACGCAAGAGCCTGTAGTTAGGAGTTGTAGCTAGATTTGCTATACGTTGTGAGAGCCCGTAGTGAATAAAATAGTGCGCCCGACTACCGAGACTTGAGTTAAAAAAAACAAAAGATGATTAAATTAAATACCTGTTAGAAATAATGAACTTCTATTTTTTCATCTTGATTTGTTGTTGCCAAACCACCTCCGCGATAGTGTAGATTTAATTGCTTTCTAGGTTGTTTATATTTTTAGATTTTAATTCATTTTCTTTTCGCTCAAATATAATTAGTTAGCCTAATTTTGATACTTAGTTGGAGTGAGAATTATGTACATTCTCTGTGGGATCGATAACTCGTACTTAAGTACACTTTTATTACTTGATACGACTTGCTCGAGTTGCGTTTTTGCGCACATCAAATAGCAAGGATGATCTTTGAATATCGTTGAAGAATGAAGATAAAATATGAAAATATTTTCATTGAATGCACAGAAATCTTGTAGAGGTTTAGAGGCAGAAGATATATGCAAATATGAAATAATAAAGAGGGTGGTTAGTTAGTGGAACATTTAAGAAAGACATAAAAAGTCTTCTATTGAATAGTTCTAAGTTTGAAATATGATGACCAATAATAATTAAATATTTGAGCGTGAATGCCAAATGATTTAAATTGATGAATATGTTTAAGCAGATATGATATTTCACTTAAAGAGGGCAGCTTAACAGAGTATAGATGGTATCTACTGTGTAAACAACAGTGGACATCTATCTGCTGAAGGTTCAATAAATAGATTTATATTTACTATAAAGTGTAAAACAACCTAAAAGTATTGAGTAACTAATCAATTTAAACTAGTTGTTTTGAACTTTAATGATTTTAAGTAAATCTTAAGCATGCAAGTTTTTACACTACTTATCTTTAAGTTATAAAAATTTGTTCAAAAAAAGTTATAAAAATCAAGTATATAATACTTAATTTAAAGTTTAATATTCATATCACCCAATCAAATATCTAAAAATACATCTTTAGTCAATTTAATGCAAATAAATAAATTAATATATATTTACGAAATCTAGTATATAGTTAATATGCAATAAAGAATCAATAGAATTGCAGATTAGAAAACATCTCATCAAGTAATAGATTTTTTTAGACCACTAAATAAAATAAAAATTACACCGACGATGTATCAAATTATTACTCTTCTTTGAATCCTCTCAATCGATTGAGCTAGGAGGATCACCAAGTTAAATTGTGAGTTTGAAAAAAATTAAGTGTCACCTAATAGCATGTACAATGGTGGCTACCCATAAGCTTCCTACTAATTAAAAATAAATAAAATATTCTAATCTCCCAAAAAATTAAAAATCCTTCCAATAGTGGCACAAACTCTAAATAATTTTTTTATGCAATTGTAGATTTTTTTTTTCACATCCAAACAAAGCAAATCAACCCTCAATTTATATATAAAAAGGTGTACTTTTAAAAAAAATCCTTTTTTTCTTGATGAAAATGACTGAAAACCAATTTTTAACAATTTTTTATTACGAAGCTCCGAAAGCTAATTATTAAGCTCCCCGATTTGGTTTTTCCCAAAATAAGCTCCCAATTTGCTACCCCCTTGACACCCATTGGCTTGGAAGATATACTTTTGATCCCAAAAGCTACTCCCATTGTTCTTGCTATAAGATTTACACAGTTGAAAAAAAAAAAAAAAAACACCTCTCCAATGCAACTTTGGAGGAGAATTGTTGATACAACATGTCAACCAAATTTTTTTGTAGATTTCGATAAGACTCGATTTTTTGACTTTTACTAGAGGATGTAAGTTTATATTATAGTCATTATTTTTTAAAATTTACAAATAACTCTTCCATATTCTTTTATTATTTTTAATTTTAATTTTTTTTTGTCAATTTTCACTTTAGTGGCGTGACCTAGGCCATATAGGATCGAATCCAAAGTTTCATTAGAGATGTCTCTTTCAACCGAATGTGAATGAATTATGAATATTAACGTATGTAATTGATGTAAAACGGGTTGTTGAATTGTTTTTGACTAGGATGGATGTTTCTAAGCATTTTGGGAAGAAGGCGAACTTCAGGGGTGCAAGATGTGCAAGTAGAAAAGCTGAAGGACAATTGGTTGAGTTCTCAAAGTGCTCACGTTCATTCTTGAACGTGCCCGCATTAAATATTAGTGCAATATAAAACAACACAAACAAATAAGGGCTAACTTCACTATTGGTCCTTGTACTTTGGAAAAATCCACTATCAGTCTTTATATAATACAAGTGCATGCTACAGACCATAAGAAATTCAATCATTTCATGAAATTTTGCTTATTATCGTGTATTATATTTCTAACCCGTCTTCTCTCTGTCGCTATATAACATTAATTCACTGATAGCTTAGCCGATTAAATTATCGACTAAATCGGAGCACAATTCAATCATTTCATGAAAGAAATCAATGAGGTTATTGAACAAAAGCTATTATTATTATTATTATTATTATTATTATTATTATTATTATTATTATTATTATTATTATTATTATTATTATTATTATTATTATTATTATTATTATTATTATTATTATTATTATTATTATTATTATTATTATTATTATTATTATTATTATTATTATTATTATTATTATTATTATTAGTCTTCTCCCTTAATATAACATTAATTCACAATGATAAAAGGCTTAGCACAATGATTAAATTCTCGCTAAATCGGGAAAGAAATCAAAGAGATGGAAAAAGAATTGAACAAAAGAAGAAGATGAGAAAGTGGAAAAGCATGCGTTGGGCAAAGTGGAGTGGATGTACGGCAGGCGGATAAAGAAGAAGATGAGACATGCAGAGTGGGGGTGGCTTAAAAATGTCTCCCTGTTTACAAACCCAACAGCTCTGCCCCCGTATCCTCTGCCAAAACCCAATTGCTCCATCTCCGAATCCTCCCCCTCCTCCATTGTTCCGCCATGCATTTTTTTTTCTCTCTTTCCAATCAAACCCAACTGTTTATCAGATGAAGAAGAAACCAAAATTTGTTGCAAAAGGATCTAAGTTAACAAATCCAGATCTAAATTAACAAACCCAAATCCTACAATGGCCTCTTGCTCGATCGATTGATTGGATCAAAGTACAAAGTGGTGATCGATGTGTGAGATCAGCCCAAGACCAAGGTCGGGTAGCTAGTTACTGCAAGATTGGACGTTTATCTCATCGTTAATCTTTCGTACGGTCGGAAATGACTGAGCTTGTGCATGATTATTTTCCATGAAGTGAGAGGTAGTACAGTGGTGCCTGGTGGAAAATTGGAGGCTGGAGTAGTACGCATCCTGGGAAGAAGAAAAAATGAAAGAAAATGGGTCGGGGAGAGAGAGCAAAGAGGGAAAATCGAAGAAAAAACAAAAGAGGCGGAGAAAATGGTGTACTAGACTGGACGGACATATGGGATGCGTTGGGTTGGGGAAGAAGGGGAAAAGTTACCATTAGGCCCCTGAAGTTTGGGTATTTTTTAGTAGTACTTCAAACTTTCAAGATGGTCCCTCAAGTTTAGAAACTTTCAAACGGGATTGGAAAGGATGCATTTGCCTTCTTGTTTGTGCACGTGAGTGAGCACATGCTCACTTAACGACACTTTAGTTAACGAAGTTAGGCCCAGAGACTACTGATGTACAAAATTTTCAATCTTTGGTCTGTAACGTGCACTTACATTATTCAAGAATTGATAGTGAATTTTTCCAAAGTACAGGGACCAATAATGAAGTTAGCCCAACAAATAAAGATGCAACTAAATAAAATTTGACCGTGGAATACGACTACTTTTGTTGGACATATAGAATAAGTAGTTAGGGCATCCACAATAATAACACCCAATATCACACTCTACCCACCTCGTTTTCTGTTTCTTTTATATTTTTTCAACACTCTAAAAAATAACTCACTCCAATAATCACCTTTTATACAATTCTCTAAAAACTTTAAACCTCTCTCATATCAACTAACAAACCTAACTATCACCATATTTTTCAATTTTTTATTCCTACTTTTCAACACAATTAGAATAAAATATTAATACTTAAACTACTATTCATGCTAAATGAATCGCTTGCTGTTGCGATTCATTTAAAGGGCTTTTGGGATTGGGGATGGAATTGGGGGGCTGCTGTGGGCTTGAGTTTCATTAAAACAACTCTAAAGGTGGTTTTGGGTGTTGATAACAGGCTTCATTGTGGAAGCTCTTATTACCTCCGTTTCATTCAAAGAGTCTTCATTTGAAAAGTTTAATTATTAAAGTGATATATTAAATTATTAATGACATTGTAGTTGATTATAATTATAAAAATACTTATAACACAAATGAAGAGTGATGATGAAATATTATAGAAATTATAAGCATAATTTTTTTAAACATACTCTTAAAATAAAACATTTCAAAATAGTACGATAAATTCTTTCTCCGTATTAGAAGAAACATTTGTTTGTATTTTATCTTGGTTCTTAACCTCAAACAATAGCCTCAAATCTCAATGCAAGTGGTGATATTTGGAAGCAAAAGGCACTAGGCACTAGGCACTAGGCACAACCAAGTAAAGATTTTGATACCTGCCTATACTGGATTTGTACACGTAGTATCTTCATATGTAATCTCAATATAGCCACGAATCCTAAACTATTGTCAAGTTTATGACCTACTTTTGAAACCCATTCTTTTGACAATTACTCTAATCACGTGACATTTAGTTGAATGAGTCTGGTGGAATAATTAGTACTATTATAGGTACACTTGAAGTGAATGGTCCATTTAATTATGTTCATAATGCACCGTTTGTTATGGTTGTCTTCAATTTCTTCTCAAGGCCAATTAGAAACCATAAAAATTTAGGTAGGACAGTGTTATATATATATTTTTAGAAGATGAATTCTTTTTATTCAATTTACTGTGTGTTGATAAGTTAAATTATGAAAAAATATTTCGTTTATAAATTAAGATTCATAAGATAATCATACAAAAACTTATCTTACTAATTTTTACCGACACTCTATCAAAGCATGTTTCAAATCAGTAACCTTGCTTAGATGGAGAAGAAGTTGTTGACGTGCGATCAACAACCTTGCTCTTTACATAAGTAAAATTTTCTGATTTGCAAGCTAAGAGAATTTCTAATGGGAGATTTTTAGTCAATTCTTAGTTAAGGTAAAAATTTTATACCATTGGAGAGAATACTTAGCAAATTCTTATACCCAATTTTTTTTCTATAATTCCCAAATAAGAATTTCCTTTGGAAAAGAGAGAAAGAAACCCACATCTAGAGAGTGAGGCGCATCGCTGCCTTGCAATTGATGAGTGCTTCTCACTCCCCATAAAAGCGAGTGAATGACTTGGAGGTGTGGGTCCCATGTCTGCCACCTTCCTAAATCAATTTTTTAAAACTGTTTGCTATTGGAGAAAAGGTTTTAAAAAAACTTGTTTTGGTTGTGTTGCACCAAAATTTTCTTTCGGCTTAAAAAAATTTTCTTTTGTTTTTTTAAAAAGGTTTTTAATATTACAATTAAAATTATAAACAAATTAAATTATTTTATTTATTCTTATTGTTGAATTGTTTTTATGTAATTTTAAATATTCTCATTTTATGTAACTTTTCAATTATGTAATTTATTAATGTTAAAGTTTTATGTAAATTTCTAATCCTTTTATGATTTGGTTAGTTTTGAACAATATAAAATATTTATCAATTAAAATTAAATGAAATAATTTATGAGTTATATATATATTTTATAAATTATTTTATTATTTAAAAAAATTATTTGAATATGAAATATAATAATTAAAGTTATTTTATTTATAAATAATATTTAAAATTACATATATTCATTAAACTTAAAAACGAATTAATTTATTTATAAAAAAATATACAAATTAATTAATTTGTTTAAAAGTATAAATTAAAAAAATAGTGTAAATAAAGTTGATGATTTGATAGTGAGATCCATGTAAGAAGTGAGTAAGAATGAAAACCATTGGAGAGAAACTTTTTTAGAGAAGAATATTGTTAAAATGTGTAGATGAAAATGAAACCCAGCTAATAATTGGTGTTAAGAATTTGTGTGTCTGAATTCCCTAATAGTTAAGATGTCACGATTTAGACTATTTTTTTCATCACTTTCCTTTGGGGGGTTTAGACTAATTTTTCACTCATTAATGCATTAAGAACAAAATCCTCCTATAAATAATAGGGGTAATTCAAAGTAGACTAAGAGCATCACCAATGTATAAATTTTTTATACATCTTTTTAATTGGGTCTCATTGCCATTTACACATTTTTATCTTCTTACCCATTTAAGAATATATTTTCTCATTGTATAATCTTCTTACACTTTTTTTTTTATAAAATATTAAATTTAACACTATCTTACATAAATACAAGACCCTTCCCCCCTCCCCCCCCCCAACACACACATTTTCCAACAAAATGAATGAGAACTGCCCCTCTATGATAACTTCTTATTTAGAAAAAAAAGTTTTTCTCCCGTGGCCACTAAAAGATGTGTACAATGATGGTGGAATTTTATCTTCATAATTAGAAGAATGCTAAAAATAGCACAATGGGATGCTCTAATAGTACTACATCCGTCCTAAAATAAATGTCGTTTTTATAAAAAAAAGCTAACCCACCCTTATTTAATACTCCTTCTGTTTTGGACAAAAAAATCTACTATATTATTTTAGGATATTTCACTTAAATAGTTTATTTTGAAAAATTAAGATATAAAAGTGTCATTTTATTACTAATGAACTACTAAAAATAATATTTTCTTAAAAAGTTGAATTTTAAACGGGGACTCTTTGCTTGGAATGGAAGAAATATCATTTATTTTCTTCTCTTTACTATCAACAACTCTCTTAACAAAATTTAATTTGAGCGAAATAAATAAGAGTAATTTTGATAAAATATGAACGGATGTTTCTTGAATCCTATAACCATAATTATTTTGAAAAAAAAAAACTTCGCTAAACCGACATTATTTGTGAAGGATGTACTGATATTTCTTAATCTTTGGGCAAATCAAACATGAGGAGGGTTTTCTCCTCTCCCTCCTCCAGTACCACAATTTCAACATGAGAACGTACTCAGGGGGGACTAATCTGTAATTTCCCCCTAGTTTCTCTAGAACCCAATTACTTCTCAATATCCCCCTAAGGCCTAAACAACACAAAAGAGAGGGAAAATTAGAACAAACCATACCCCTTTTCTCAACCGCTGTAACGACTAACGACTAGCAAAGTTTTCCCCCGCTCTCCAAAATCAAACCTACCATAACCAAATACTATTGTCCCCCCCCCCACACACACACACACACACACATTTCATGAAAAAGACCCCATTAATGCAAACAGCTTCAACAACCAAATTGAGCCTACAAAGTTGTTGGATGGATACATCAAACAAGACCCATCTTATAAACCCCTCTACATCATTCTTTAAATCAACCCAAATTTCGTTCATTCTTAATTAGGGTCCTATTACTTCTCTCTCCTAAACCTTTTCCACCACCATGTGGGATTCCCTGCAGGGCCTTTTCTCAAGAACAGAGGAAAATGGTGCCACTAACAATGAAGAGGAGACTCTTCGCTTGGCTGCATTGCAGATTCTGCAAAGGTCTCCGACCCACATCCGAGCTCGAACATCGGTTTTTAAGAACATTGCAGGGGAATTTGAGGTTGTTGATGTCGGTAAACTTGAAGTTGAAGAACAAAAAGCTGTGTTGGATAAGTTGATCAATGCTGTTAATGAGAATGCTGAACTGTTTTTCAATAGAGTTAGACAGCGATTCGACAAGTAAGTTTGTTTAGCTTGATTCATTTAACTGTTCCTTCTTACAAACGAAGATGGATGCTTTGAATTGTTATTTTTTCCGTTCATTGGACCAATTTTCGGATAGTTATTTGAGGATGGTTTAATTGTTTTTTTAAGAATTCTAGAAGGGTATGTCTCCCTTAAGTGAGACGGAGCCCCACTCTCTCGCACATCATCTCACCATTTGGGTTAAGGGGATCCGTTTTACTGAAATGATGGTAATTCTTAAGTTTTTGCCATTCTAAAAAACATACAAATATACTACTTTAGTGTAGTTTTCATAGTTATAATTTAGATTTCAATGTTACAGTTTTATCTCTAAGTATCACTAACTAAAATAGGGTTAATTACATTTTAGGGTCTAATATTTTCGTAAGTGTGCATTTTTTAGGGTTCTCAGTTACAAATTTAGCAATTTAAGGTCGACCTTTCAATTTTATTCTAAAAAGAGGGACGTGTATATTGTAATTTTTGTTACAATTTAGACGAGATTAATTGCAATTTAGGGTTAAATTTCGGTAATTTAGGGTGCAATGCTCCTGGCACGTGACGACTTAAGATCCTCTTTTTAGTTTAAAATGGGAACATTGGATCATAAGTTGCTATAATTGAGATCGAGGACCCTATAAAATGCTATTTACAAAAAAGGTGTAACCCAAAGTACAATAAACTTCTAAAATACGTTCTCCGAAAGAAAATTGATCAAATTGACCAAAAAGTGAATCTTTATTTTGGGAAGGAGGGAGGACTCTCGCTCCTTTCGTGTCCCACAAAAGGGTTGGAGTTTTACTTTTCAATATGTGACTCTTAGGTTGGAGTTTTATTTTTTTTCAAAATATGACTCTTTTCTGGTATGCGGGTGATAGTTTTTATCCCTTGGTTTCATTTGTGGTTGGCACTTGATAAGAGTGATTAGTGATTACTAACGGACTTATCTATAATATGTCTTGTTAAAGTTTCATATTACATTTTTGTAGGAAAAACTTTATGTGTGAGAGAGAGAGTATATGTACTGCTACTGCTGTATTGAGATGGTCAGTGACCTGGGGTTTTCCCCAAGAGTGCCAAATTCGGGTATCATCAAAAAGAGTGACCAGTCGATGGCTTGCAATTGAATAAGCAGACTCTAATGCCATTTTTCATTCCTAGAACCGTCGGCATCGTAAGATCACATGAACATTGTTTGCTAGAATTGATGTCTCCCCGAACTTGTGTTCAAGTTGATTGTCCAACTGTGTCGCATTTGCAGCACTTGGAAAGTAATGATACAGAGTATGCCAAAAGTGTGGCATGTGTTTGATGGGCATACTGTGAAATGTGAATCTCCCTCTATGTCATAGGAAGCAACAAATGAACCATTCGTGCTGTGCACTGGTGTTGTTCGTGATCTATCTACCATACCAATTCAGAAATGGTTTGATGACCATGGGTGTAGTTTCCGATTCTGTCCATGAATAATTCCCCTCAATGACCATGAGACTTGTCACCTCCAACATAATATCACAATTACAAGTAGTGAGCTTCCTTGAACCTCCCCATGCTTCAGACATCATTGATATGGAGGCATCATATGGGTTGTTGCCTTCTAGCATTGCTGGAAAACCTTGTCTGGGCAGCATGTCCTTGGCCTTTGAATGTACTCTTGAAATTCCCTCTAGAGCTTGTAGAAACTTAGCACTTAACTTATCAAAAAAAAGAAGAAGAAACTTAGCATTTGGTCTTAAACGTTGACTCACATGTAAGCTGCTGAAGATTCATTTTTCCTAATCTGCTATAAACGAGTCCTTTCAGGCATGCACACTGTACCACAACTATGTTCCTCCCTACTCTAGGTTGCATGGACACTCCTTCAACCTAACGTATCTGGTCGTATCCGTGACACAAGATACTTCCGGATACTCTAGGTTGAAGGCGTATCTGTGCAACCTAGTCCCTACTTTACCCACAAAAGACTAGATCCTTCATTTCCTTGTGCATACTGTTATTATTTCCACACTTTCCCTTTAGTTTGATTTCTTTGTCATGTGTGCTAATCTGTTTAGCAGTTTGACAAATTCGTATTACTTTTGACATGAAGACTATGGGAAATTAAATCCTTGAGTGTGATCAATAGCATGCATCAATTATATTTACATTTTAAGGCAGTGATTTGGCTGAGAAGTGAAATCATCTCTATTTTCAGTGTTGGTCTGGAATTCCCAAAAGTCGAGGTTCGATTTCAGGACCTGAGGATAGATGCATCTGTCCATGTTGGAAGTAGAGCATTGCCCACTATTCCAAATTTCATATGCAACTTTACTGAGGTAGGTTTGGAAGGGATAAGTGTTGTCCAAAAGTAGGTTTCTGTTTTCATGAAAGATGTGGCTAAATTGGATTGGATTTGAAATGGGATGTGCTATATGTTTACAAATAAAATGCTACAGCCGCATCATTCTGTATCTTTTTTTCATAAAAAAAATGAATTTACTGTTTTACTGTACTGTGTATTACTTTCTGACATTCTCCTTCGTGTAAAATTTTTAAAAAAATGAAAGGCTTTCATGGGGCAGTTCAAGATTTTCCCTAGCAGAAGAAAGAAAATGTCCATTGTAGATGACATCAGTGGTATAATAAGGCCTTCCAGGTAAAGCTTGAGCTTCAATAAGTCGCTTGATTCTTCAAGTCAACAACATGCCGTTAAACAGAATGTTGGCTTGCAGATTAACTCTGCTTTTGGGTCCACCGAGCTCTGGGAAAACGACTTTGCTTTTGGCTCTCGCTGGACGGCTTGCACAAGGTTTGCAGGTATCTAGAATTTACTTAATTCGTGGAATAAGTGCTTAACTTGAACTTGTTCTGGTATGGATAACTGTAACTTTGGGTGTCTAGATTTCATGAAAAAACAAAAAGGTAACATGTATTGGCCATTTATTTGGAATGATCTATGGACAAACTTGACTACAGAAAAATAAGAAACAATATTGATACAAGAAATTCGCGTGGCTTAGCCCATCAATCAAGGTGCTATATTTACACACTATGACTTCACCAGAGTAGTCACGTAATTTCAAGCCTCTGTGCTTTGAACACCATACGTACTCACTGATAAGGTGTTGCTAACCCATGGCATATCACACCCATTGGATAGCCGCAAAAGATCATCGCTAAACCTTTACATAGGATTTCGGAAACCTTATTTTCAGGAGACCAATGTGGAACAACTTAAACTCCAATCACAATGCCTCTAGGACTCTTCTATAGCTCTGAATTTCAATATAATTATAAATCCCAACCATCCAAGGAATTTGGGACACAAAATTCCAAACTTTCTTCTTCATTCTATCTTGAACAGGAAACTTCTTCAAAAGAAAGTTTCATGTATTAATTTATCTATGCACCGTGAACCGTCAACTAGCCATGTATTTTACATTTGTATATATTATCAAAATGTGGAACGAGTATCATGGTTTGAGGATAAATGTCGTATTATATTCTTCACCTAGTGAACTCGTACAGAATGAACAATTTGGGTACATAATGCACCCAGCTGAATTCCATATATAACTGCAGTAACATTAATACTAACTGATTTTTTTCAACTCATGAGTTATTTGTGCGCCAACATTCTATCGACCGGAAAATTCATTAGATTTTGGGATCTGAAGAATGCCTGGAAAATTGGTTGATGTATAAAATTGCTGTAATGAAACCCTTGGACAACAATGGCTGACTAGTGCAATTTCATATCTGTTCAAGTGCAAGTAGTGGTCAAACAAGAAATTCACCACAGGGGCCTTGTCCACTTGTTGTTGATGACATATCACTAGGTCTGTTAACATTTCTTTCAATGAAGCTAAGAGAGGGGGCACATGCTGATGTTTATATTTGGTGGGAGTGATGGTACGGTTGTGGAATGAGTTCAATTGGCGGGTATAATTCAAATAGATAGACCATAGTAGACAACCTTTTAATCCAGATGCACAAACTAAAATATCCTTGCGTGATTGCAAAGTTGAAGTCCATTAGATTCGAAAAGGATTATGAAACGAGCAGCTCTAGAGGTGATTTGTGGGGCACACTCTGAAAAAGTAGTGTCCTGAAGATTTTTTGTTGTTGGTAAATTGTCATTGATGAAGTTGTGTTACTTTCTGAAGATGTCTGGGAGAATAATGTACAATGGACATGACCTACATGAGTTTGTGCCTCAACGGACTTCTGGGTATGTCAGTCAGCAGGACTGGCACATGGCAGAGATGACAGTAAGGGAGACTCTTCAGTTCGCTGGACGTTGTCAAGGTGTTGGATTTAAGCATGGTAAGCTCAAAAAAATCATGTCATTTTTGTGAATGCGTGCCTGGTCCCTTCTTTTATTATATTTTTACATAACACTGATGATCTATGAATTTCACTTTGATACCATGAAAGCTTGATACAGATATGCTAATGGAGCTTTTAAGACGAGAGGAAAATGCAGGAATAAAACCTGAAGAAGATCTTGATATATTCATAAAGGTATATGTTACTCAAGGAAGTTGCCTTTGACTTGCTACCTCTTTGCGGATGTTATTATATCTGTTTTTCGAGAACCTATACTTGTACTTTCTCCTAAGGTATTTTTTTCTCTTTAGGCAATAGCACTTGGTGAACAGAAGACAACTCTTGCTGTTGAGTACATTATGAAGGTACAATATCGGATGCTGTTGATTTTGTTCCTTAAGAATTTTAGAGCAATTTGCCTATTCCTGCATAAGGGTCTTGTTAGATTCTACAACAGAAGTTTAATGATGCATTGTGCACCAAAAGTATTTTATGGAGCTTGTATATCATTCTGAAATGCTTACAAAGATTTTAGGATTGGATATATGTGCCGATACATTAGTAGGAGATGAAATGCGCAAAGGGATCTCTGGGGGCCAAATGAAGCGTCTTACTACCGGTAACTGCCCTGTATTCTTTAATTTATTTGAGATTAGCTTGCTTGTGTCCAATCTACCAAGTTTGACAAATGTCCACAGGAGAAATGCTAATGGGTGCATCACGAGTGCTTTTCATGGATGAGATATCAACTGGACTTGATAGTTCAACTACTCATCAAATCATTAAGTATCTTCGGCACCTCACTCATGCTCTGGATGGGACAACTCTCATATCTCTGCTGCAACCAGATCCTGAAACTTACGAGCTATTTGATGACTTGATTCTTCTAAGCGAGGGTCAAATTCTATACCAGGGACCCCGTGAAGTTGCTCTTGAATTTTTTGCCTCCATGGGTTTCTATTGCCCAAACAGGAAAAATGTGGCTGATTTTTTGCAAGAAGTATGCATTTGAATTTTGGGTTAAGCTTCTGTTTCCAGGAATTGTGCTCTTATCTAACATCCCTTCTCTCCAAATTCAAATCTTTGTACACAGGTTTCATCAGTAAAGGATCAAGAGCAGTATTGGTTCCTTGATGAGCACTATCAATATGTTCCTGCGGAAAAGTTCGTAGAAGCATTTCGATCGTTTTCCCTTGGCAAGTCTTTGTCCCGGGATCTGGCTGTTCCCTTTGATAAACGTTCTTGTCATCCAGCAGCCCTGTCAAGTAGCACCTATGGTAGAAAGAGAGCTGAGCAACTCAAGATGAGCTTTTCCTGGCAAATGTTACTATTCAAGCGGAATTCATTTATCTATATTTTCAAATTCTTCCAGGTAATATTTTGTGTTTTAAGCTACAGAACCAATTCGTAATAGGGGCTATTAAGTTTCATTCCGAATATTTAATCAATTAATAAAAGTTTGCTTGAGGGATCAAACCTAATCGAGGATCCTTTGCCATAGCTATGGTTGAATGACTAACTTGACAAACTTGTTTGAAATTGTGACATAATGGTTAAGAAGGAATTCTCCATTTCTAAACTAAGTCGTATGAGGAGACTTGTCTCCCTTTTAAAATAATTGAAGTCATTTTCCTTCTTTTCAGTAATTGGCAGTCTCTAAAGATCTTTCGTTTACTCGTTTATATTTGAACTGTTGACGTCATTGTTCTAGTTATACATGCTAATACAGGACCAATCCGTTGTTCTTTACAGCTTCTTTTGATTATTTTGATTATGACAAGTGTGTTTTTCCGGACGACAATGCATCACGAGTCGCTTGAGGATGGGGGTGTTTATCTTGGTGCGCTCTACTTTGCGATAGTTATGATCCTTTTCAACGGCTTCACGGAGGTCCCAATGGTGGTAGCTAAACTTCCTGTTCTTTACAAGCACAGAGACTTGCATTTCTACCCATGCTGGGTTTATACACTTCCTTCATGGATTTTAAGTATACCATTATCAATTATAGAGTCGAGTATATGGGTCGCAGTTACATACTACTTGGTCGGGTTCGATCCTCAAATAACCAGGTCTGCATTATTTCATTTGCTGAGTCTTTTCTATCCTCTCTCTTGATTAATAATTTCTAGACATTTATGCTAATAATTTTGAGTGTTTAAAATAAAAAAGATTCATTTGACCTGCATCAAATTTCTGCAGATGCCTGCAACAGTTTCTGCTATATTTCTCCTTGCACCAGATGTCTATAGCTCTTTTTCGTGTGATGGCTTCCTTGGGCCGAAATATGATTGTTGCTAACACTTTTGGATCTTTTGCGATGCTGGTTGTCATGGCACTTGGGGGATTTGTTCTTTCTAGAGGTTAACATAAACTCTCTTTGGTGTTTTCCATTAAACCTACATATTTAGTTTCTGAATGGTCAGGAGTAACTGGTTTTTGTGCTAAACACTTTCATTGTGACAGATAGCATACCTCGTTGGTGGATTTGGGGTTACTGGGTTTCCCCTTTGATGTATGCTCAAAATGCAGTTTCCGTGAATGAATTTCTTGGGCATTCTTGGGATAAGGTAATGTGAATTTAAGGCCACTATCCATGCACTTCTCAGTTATGTTTTTTCCAACGTTAGCTTATCTGCAATTCCCTGTTCGGGAGCAATTTTGAAGACAAGTAGACTACTAAATGTCTATGATGTGGGGGCACGTGAAGTTACATAATATAGCTGTCGGACATGCAAATTGACATGTGTGCGCATACAAAATTAGGATTTCTAGATACACAGTAGAACTTTGGGCCAATTATATTACCAAAATCGCTCAAATTTTAAGTGAACTGAAGTCAAGATCTAAGGAATTTAATTGGCATCAGTTCGACAGTTCCTATGTTGTTGAGTGGTTCATACGAATTCAAAGCCTTTTGTCTTCTAAGAGCAGTTCTTTTACAATATAAAAAAGTTGTTGACCTAAGTGAACTATTCTAAATTGATATTGGGCTGAACTTGAACTTTGGTTAGTAAGAATAGATAAGAACTAATATGATGTTGATATAAGCGGTAACATAGTGTTATTCATCGTGTGGTTCATATCATTTTTGCGCTGATGAAAATCACTATATTCGGAAAATACTGAATATGATTTTTGTTATGTAGCCAACTCCATCTAAAGCTTAACCTGTTAGAGAGGGTCCAACAATGTATAATAGGCTTGAACACTCTCTCACATCCAAGCACACCCGTTCCAGGTGTATAACAACAGGTGTAGCACAAACCAAATTCAGTGCCAGCTTGTGCACTGATAATACTAAGAGAGACAAATGCAAGCTGGAAGATTTGAACCCATGACCTTGCATTAGAATACCTCAAATACCATTTTAAGAGTTTGTAACTAAAGTAAAAACCGAAGCAGTTGAAAGAGGGCCAACAACATATATCATGCTTTAACTTTTATAGAATTGGCAAGACAGTAGTATGGCGGAAAACAGAGTTAACTGCTTACTGGTGACCAGTTATCAATCTTTCACATAAGCTGTGTGATCCATCAAGGTCGTTTTGTTTGATAACTAAGTGCAAAGTTAAATCAGCCCTCTGGCCCATTTGAGTAAGCTTGGATGAGATAACGGATCCTCGGCTCAAGGAAATCCATAATTTTGGTCGTTGCCTCAAATACCAGCCAATTCCACACACTTGAATTCTAAAACATATCTTTTCTTCTTCTGTGACATGTAGAATTTTTTTAAATCATACCCATGTTCCATCTCAGGCCATTTTATCTGTGATTATTGATCTTCTTCCTTTGAGATGTAGAGAGCTGCATCAAATACGAGCCTACCTTTGGGGGTGGTGCTATTGAAGGTTCGCGCTCTCTTTCCAGATGATTACTGGTACTGGATTGGTGTTGGTGCTTTGCTTGGTTATACAGTTTTGTTGAACATCATCTTTACACTCTGTTTGACTTACCTCAACCGTAAGTTCTACTTCTTAAATACATGTATTTGGCACAGGATGGAGATATCAGGAGATACTTCAATAATCATTCTTATCCTGACAAACCATTTCTTTCTACACAGCCTTTGGAAATAAACAAGTGGTTGTTTCGAAGAAGGATGCCAAGTATGAAGACAAGGGAAATGGGAGTGAATCTTCCATTACTGAGCTAAGAGATTATCTACAACATTCACGTTCCTTTGCCGGTTTGTGTGAAGGCATTTTACCTTTGAATATTTTCTTGCTCAACTTAATTCAAATCATTATTAAATTATATTCTTTGCCTTGCTGCAGGTAAAGAAGTTAGATCTCAAAAAGGCATGGTTCTTCCATTTCAACCTCTTTCCATGTCTTTCCAGAACATCAGTTATTACGTGGACATCCCTGTGGTATATCGACAACTACTTCTCTTCCATTTTGCAAATGAACTTCATTTGAGTGAGAAATTCATCATTCTTATCTTACTTTACTTTAGGAATTGAAGCAACGAGGTATATTAGATGACAGGTTGCCGTTGTTGGTCAATGTTACCGGAGCATTTAGGCCAAATGTGCTGACTGCTTTAGTCGGTGTCAGTGGTGCTGGTAAAACCACTCTCATGGACGTTTTAGCTGGTAGGAAAACTGAGGGATGTGTTGAAGGGTCTATTTATATTTCGGGGTACCCCAAAAACCAAAAAACATTTGCCAGGATTTCTGGCTATTGTGAGCAGAATGACGTTCACTCTCCATGCTTGACTGTTCATGAATCCCTAATGTTTTCTGCTTGGCTTCGGTTACCGTCTCATGTTGGCTTAAAAACAAAAAAGGTTAGTTCTACCTATCTTTCTAAGAACCTTCTTATTGTACTATCCTTTCTTTGGCGTTAAGTGAAAAGTGTAATTCAAATTACAAAAAAAATTCTGAAAAAAGTGAATATAGTTGGAGGGTGGGACTTCCTTTTTCCCATTTTTTATTAGACTTTGTATCATCTATCAACTTTGAGTATTATGTGCAGGATTTTGTAGCTCAGGTTATGGAACTTGTTGAGCTAACTCCATTGAGGGAAGCCTTAGTTGGTTTACCAGGGGTTGACGGGTTATCAACAGAACAACGGAAAAGGCTGACAATTGCAGTTGAACTAGTTGCCAATCCTTCTATTGTATTCATGGACGAGCCTACTTCAGGACTGGATGCCAGGGCTGCTGCCATTGTGATGAGAACTGTCAGGAATATTGTCAATACTGGACGGACAATTGTTTGCACTATTCATCAACCCAGCATTGATGTTTTTGAATCGTTTGATGAGGTTTCCTTTTCTTATATACTACTTACTGACTTACTAGATGTAATACTATCATGCTATTAGCTACAGTACGATCTATTCTTATAAGTTACCTTCTTGATGACAAGATACTATTGGCACCTACTAATATTGATATGATAGCTCTTTCTTTCCATTTTTATCTGCTGCCTCAGCTTTTACTCATGAAGCGTGGTGGCGAACTCATTTATGCTGGCCAATTGGGCACTGGGTCCCACAAACTTATCCAATTTTTTGAGGTTGGTCTATTTTTTTGAATCGAATCTCCTAATTAATTCTAACTCAGACCCTCTCCCGTTCATGCTTTACACATATCTGTAAATGCATGATTTGTCTTCATTTTCTATAGAAAGTTCAAGGAGTTTCCAAAATCAGGCCTGGTTATAACCCTGCAGCATGGATTCTTGAAGTTACTTCGCCAACAGAAGAAATCCGGCTTGGTGTGGATTTCGCTGAAGTCTATCGACGATCAGATCTATTCTTGTACGTTGTAGTTTTTACTTTTTGGTTGTCATCAGCTGACGATGTAAGCAGATTTATTTTTCTTTCTTGTTGATGTGTCTACTGTTTCAGGCAAAATCAAGAGGTGGTTGAAAGTTTAAGCAAGCCAAGTAGAGACTCAAATGATTTAGACTTCCCAACCAAATATTCTCAGTCCTACGTTGCCCAATTGCTAGCATGTCTTTGGAAGCAAAATTTGTCATACTGGCGAAATCCACAGTACACTGCTGTACGCTTTTTCTACACTGTCATCATCTCATTGATGTTTGGGACGATATGCTGGAATTTTGGTTCTAAAAGGTTTCTTGTGTGAATTTGTTCCAGCTCTTCATTCATTACATCTCATCTATTCTCTAACTAACAATACTTGATGCTCTTCCTTTCTAAAGGGAAACACAGCAGGATATCTTTAACGCTATGGGATCCATGTATGCAGCAGTTTTATTTATCGGGATCACCAATGCTGTTTCTGTTCAACCCGTGGTTTACGTTGAAAGGTCTGTTTCCTACCGAGAGAGAGCAGCTGGGATGTATTCTGCCTTACCATTTGCATTTGCTCAAGTATGTATGATTATGGAATTCTTTTGTTCTTTCGTGCTATTATTTTCCTTGATCTTTGTCGTACTAAGATAAGCATGTTATTTACACTTCAAAAATAACTATGCAGGTCGCGCTTGAATTCCCGTATGTCTTTGTACAGTCGCTTCTTTACAGCACTATATTCTACTTCTTGGCATCTTTCGAGGGGAATCTTTTGAAGCTTGTTTGGTACATATACTTTATGTACTTCACTTTGCTATACTTCACTTTCTTCGGAATGATGACGATTTCTGTTACACCCAACCATAATATCGCCGCCATAGTAGCTGCACCTTTCTACATGATGTGGAACCTTTTCAGCGGGTTTATGGTTGCTCGCATGAGAATTCCTGTATGGTGGAGATGGTATTATTGGGCAAATCCAGTAGCGTGGAGTTTATATGGGCTTCTAACTTCCCAATACGGCGATGTGAATGAACTGGTAAAGCTTGCTGACAGTGCTCAATCTGTCCCGATAAAGCAGTTGCTTAAAGACCAGTTTGGCTACCGGCATGACTTCTTGGGAGTCGCCGGTATTGCAGTAGTTGGTTTCTGTGTACTGTTTGCAGTGACTTTTGCCTTAGCAATCAAATCCTTCAACTTCCAAAGAAGGTGAGAGATCCGAACCATCATCGGCTTGACATCTAGCATACATACAAGGTAACTAATAAGGGTGCCTTTGGAAGGAAATTCATCAAGTAGATCGAGCTCCACTTTTCCCTTAATATACACAACTGTATGAACATTACAGATTATATATATAGAGTTCCTATTTCGGTGATTATATATGTTAGCAATCGGGCTTGTGACCTGATTATTTACTTCCGTCCACATGGAATGTATTTATATTATTAAAGGTTAATTAGTTTTCTAATCCGAAGGGGTTCGGAATTGACTTGACTTAACCTACAAGAAATAAGGTTTCTTGGTAATAATATAAATAAGACAAGTAAAGGGATAAAACCCTAACCAGTTTACACGCCTAAAGGAAGAAAGCATTTTCCTCTTGGCCGCCCCTTTATTCTCTCTCGTCTATATTCTATCTCACCAAATACTTCCTCTAGCATAACCATCAAGAGGCTTGGATTTGCGGTATAAACCAGAATTGATATTCATACTACGTGATATCAATCCGACGAGAGAGACTTGCAGGATTGTAGATCGTGACATACGTAGATCGTAGTTTAAGCAGAAAGTCTTCTGCTTCGCTCAAAATTCAAGTTCGCAGGAGGTAACTCATGATTACTCTTAGATAACGAACTTGATTGGTATATATTGAGATATAAACCTTCATTGGTATCAGAGCCTATATGTTTGATTGCTCGTTTCGTTATGCCATGAATTACATGTTTTTGTTTTTGGGTTTGTTTAAAAGTTTTACCCGATAACGAACCAAATGAGTTTTATTTTTTTGTTTTGAGAAAAATTTATATGTCTGAGTTCTCTATGACGAGGCGAACAACATACTAAATTCTCGTTGAAATCTGTTGGGTATTTTTCAAAATATCGTAGACCCTAGTTTTGTTGAAAATTGTTTTTTCAAAAAATTTGCATGCTTTTTTGACCTGTTTGTATTCTGTAAAACTGTGGTTTTATGGTCTGCACTTGTAGTACTCTGCGAGGGCTTTCCAACGACATATTATATGATTAATTTGGACTTAAAGTGAACGTTTTACGGCCTCGCGAAGTTGGCTCGCAGATCACGTTTGCGAATCGATTTCCGGGTTGAAAAAATAGGCGTCCTACGATCCCCACTCTCGGTCTTGATGTACGTGCCTCTTGTGGTACTCCTTTCAATGTAAAAAGTACACGACTAGAAAGTACTCAACGAGACGAATCCAACACTACCATCCACGACCTCATTGGAGCTCAGGAAGGCGGCGCGTGAAGCCCACTCTCCGGCTGGACACATGGAGGCGAGCTGTACAGTCAACCAGTCAATTGTTGACTGGTCGATGGTCAAACAGTTGACTGCTAACGTCATCTACCACATCATCAAGTGGAACCCACCGTATTCACACATGGAATGATGATGTCATCAGTGACATCATCGTGACATCAACCCTGCCACGTCAGCGGTGACGTCAGCCCTACATCCAGTCAGCTTCTTCCAGGAAGCCCACACGCGCAGGTGGCGCGTGTGGGCGCGTGCAGTGTCTGTGGAGCTTCGTTTTAAAAACTGTCGGCGCGTCTGGATGTTTTTTGGCCTTCTGAGTCCATTCGTTCCCTCTGTTTTAATCAATTCAACCTGGAAATATTTGTTTTTGTTTTTTCAGTGTATAAAAACATGTTTTTTGATTTTTTAAAAATTCAAAAATAATATCCAGGGGTTGTTTTGTCATTCTGTAACTGTTAGGGTTATTTGGGACTGTTAGGTAATATTTTTAAAACTCTTTGTGAATTTTAAACTATTTTAAAGTCATTTTTAACATAATTAATTGTCGTTTTGAGCTCTAAAATTGCGATTGAGATTATACGAAACCCAATAATTTTATTTTTAGTAGTGAAAATATTTATGTACATGATATGTGCTTGATGGATTTATTCTATCTTATTTCTTTTGTTTAAATTATCAATTTATGAATATTTTCATGTTGTGCATACTTTGGATGTGATTACGAGCCTCACGGATTTTCCCTCCTTACGTGTATGATGTGATTATATTTAGTAATTGATTTTTTAGAACGAAAGTGAATCGAAATATATATGTTTATGCCTTATTTTTTGCAATAAATTATAGTGAAATGACTTCGAAGAATGTAATCACTGACTTTAACAAGGGTGAGAAATGGGATGGCACAAACTATAGTGTTTGGCAAAGAAAAATCACGTATTTGCTAATTGAGCAAGAGGTTCTCAACAACCTAGATACTGTGATGGAAGAACCAGAGATGAGTAATTTGACTAGAGCTGTCAAAACGGGCCTGTGGGGCGGGTTTACCCGCGGGCCTAAAAAGCTCACTGTGAAACGGGGCGGGGCGGGAAAGCCCGCAAATATAACGGTCCTGAAAACCCCTAGCCCAAATTCCCCGCGTAGGGCCGCGGGCAAAACGGGCAAGCCCGCGGGCTTTTGGGTTTATTTACCAATATATACCAATTAGGTAAAAAATGAGTTTATTTAAAATTTTATTTATTTATTTTCAATTATTTAATTTCAAGAATCATGATAATTTGATAGCTTAATTATTGTGAAATGAAATTAAAAAAAATGAAACGGATCCATGGATTTGACATTACAAATTGATACTATTTTGAAACCAAGGAAGTACTGTAGTATATTTGGGGTTACTTTCATCTTTTGAAAAACAAGATTTAATATTTAGACCAATAACATTGTAATATTGTAATACAGTTTACATAAACACATTGAAATGCTTGAACCAAACTCAATATATTTAGGCTCAAATTCAGTTACATCATGAAATGTATTTGCACTTCCAATTACTGGGTAAAAGTTAATTTTGTTTAAGAAAATAACAGTTTTGATAGTTTATTAGTAATAAAATCACATTTTAATCCCTTAATTTTTTACAACACATTTATTTTTAAAGTTTGATTTTAAATTTTTTGATAAGATAAGAGTGAAATAGAAAGAAAATGATGTAACTAATCTATGACGAACATGAAATTAAAGTCTAAGAAATACATTAGAAAACAAACCTATTATTGAATGTGAAAGACCCAGAATATGCGGGCTGCCCGTGGCCCGTCCCACCCCAACCTGCAAAAGCCCACAGCCCGCATGGGCAAAGCCCGAAAAGCCCGCATCCTAACGGGTATTAAAAACACCAGCCCAACCCGCCCCTAATAGGTGGTGGGGTGGGCATGCCCGCGGGCTTTTGCCCTATTTGACGGCTCTAAATTTGACCATCACCCAGAGAAAATGCAGGAATTCCTTAAATGGAAAAAGAAATATCGATGTGGACGCTTTACTATGTTGAGTAGCATGCATAATGATCTGATTGGCGAATTTGAGGATTGCCAGACTGCAAAACAAATGTGGGACGACATTAAGCACATTTATGGGAATACTTATGCTACAAAGTTAAAGACTTTGACTTACAAGTTTGAAAGTTATAAGATTGACCAGAAACGTTACATTCTTGAACAACTACGCGAGATATCCTGAATGATTCGTGAGCTTAAGGCTGCTGGTTCTATCTTATTTGATGAACAGTAAGTTCAAACAATGATTCGTTCACTGCTTGACTCTTGGAGTAGTTTGAGGCGCATTCTAACTCATACAAACTCCATTCAGACTTTTGCAGATGTATCTCACCATGTTGAGCTTGAGGCTTAGTGTCATGAAGCGAATCACGGGATAAGTGTTGCGACTTGTGATCTTGCTCTTGTTTCCCTTGAGGGTCCGCGCAAGTCACATGGGCAACACAAGAAACAAATTAAAGGCAAGAAGACTCAGAATTTGGGCCCCAAAAGTGACAAGATTGCTAAATGCCGTAGAGGCAAAAAGAATATTGCTAAGCAAAAGTGCTACAACTGTGGTACGTTGGGTCATGTTACTCGGACTTGTCCTGAGCCCAAGAAGGTATCCCTTAATCCTATCTCCATACAAAGTTATGTTTGCTCTCATGTTTTATTAGCTGACTCTTTCCCTGTGTAGATTGTAGACTCAGGCTCAACCAAACATGTGACGAGGGATCGAGGAGGATTTGTAGATTATCGAAAAGTTCCTGCGGGTACAAGAAGAATTTTCATGGGAAATAGTTCGTCTGTTGAAGTCAAAGGAGTTGGCTCATACTAACTTCTATTGCGGAATGGACACACATTGACTCTTCATGAAGTTTTTTATGCACCTGGAATTCGACATAATCTATTATCAGTAGTACAATTGCTAGGACATGGATATTCTTTTAATTTTAGTGATGATCACTTTGATATTTGTTTTGGCGAAGAGGTTTTGGGGCATGGTGTTTTGTCAGATAATTTCTTTAAATTAGATTTGTTGGATTCTCATAATTCTTCTATGAATTCTTCTTCTTGTATGGTCTATGATGATTATATCCAAGTTGTGGCATGCTAAACTTGGACATATAGGAAAAGATAGGATGACTAGATTGGCTAGAGAACGCCTATTGGGGTCTCTTACCAAAGTCAACCTACCCTTGTGTGAATCATGTTTAGAAAGCTTGCGGAAAGCCTTTTGGTAAGGCAAAAAGAGCCACACAACCATTAGAGTTAGTCAATTCAGATATTTGTGGACCAATGAATGTTAAGGCACGTCATGGAGCTTCCTACTTTCTCACTTTTATCAATGACTACACACGTTATGGTTATGTTTACCTTATTTTTCACCGCGATGAAGCTCTTAAGTGTTTTGAGTGATTTCTCACAGAGGTTGAGAATCAAAAGGATAAAAGCTTAAAAACTTTTAGAACTAACCGAGGCTGTGAATATTTATCTGATCAATTTAAAGAATTGTGTGAGAAAAATGGAATACGCCGACAGTTGACAATTCCTAGAACTCCGCAACAAAATGGTGTTGCAGAACGAAGGAATCAAACATTGTTGGAAATGGTCAGTTCGATGATGGCACAGGCCAACCTCCCAATTTCGTTTTGGGGGGATGCGCTAATGACTGCCACCTACATACTTAACATAGTGCATTCTAAGTCAGTTCCCACAACCCCTTATGAACTTTAGATATGTGAGAAGCCTAAATTGGGGCATCTTCATCCTTGGGGTTGTGCAGGTTATGTCCATAGTACCTCCAATAAGTTTGGAAAACTAGGCCCTAGAGGAAACAAGTGTGTTTTCATAAGGTATTCAGATACCTCAAAGGGTTATGTTATGTACGGTGGACAACTTGACGTAGGAATGACTGAAACGGAGTCGCGCAATGTTGATTTCATTGAGAATGATTTCCCACGGATAGCTGAAGTTATGAAAGACTTTGAACTTTTTGAGATGGAAGAAGAACATATGACATCTTTAGGCGAAGGTGGGGAATTGCCTCAACCTAATCCTAAGGGATAACATGAGGTTGAGCCTATGGAAGTCGCCAATGAGAGTCAAGGTGATCTTCATCTGAGTGGGAGTACGGATCCTAGTGGGAGTCCGATACTAGAGCGGAGAAGTAAACGTGGAAATATACCTCGTCGTCGATTCGCGATCGAAGAGGAATCTTTCTTAACTACTTCTTACAATTCTAGTGAGCCTACATTGTTCAAAGAAGCTCTTTCTTTACCTACAAACAATGAATGGATGACTGCAATGAAAGATGAAATTTTCTCTATGAAAAAGAATCAGGTTTGGGAGTTAGTTGATCTTTCGCAAGGTCGCAAGACTATTGGAAACAAATAGGTTTTCTGTAAGTCCAGATGGCAACAGTTAAGGCTAGAGGGGGGTGAATAGCCTTTAAAAACTTCAAGGGTTGATTTGTAAAACTTGAAAAATTAGCAGCGGAAAATTTAGTTTTATCAGTCAGCTGAAAAGTTGGTCAGCTGGCTAATATTTTGAAAATGCTTAAGCTGATGAAAGTTGGTCAACTGGCTGACACAACTGTTTTTCAGAAGAAGTTGTTTAATGTTGATCACTGAAAGTAGAGAGAAATTGTAATACAAATTAACTGAACAATTTAGCAAACAATAGTTGTTAACTGACTGACACTTAATTGGTTGAAAAACTTCTTAAGTGTTAAGTCAGTTTGCAAGAATGTAAGAAGCGGCTGACAAATCAGTTGAAGTGGTTCACAGATAAACTGCTACGTCCACTAACAAGTTGGTCAGACTTGGATTTTTGAAGTGCACTAATTTTATTAAAAATCTATTTGATCTTTAATGGATCAGTGTACAACAAAAGACCGGTGTTTGTGGAGAATGATTGAGAGACAATCAAACTCGTGAGACAAACTGACTGATTTCTAAATATTTTGAAATGGATCACTCAGTGTTTGCCTAAACAATAACTAGAAAGAAATATTAATAGAAGAGTATCAAGCTAATGTTTTCTTAGGAAGACAAGGTCACAGAGAAATTTGAAAGTATATAGGCTTTAGACTTCGTGTAAAATTCCTTTTTTTCAAGAATGCTTCCAGTGGGTATTTATAGATAGTCTTCAAGAGTAACCCGTTAGGAACACATTTTGAATTTGAAAATGTGTTTGGCAGATGCAAGATCTCAAAAGATCCTGTGAAATATTATCTAGCAGAATATCTATCAAAAACACAAAGTAGGAAAGTGTCAGTACAAGTATATGATCAATCAAATAAGGAAAGGCAAACTGACACTAAATACGTTACGGTCAGCTGAAGTGAATAGCTGACAAAATAATTTCGGGCTGACCAAAGATAACTTAAATTTCTTGGCTGACAATCAAGTGGAATGATTTTAAGCAAATCTTATTATATGCAAGATTCAACAATCTCCTCCTATTTGCTTAAAACCATTCACTTGAAAGTAGAAAGCCAAAAGTATTAAGTTCCTGCATAAGAGATGTTAGTGCAACAAGCAGATAATATATGAAGAAAAGTAACTAAAAACTTAAAGAAATGCCAAATGTAAACTACAAGTAAAACATGAATTTTAAAAGATGTTCAGAGATAAGAAAGATGAGATATCCAGTTGGCTGATGTGGATCCTTCAGTTGTTCTTGTCTGCTTCAACTGATGGACCAACTTCAGCTTCTCTATCAGTTTCAGCAGCTTCATGTTCTTGCACTTGCTCTTGTTCAGCTTGATTTCCTTCTTCAGCTTCTGCTTGTGCTTGAGGTTCTGCTTGTGCTTGTGCTTCTTCCGCCTCGTGCATCGCCTTTCTTTCTTTGTCGCTGTCGCCTTCATTTACCGGGTGTCACCGGGCCGATCGACATCGCCGACGCCTCGAGAATCTTGTTTTCGCTGTAAGCATTAGCATCGTCGCTTTACGCTTCTTCCTCCTCTGAATGGTTTGAAGCATTTCTGCTTCAACATTGAAAGCTCGGTTGGCCCATTCTTCTTTGGTAGAGCCGGTGGTCCTCGAGAGCAAGATGGTCCTCCAGTCATCCATATGGGCTTCACGAGGGGCACCAGCAGCAATGGTAGCTTGCACCTCGGTGGTGATGATCTGGGTAAGGTTCGAAAGCAGAGAAGCTACTTGCTGCTGAAGTGTAGCAAGATGGTTGGTATGATGGGTGAAAGCTGACTTCATTTGTAAATGGTGGACATACAAAAGATCGAGCTTGGCTGACAGAGAGAGGGAACCAAGGATGGTAGATTCAGGAACTGGTGGCTGAGAGGGTTCAGGCTCATTGGAGAATAGCTGATGAGTATGAATATCATCGTCCTCAGGGTCAGGAGGGAAGAAGACATCCATGGGATAGGCTGGAACTTGGGCTTCTGGCTCAGGTGGAGGAGTAGGTAAAGGCATGTCTTCGGGAAAGACAATTTTAGTGCCAGTAGGATGAAGCAAGGCTTTGGAGATAATCTCCCTTTGTTTTCTGGCTTTCCTACTGGCCAACTGAGAGGGGCTGAGAAGAGACTCATCCTCAGAGGTGGACTTAGAGGAATCAGATGATGAGTCTAAGGAGGATTGGTCCACAGATTTTTCAGAAGAGGGAGAAATAGAAGCATCTTCTGGGGAAAGCTCAGGTTGGGTAGGCTTGATGGTAGACACATGGACTAACTGAAAGGGTGAGAGATGTGTGAAGGGAGAGGTCAGGCAGAACAAACAGAGGGGAGGCCTGGTTTGGGTGAGAGGATATGCTAGTTGTGGGAAGAGGAAGAGAGGCAATGATGAAGAGATAAGGATACGAGGCATCGCCTAAAGGAGCAGCGTGAATCGACACAGTGGGGATAGGAGTAGGAATGGTAGCAGTCAAGGGAGAAATGAGAAGGGATGGAGTGGCTGACACAAAAGTGACTGGAAGGGTATGGCTGACACAACTTGAGCAGAAGAGGGAGTGACTGACACGAGTAGAACTGGAGGTAGAGTAACTGGCAGGGTGATTGAAGGTTGAGGAACCGGCACAGATATAGGTAATGGAGGGAGTGTAACTGGCATTGAAGGAAGTATGGAAGAAGAGGCATCAATGGTGGGATTGAAAGAGGGTAGAGAGATTGGTTGCAAGGTAGATGTTGAAATAGCTGTGGGCTGGGGTGAGACTGTAACAAGTAAGGTTGTGGCTGACACAACAAAGGGAATAGCTGAGGGAGTGATGTGAGGGACAATTGGAATTGATTCAGTAATCAAAGGGGCTGGTTGACTTGCTAATGCATCTAGAAAGGCAGTGCTCATGGAAGCTCCTCCTGGCATGGAGGCCATCCGTCTGTGGAGTTCAATATAGGCTTGGTTGGCAGTGTTAACTGCATCCTGAACATATTTGTTCGTAGCTCTTTGGATTCTGGCTAATTTGGCTGGTTCAACAGAAGGTTGTTCCCAGTCCTGGTTGAGGTCATCATCCTCAGGTAGTGCAAGTCTGCCAACCAGGAAGGGATCATTGGAGGGAAGAGATGGTAGTTCATGAACCTTGTTATAAATTGTCCAGGCTAAATAAACAAGCTCATCTTGAACAAATCTATCATTGGAGAGATAGAAGTTGTTCCAGAGAAAAGGAAGAGGGTCAAAGTATTTGCCATAATTGGCCACTAAATCCTCTTGACTGAGGTTGAGAGTGACAGGATATAACACATAGGGTCTCCTTTTCAGGTTGTGGTCAATGTACTTGACTGGGTTGACAGGGGGTTTTTCAGCTTTCTTCTCCTCATGGAAAGAAAGAAGAAATTGAACAAAGTAAGGCAAATGGTCTATAGGGAAGACCCAATTATGAGGAATGGGCACTGGATTAGCTTGGTAGTAGGAATGTCTCAGATGGAAAGTGGGATTCCTAATAGGTGGGAAAAATTTTATAGGAGCAGTGTTTGGAGATCTAGGATTTGAGGGAGGAGAGGTTGGAGCAGGATCAGTTGTATTAGGAGGGGAGAAAGGAACAAAAGTACCTGGATTGAGTTCAGGATTCCTTCTTTGTCTCTTTGCAGCAGTATCAACTGCCAATGTCAATCTTCTCCTCCGAGGTTGCCTCCTTTCAGGGACTTCAGCCTCTTGCACATCGCCGTTGGTTGGTGACCTCGATTGAGCTCTTGACTGACCTCTGGATGGCTGAATTCTTGTTGGCTGAACACTTGAGTGAACATTTGGCTGAGCAACTTCGACTTGACCATCATCATTGGTTGGATGACACAAGAAGAGCTTGGGTCCTTCTTGGCCTCTGCTGAGCCGGTGGTGCTTCCTGACCAAATCTTCTTGAAATACTTGCTCGCCTAATATCAGCAGCAACATACTTCTTGACCTTGACAGGTTCAAGGTCACCAACATTGATGAGTAGATGCTGAAGAGTAGGAATGGACCGAAGAAACTGATTTATGATCAGGTGATGAGTGAGCCTTGGATTTCCAGTTGCCATGTTTTCCTTGTACTTGGCAATGTTGACTTTTATACATTCCACCAAAATAGCTCCCTAGTTCATCTCACAGTTTTCCACAATCCCTTCCATTAGAAACATTTGAGCTTCAGTGATCTTGTCATGGCCCCCGGATTTGATTATGAGGCACTTGTCCAACACCGTGGCTAGAGCATAGTGAAGTGGAGCAAAACGATGCTTGTGCCTGTCAAAGGCAAGCTCTACTGGTACTTCACCCCTCATAGTAATCCAGCCTGCTCGTTGAGTTTCATTAGGGATGGTATAGGTGGTTGAACCATCATCATAAAGTTTAGGGAATGCTGCAGAGATAGTTTCTGAATCAAACACAACAGGTACGCCTCGGATATTGCCGATGAGAGAGAAAGGATCGACTGGGTTTTAATCCATTCCCATGAAGAACTCTTCAGTTAGCTGGCAGCTGTAGGTTCGAATGTTGAAGGAGAGTAGAGGCATTAACCCATTTGCAGTGACAAGATGAATCAGCTCGAGCCCAAAGGGTTCTGAGTTCAGAGAAACAATGTCTAGAAGACATCCAACGGTTGTGTTCGAAGCCATTTCCTGAAATAACATCAGATAAGTTAAAAGAAACAGATGAAAAAGAAAAGAGAGGGAGTAAGAATAGTGAGTACCAGAAAATCTAGGGTTAGGGTTTTTGAAAGTAGAAAGAACTTGAAGAAGAAGAGGTTATTTGAGAGAGAAACGTTTTTAGAGAGAGAAAGGTAAGTGAAAAGTGAGAGTGAGTGTGTTTTTAAATAGAAATCAGATAGGTACGGACACTTATAAGAGATAGTGGGTTTTAAAAGTGAAGATATGGAGTGTAGTGATAAAGTACACAGAATTTTGGTTTTTGTGATAAAAATAGCAATTTATGACAGAGAGTCATTATCACAATGATGAGCCGTTTTTGTGAAAACACGTCATTTCAACCGCCAGAGTTGGTGGGATAGTGGAAAGGTCATTTTGGCTTTTCAAGAAAGTTTCGCGAGTTCCGAAGGAAAAACAAATGGCGGGAAATAAATGAAGAATTTTTAATAAATTATAGATTAAGTCTTAGCTGAGATACGATCAGCTTTGACTTAAGGCTCAGAGACTACCTGGATATTGACTGATAATCATTGTGTTATTAGCTGAGGAATATAGATATGTCAGCTGAACAATTGTCAGCTAATAAGTGTCAGCTGTGAATGTTTGTCAGCTACTAGCTGACATTATTTTATAGTATGATTTAACCAGGAATGAAGAGAATTTTTGTCAGCTGAAGGTTGTCAGCCGTAAAGTTTTGTTGCTTAAGAGCTTCATGTGTCAGCTACTGGCTGACAAATCTTTCGTTGTGCTACTGGCTGACCATATACTATCAACTGAAATAGTTCGTCAGCTTGATACATATTGGCTGACAAACTGAAGTATACCCTGCAAAGATTAGACAAGCCAAATATATCTTTCTATGACATAATAAGCATTCCTAATTCTCCTCTTAAGAATTCAAATCTGTCAGATTTTAAGGCTTTTGTAAAAATGTCAGCTAGTTGAAATTCAGTAGGAACCTATTCTAGCTGAACATTGCCTTTTTCAACATGATCTTTCAAAAAATGATATTTGATGTCCATGTGTTTGGTTTTAGAATGCATGACAGGATTTTTAGAAACTGATATAGCAGAAGTATTATCACAATAAATAGGACAAGTTCCCATAGGCATTTCATAATCTAGCAATAGTTTTGTTTCATCCAAAGAATTGAGAACAACGACTTCCAGCGGCAATATATTCGGCTTCGGTAGTTGAAGTGGAAGCGAAGCCGAAGGTTGCTTTTTGCATGCCCATGATATCGATCTGTTTCAAGGAACCGACATGTTCCACCGTACTTTTTCTATTAACTCGCAAGCTGCAAGGTCGATCATCGAATATCCAATCAAATTAAAAGAAGAATCTCTGGGATACCAAATGCCAAATTTTTCAGTATCAATCAAATATCTAATGATTCTTTTTGCTGCAATCATATGAGATTCCTTAGGATTAGCTTGAAAACGAGCATATATACACACATCAAACATGATATCTGGTCTGCTAGCAGTTAAATAAAGAAGAGATCCAACTATACCTCTGTATTCAGTTGTATTAAGTGGCTTACCCTTTTCATCAGTGACTAGATGACATTCAACACCCATTGGAGTGTTTGCTGAATTTTCTTCTTGAAGATTGTATTTCCTGATCAGCTCTCTTGTATATTTAGCTTGATGGATAAAAATTCCTTCTTCAGTTTGCTTAATTTGCAAACCTAAGAAGTAAGTTAGTTCTCCCATCATACTCATTTCAAATTTTCCTTTCATAAGATGCTCAAATCTCTTGCACAAAATTTCATTAGTAGATCCAAAAATAATATCATCAACATAAATTTGAACTAGTAAAATATTACCTTTGTGCTTCAAAGAGAAAAGAGTAGTATCGATTTTACCTCTTTGAAATCCTTTTTCCATAAGGAATTTGGATAGGGTTTCATACCATGCTCTTGGAGCTTGCTTAAGACCATAAAGAGCCTTTCTTAGCTTGTAGACATGATCCTTCTTATTAGGATCAATGAAACCAGGAGGTTGTTCCACAAATACTTGTTCTTGAAGGTCTCCATTCAAAAATGCACTTTTTACATCCATTTGGTATACCTTGAAGTCCTTGAAGGTTGCATAGGCAAGAAATAATTTGATGGCTTCCAACTTTGCCACAGGAGCAAAAGTTTGATCATAGTCAATGCCCTCCTCCTGTCTATATCCTTGGGCTACTAATCTTGCTTTATTTCTTGTAACATTTCCATCTTCATCCAACTTGTTTCTGAACACCCATTTAGTTCCAATGACTTGTTGATCTGTGGGTCTAGGCACTAGTTCCCAAACTTTACATCTTTCAAATTGATTCAATTCTTCTTGCATGGCCTCAATCCACTGAGGATCTTCCAGGGCTTCATCAATCTTTTTGGGTTCAATGGAAGAGACAAAGGCATGTGAATCAAGAGTTTCATTTCTGGAGCAACTTCTGGTTCTTAAGCCAGCAAAGGGATCTCCAATGATGTTTGAAACTGGATGATGTCTAGCTTCCCTAATTTCTTTAGGAAGATCTGCAGGATGTTCAGTTTATAAGGGTGGAGATGGATAAATGTCAGCTGACTGATTGTTTTCAAAGTCAGGTGTGTCAGCTGACTGATCAATAGTGACAGGATTAGGATTGTCAGCTGACTGAAGGTTGTCAGCTTGCTGCAGTTCATTCTAGATATTTAGAGTTTCTGCGGGAGGGGTTGAAGATGAAGGATTATCTTGAATTGAACCAGTTCTGTTTCCTGTCTCAAATATTTCAAAATTGTTAGTAACATCAGGAGTCTTATACGACTCAAATAAACTTGATTCATCAAAAGTAACATGCATAGATTCAACAATTACTTGAGTTTTTCTATTATAAACTCTATAAGCTTTACTATTCTTAGCATAACCAACAAAAATACCTTCATCAGCTTTTTCATTGAATTTACCTCTGTAATCACCACCATTGTAGTGAATGAAGCATTTGCACCCAAAGATTTTAAAGAAAGCAATGTTAGGGGTTCTACCTCTCCATATTTCATAGGGAGTCTTACCATGAAACTTGTTTATGAGAGATCTATTTTGTGTAAAACATGCTGTGTTGACAGCTTCTGCCCAAAAATATTTTGGCAATTTTGCTTCTGCTATCATTGTTTTACCTGCTTCAATCAGAGTCCTGTTTTTCCTTTCGGCTATACCATTTTCTTTGAGGTGTTCTATCTTGAAAAGTTATGATCAATTCCATGATCATCACAGTATGTGTCCATTCCAAGATTCTTGAATTCTGTACCATTGTCTGATCTAACACTTACAATCTCACATTCCTTTTGAGTTTGAAGATTTCTGAACAGGGAAGTGAGAATGCTATAAGTTTCATCCTTGGATTACATCATTTCAACCCATGTGTACCTGGAATAATCATCTACAACAACCAAAGTATATCTGTTTCCTCCTAAACTTGCAGTTGTGACAGGACCAAATAAATCCATATGTAGAAGCTCAAGAGTTCTTTTGGTTGAAAGATATGGTTTTGGTTTGAAAGAGGTTTTTGTTATTTTTCCTAAAATACAAGCATCACATTTTTTGTCAGTAGGAAAATTTATGGATGGCAGACCTTTTACCAAATCTCCTTTTGAAAGTTTTGAAAGATACTTAAAGTTCAGGTGTGAAAGTCTTTTGTGCCAAAGCCATGAATTTTTCAAAATATTATTCGCTACCAAACAAATTTGAGTATTGCTATTTAAAGAAAGTAAATCAATAGCAAAAACATTCCTTTTTCTTGAACTAGTGAGCAAAACTTCATTTGTGATGCTATTTTTGATAAAACAGTGTGTGGAGGAGAATGAGCAGCTCATACCTTTATCACAAAATTGTGAGATACTTAGAAGATTGTGTTTCAAACCTTGTACCAATGAGACATTTTCAATTCTTACAGATCCTCTGATAATGGATCCATAGCCAATAGTCTTTCCTTTAGAGTTGTCTCCAAAAATAACAGAGGGACCTTTTGCTGCAATAATGTTAGTAAGGAGTTCAGCTGATCCAGTCATGTGTCTGGAGCATCCACTGTCTAATATCCATATGTCAGTTGATTGATCATCTGCCATTAAGCATACCTGAAATATGAATATTTAAATCATGGTACCCTTTATACTTTTGGGTCCAAAGGGTTAGTTTTCTTAGGTATCCAAACTTGCCTGAAATTAGGCTTCTTAGTTCTGTCAGTAGGTTTAAATCTATATAAGCATTCATGTGACTGATGACCAAAAGTAGAGCAAATATTACACTTGTGATAACCAGGTTTGTCAGTCATTTGAGGTGAATTCTTTGATTCCTTATGGTTCAGCTTAGAGGTCTTAGCAGCAACAAAATTTATTGGCTTGAACTTGTCAGTTGCCTTTCTTCTGATTCCTCCTCTTTGTCGCCTAGGCGACATTTGTCGATCGGTGACATTTGTCGGTTGTTGAGTTAGCCGACCGATTTAGAGGTTTGTGACCGTAAGACCGACAACTGCCTTTGTTCAAATTTATCTTTTTGTTAATGTACCTCTTGTGCTGATTCATGTTTCTGGGATAAGTGAATGGCACAACATTATATGCTGATCCCTTGTTCTTTTGTAGAATCTTAGGTTCACCTTTTGACTGTCTGATCTCACAGTCTTCATCATCCTTTGAGTATCCAAGACCATGTTGGTCTTCATGATTTTTCTGTTGACTGATGATGGTTTCTACAACAGCTTTTGACTTTGAGTAAGTATCAACAACATTGGTCAGTCGAAGATTTCTTTCCACAAGGTCAGCAATCTGGGCATCTGAGATTTTTGCTTGAATCTCATATTTTTCATTGAGACTTTTAAGTTGCAGCAATTCTTTTTGCTGAACTTTGTAAAGCTCATTGATCTTTTGAAGCTCACAGTTTTCTTCAGAAATTCTTTTAAAATCACTAGATAAAGAAACATGGATTCTTTTAAGTGTTTCAAACTTGGAATACATTTCTTGCATTTGTTCCAGTAAATCATCAACACTTGAGTCAGTAATCTTCTCCTCCTGCCTTTTTGAATCAAGACTTACTTTAGCAGTCCTTGGAGAAGTTGACTTGACTTTCTTTTCTGGCTGACTTATGACTCCTTGTCCATAAAATCCATTTCCTATTTTCTTAACCACAAACTGATCAGGTTTGATGACCTTGGTCAGTTTGGAGTTTGTAATAGGTGAGTTTGACAGCTCATTTTAGACCCTTTTGAATATTTTGGACTTTGAAACTCATTTTCTGAATCATATATTGCTGATTCTGCAACAAGACACAGATTTGCTTCTTGCTCAAAATCAGCAGATTCATCGTCAGAATCTGTTTCAATCCAAGTTGCAAGATTTTGATCTTCAGCAACTAAACCCTTTTGTTTTTCAAAATTTCTGGGAGCTCTTTTGTAATACTCATTTTCTGTAAAAGGACATTTTGAAGCAAAGTGACCAGGCTTTCTACAGTTAAAGCACAACAGTTTTTCTTTCTCAACCTTGTCTTCATTTGTTTTGAAGTAAGGCTTTTGAAAGTTTGAAGTAGATGGTTTTTGGAAGCTTGAAGAAGGTTTTTGAGGGTTTGATGAAGACTTTTGAAAGTTTGCTGAAGGTTTTTGAAAGTTTCTTTTAAATGATTTAAACTTTCTAAATTGTCTAGCAAAAGCAGCAAATTCATCTTCATCAAAGTCATCATCTGACAGTGATGTAGAAGTTTTTGAAGTTTCTTCTTCAGCTTGAAGAGATATACCTTTAAAATTTTTCTCAATTTCTTGAGTTTTGAGAACTTCTTTTTCATAAATTTTTAGACTTGCAACAAGGCTACGTATATGAGTTTTGTTCAAGTCTCTAGCTTCCTTAATGGCAGTGACTTTGACATGCCATCTACTTCCCAAACTACTAAGAAAGCGCATATTTAAATCTTTCATACTATAAACTTTACCAAGAGAAGAACATCTATTGCTTACCTCGAGAAATCTGTCGTAGGCATTCTTTAAAGATTCTTTTGGGTCCTTCTTGAATGCATCAAACTCTTGTATGCAATCATAAAGTTTGTTGTCCTTGGTGTTTTGATCTCCTTCTACATATTCTACAAGAGCATCCCAAATTTCCTTGGCAGTTACACAATCATATATCTGCTTGTAGTTTTCATCAGGTGCACAGCACTTGAAAGGATATGTACATACGGCATCCATCCATCGGTAATTTTGTCTTCCTCAGTCCATTCTGATTGAGGTTTGAGGACATATTCTTCTTCTACAGGAGCAAGAGGGTTTACAGTATCATCATCTGCAGCAGAAGATTTGCCAACTTTAGTATTTATTTTCATAGGTTGCATAGGACCACCTTTTACATATTCCATTAATCATTTAAAGACATGATGTAAAATTTAAAGACAAGGTGTGGAATTTAAAGACAATGTAAAATGTAAAGACGGTGTAGAATTCAAAGACAAAGGTGTAAATTTAAAGACAATGTAAACTTTAAAGACAAGGTGTAAAATTTAAAGATATGATGTGAAATTTAAAGACAATGTAAAATTTAAAGACAAGGTGTAAATTTAAAGACATTGTACACTTTAAAGATGAGGTGTAAATTTAAAGATGAGGTGCAAATTTAAAGACATGTGTAAATTTTAAAGACGGTGTAAAATTTAAAGACGAGGTGTGAATTTAAAGACAGTGTAAACTTTAAAGATAGCGTAAAATTTAAAGACAAGGTGTAAATTTAAAGACAATGTAAAATTTAAAGACATGTGTAAATTTAAAAACAATGTAAAATATAAAGACAATGTAAAATTTTAAGACCTGGTGTAAAATCCAATGACAGTTATGCAAGATGTGTGTGCGGACAATTCCCAAGACCCAGGGTTAACACCCCTTACGGGAATGACAAAAATCATATTTTTTTGCAAAAAACGAGATATTTGTGGATCGTTCCCATGACCGGGGTTTGCACCCCTTGCGGGAAGCTATCAAAAACCAGCAATTTTGAAAAAAAGCCATGATATATCTATAAAACATTAAAATAAAATACAAATACGCTGTTACTGCTCGTGTGATGAAGTCCTATAGGGAACACATGTTGTGTTGTGTCAGGCGGTGGGACTATCGGTAGCAACTCTGCCGAGGAATGTCAACCTTTGTTTAAGTCAAAATTGATCTCGGAGGTGTTTAATTGTAGACTGTATACTATCTGGGGCTTCATCTGTAGAATTCGTCCTCCTGTTCATGGCTGATAGTATGTTTATCTAAGGTAAACATGTAACTGCCAAGGTATATCGTGAATTTCTGAAGAGCCTCTTTAGCGTCTCCAGCCTATATCAAAAATCCAAGGAAAGGTGTGAGGAACCCTTGTGCTGGGGGGAGGGGGCGGTAGTGTCGACGCTTCTCAATGTAGAGATGATGATCATGCCGAAGGTATGGGCAGGAAAGGTCTACGAACCAGAGGTAGCGGGACTTGCATGATTATTCTCGTATCAGGGGTGGCAAGACTAATACTAGTGGCACAAAGAGATGATGCTAAACTTCTTCCTTTCTATTATCTTTTCTCTCTCTTTTTATTTTACTTTGCTTTTGCTAATTGTGTAAAAACAAAAGAAGAAGATGTAGTATTATCTAGTAATTATATAAAAGAAAGACATTGTCTTTTGCAAATGCATGCTGTCCTTCCTAGCTGGTAAGTGAATAGGAGGGTGTGGTTGTTTTTCTAGGTATCTGTTGTTTGGTCTTTGGCATTTAGTAGGGTTTACCAGTGAAGAATTTCAATTGAGGTCCCTTCCCATGTGATGCAAATGTTTCTCTTTTGAATTTGACAACAAGAGATTTAAGCTTCTTGCAAGAAAAAAAAAGAGGGTTTAAGCCAAACCCATCTGATAAAACAACACATTGGCTACACGAAATTCAGTAGTACCTAGAAAAACTGGTGTGGCACCAAGGGATAGGGGTGCATTTCCTTTTTCTAATTTTCCATGACTGTCAATATAAATGGGGGCCTTTATCGAAGGACTGGATAACCCGCTTTGATATTTTGGTCTTTGACCCTTTTGTTGAATGCTCGAGCAATTCTTCTTTGATAAGCTCGTGTGTGCTTTAGGGCCAGCAATCTCCACTCATTCAGGAGTGCCAACTCATCGTACCGTTGCTTAAGCCAATCTGCCTCGATAACTTCATTTTCCATCTTTACTCTTAATGAGGGGACTTCAATCTCAAATGGCAATACTGCCTCCATGCCATAAGCTAAGGACTATGGTGTGGCTCCTGTAGGTGTGCAAACCGATGTGTGGTAGCCCCAGAGTGCCAATGGTAATTTATCGGGCCAATCTCTTCCGGTCTCGACCAATTTTCAGATAATGTTTTCAAGGGTCTTATAGACGAATTCAACTGCCCTATTGGCTTATGGCTGATATAGAGAGGACTTGTGTCGCTGGATCTTTAATTAATCCAACACTCAGTTTACTTCTCCCTCAATGTGTGTTCCATTATCGGAGATCATCTCAAAGGGAACTGTGGACACCCCAATTTCGTACCTCATAATATAATATCCTATAATAATGATAATATATATTTTATAAATTTATTGGACTTATAAAAATGACTTTCCATTGAAGTTTCAGTTAACTGGACTTAACGGGAGTTAAATGATAAACATAAAACATATCAGGGCTTAAACTGAAAATATCAATTTACCTTAAAAAAAGGCCCAATGGAGTCTCTCCTCATGCCATGGTGCCGCTTTAAGCCCATGGGAGCTGCTCCATGCTCCTCATTTCCTCTAGGCAGCTAAAACGTTGTTGTTTCTTCAACCGCCCCGTGCTTCTTGCGCTGTTGCGTTCCCAGGACCTCCACCTGGTGCGCCATGCAACCATCTTTGCGTATAAATAGAGGCATCGGGCTCTCTCATTTCTCACCATCTAATGCCCATCATTCACCCTTAGATCACCCATAAATTCATACGCCTTCTCGAAGCCTCCTCTACCAAAGAAGAAGAAGAAATTCTCCTCGCTTTTCACCTTGCAGAGAGCCCTTAGATGATCCAGTCTTTGCCCCCGGCAAGCCGATCATATACCCATACTTATACCCATATTCATACCCATACCCATATTGATCCAATCTCCCCTTCCTGGCGAGCCGATCACATACTCATACTCATTTCATATTCCCTCTCTTGGAAGGACATAAAAAAAAACTCCCTCTTTCAGAAGGACAAAGGAAACACAATCAGAATCTTCGAGCACCTAATGGGCTAAAGCCTAGGCATATATACTGGGTCAGACTTTCACGCTACAAGAGGTAAGTACAAATTTATTTGTCTTGCCCCATTAATATATGCATGTAATGTAAATAGTAGTATTATTATTAGATAATATAATAATAATGTAAATAAAATACTTATGCATGTTGTAAATAATTAATGTATATATATATATATATATATATATATATAACTGGTTTTTCTCTGTTTAACCTTAAAATAGAGGTGGTGACTCTGTATATACATATTTTAGAGTCCACAATGAGACTGGGCGTATTCCACGCGCTTTGATGTTTCAAAGCAACCCGCCTCTCTCTCTCACTCGCGCGCGCGCATATGAGGGTGGGGGGTCGCGAAACGGGGTTCTCACAAGAACTCCATATCGGTATATAATGTTTGTCTTACTTAATTCAATGTGTATAAATGTGTGTGTGTGTGTGTGTGTGTCTATATATATATATATATATATATATATATATATATATATATGAAAGCATGTTAATTTATTTTAAACTCTAAAATGAAACCGAAATGGCGAGTTGGGTGCCTAACCCCTTCCCAAATCGTAACCTAGCCTCCGAACCTACATGTTTTCTAGGTTAACTGGTTTTTCTCTGTCTAACCTTAAAATAGAGGTGGCGACTCTGTATATACACATTTTAGAGTCCACAACGAGGCTGGGTGCATTCCACGCGCTCTGATGTTTCAAAGCAACTCGCCTCTCACGCGCGCGCGCTGGGGGGGGGGAGGGTCGCGAAACGAGGTTCTCACAAGAACTCCATATCAGTAGTATTCAACACATTTTATGGGGCGTCTTCTGCCCACTTTGTGTAGTAGTCAACAACTACCAAGACATATTCGTAGTTGTTTGACCCTTTTGGATGAACTTGTACTATGACATCAATTTCCCAAGTTGAAAAGGGTCAGGGAGCTATAGAATTGTACAATATGTATGGAGGGACATAATGTAGATTGGGAAAACTTTGGTACTTGTCACAATGACATACCCATCGAATGCAACCTATTTCAAGGGTGCTCCAGTAATAACCTTATCGAATTACTTTTTTCGAAAGCATGTGTCCATTCATATGTGACCCACAAGTACCACCATGTAACTGGTCCATGACCTGTTCTACCTTGGATTGATCTATACATAGAAGATTCAAACCCCGATAGTGCCTTTTATAAAGGTGGTTTTCATTTATTACAAATTGAGTGGCCCATCTTCAAAGAGCGATTATTCCTTTCTTGTCCAGATTAGCCGAATATTCCCTTTTCTTGAGAAAATTTCATATGTCCAAGAACCAGGACTCATCGACCTTTTCTGGAGCCATGTCAATTGTAAAACAATACGCATGGGTAACCTTCTTCCCTACCATGAAAGGTTGGACTTTTAAGTCTGATGGAGTTTCGACCAATGAGGCCAAAGTTGCTAAGGCGTCTGCAAAACAATTTCTACCCGTGGCAGATAATGGAATGATATATCATCAAACCCTTTTACCAGAGTCGTTAGCCGGGTATGATAAAATTGTAACTGGGGATCTTTTTTTTTCCATTTTCCTTCGATTTGATTTATAATCATAGTGGAATCACCAAAAACTTCTAATTCGTAGAGCTTTTTCCAAGCCAGCTATGCAGGCTTCATATTCGGTGGTATTATTAGAGCATTCAAATTCTAATCTCATGGCAAGAGGTGTATGAACATCTACGCCATTAATCAACAATATTCCTATGTCGAAACCTAGTTTATTAGCAGCTCCATAAAAGAATAACTACCATTTTGTGTCGTGATCTGTGATCTCAAGAATGCCTTCATCCGGAAAATCTAGTTCTTTAGCATCTTCTGTTTCTAATAGTAAATTTGCTAGGTGATCTGCGATTATGCACCCTTTGATGGATTTAAGGGTAGCATATGTGATGCCACACTCATTGAGTAAGTATAACCATTTAACCAAACAACTGGAGAGCGATGGCTTCTCAAAAATGTATTTCATATGATCCATTCTAGTGATTGCTTTGACATGCATCGTTGGTAAATAGGTTTTTAGCCTTTGTGTTGCCCATACCAGACCATTGTAGCTTTTCTCTAGAGTCGAGTAGTTTAACTCACTGCCATGTAACTTCTTGCTCATAAAATAAATGGTATTTTCGACATAGGAATTCTCTTTTTCATGTATAAGCATGGCTCCAACCGTAGTGTCAGTGAGGTACAACATGAGAGGTTTGTAAACATGAGGGGGAGCTAGAACCAGTGGGCTAGCTAGGTATTCCTTAACCTTTTCAAACACATGTTGGCATTCTTTGTCCCACACCCTATTAGTATCTTTCTTTAGAAGTTTGAAGAGTAGTTCACACATGGATGTTAGTCGTCTGATGATGAAACGGCTGATGTATTGCAGTCGGCCCAAAAATCCTTTGACTTCACTGGGAGTTCTTGGTTGTGGAATATCTATGATAGCCTTTACCTTTGCAGGCTCTATTTCAGTTCGTTGCTCGGTTACTATCAACCCTAGCACCTTTCCACGAGTGACCTCAAAAGTGCACTTCGCCAGATTTGAGCTTCATTTGGTGTCGTCGTAATCTTTCAACGAGTTTTCGATGGTCCTTTAGATGGGTGCCATCTGTTTCAACAGAGTGAATGATCATATCATCCATGTAAACTTCTATTTCTTTATAAATCATGTCATGGAAAGGGGGGTAGTTGTTCTTTGGTATATGGCCCTAACATTCTTTAACCCAAATGGTATGACTGTGTAGCAGCATGTTCCCTCAAGGGGTAATAAAGGAAGTTTTTTCTTGGTCTTCCGTTGTCATCTTGATTTGATTATACCCGAGTATTCCATCCACAAAAGATCTTATTTTGTGTGAGGCTACAACATCCACCACAATATCAATGTTTGGTAGCGGGAAGTCATCCTTTGGAGGTGCCTTACTGAGGTCACGAAAATCTATGTAGATTCGAACTTTACCATTTGGTTATGACACCATCACTATGTTTGATAGCCACACTGCTTACTCGACCACTCAGATAAACTTGACATGTAATTGTTCCATGATTTCTTCCTTCACTTTTAGTGATCATCCAGGCTCGATCCTACGGAAGTTCTATTTCGCTGGCTTAGCATCAGGATATATGGGAATCTGATGTCCTACAATCGATGGATCCTAACTAGGCACAACTCCATAAGACCATGCAAGAACATTCGAAAAATATTTTAATAGGTTGATCAAGGTCGTTCTTTCTTCTCCTTGCAAATAGTTGTCGATTCTGACTTCTTTGATCTCATTGTTCAATCCCAGATTGATGGTGGACAAGTCTTCTTTTACTAATTCCAACCTACGTTCCCCATATTTGGCTACCTCATTGAGGTTCTCGTGAGTGAGGTCCTCAACTTTGGTGCCATGGACATAGCTGGTAGATGACTAATCCGACACAAAAGGGAAGATAAGGGGCATAGTATATCCGAAACGATCCACCAGATCCGCAGCAGTCGGGAGGAGTCCAGTAGTAGTGTACCAATTCTGCAATGGACTATCTGTGATAGCCACGAATTCAACCAGGGTTTTTTCATAGTAAGTATTCCCTTTAACCATTCTCAGGAAACCTTTTTCCAATGAAGTCCTTGCCAAACAAGGCCAAAGCACAGTCTTCTTGGTCTACGACTCACGTGGTTTCAACTGTTTCTACATTGTAGGAGGAGTTACGAGATCCAAAAGCAACTTTTTTCCATCTCACTTGTACCGAGACTCACATTTTCAAAGATTTCCCCACCAGGGCATCTTTCTCTGTTACTATCAATCCACGGTTCGCGGAACATGACATAGGCGACTGTTTCACCTTGCTTCAAGAAATAACTATTTAGGGTCTTTCTATTGGGAAGCATAGGAGGTCCTTCATAGGGCAGATTCATACGAATGACTTTATCCCTTTTACGCTTTTCTTTTGTCACAACAACTAACCCAGTTGGCGTAGGATTATATCCTAGCCCGATGTGGTATATATTATTTAATCTTTTCTTAGATCAGACTTTATCAGAACCTATTGATTCCTACCAAGCCCCAGCCCCGGCATGTAGTTCATTTTTCGAAGCGTGTTTAGCGGAATCATCTCCCCGAATATGATAGTCTTTTTCTCAATTGTAACACCCGAGAAATTTGTGTGCCACCTTGCCCACACGATTGAATCATCGTGTAACACTTTTTTTTATTTGGGTAGGCCAAGATAGGGTCGATATCCTCGAGTTGTTAGCTTTACGCTCGCTATTGTGATAGAGTGCAACTGCGCGACTTAATGTCGTCCGTTACTCGACTCCATCGAGTGTTGTTTGTTTAGTTTTGTATGTGACCTTGTGTGAGGTTCCCGGGATGTGCTCCCGCGCCCCGCGCGCCCTTGGATAAGGGTGCGCGTACGTGCGGATGCAGGACACCACTGCTCTCGTTCCACCCTCCCTTGTTTAGGGGAAGACGAAATCAAAAGTGCGAGAGGAGTGCTGTCTATGTTAGCACGTTGGAATGTGCCTCGGTTGCCTTGAGTGGATTTTGTATCCAATATGGGAACTAATGGTTTCCCGCATCAAGTTATCCCTTTTTTAGGGGCTACCAGGATATGGGAATGCATTACCCTTTCATTCTCATTTTCCCTTTTTTAGGGGAAAACGGAAAAGTGCAAAAAAGGATATTGCGACGCCCCCACTATGGATTTATTAAAAATAGCCTTATGACCCATTCAGATTACTATGGGAGCTTTGAGTTTCCCGCATCAAGTTATCCCTTGTTTAGGGGATACCAGGATATGAGAATACATCACCCTTCCATTCCCATTTCTCCTTTTTTTAGGGGAGAACAGGAAAGTGCAAAGAAGGAGTGTTGCGAGGCCCCACTGAATCTGAAAGTTTTTAGAGTCGCCATCTTTATTTTAAGGCAAATAAAGCAAAACCAAAGAAAAGAAAAATAAACCAGAGAAAAATAAAACGGGTTCGGAGGCTAAGTTACGAGTTGGGAAGGTGCTAGGCACCCAACTCGCCCTTTCTGTCTCTAAAATGGTTATTGGCTGAAGTATGCTTATTGTTATATTTATCTCGCAAATAAATAAGGTATTAAAAGACACGAAATTTAAACAAATACATTCGTGGCTACATTATTTACGGACTCACAGTCGTTTCCTTGCAATAATTACAGACATATTTAAGAATATTTGGCCATTATAACGGCTCTTTTACATAATATTTTCTATTCTAATCCGGGCAGCACAACGGCTTATATTGGCTACATTGCGCCGGATTTAAATAACAACTTTTTTAAAAAATAAAAAAAAGACAGAAAAGTAAATAAATAAAATAAACGGTGCCCTTAAAGGTTTTACCTTTTAGAGCGACGGTGTGCTCGCTCTGTCCTTCGGGGAGAGGGAGTCTTTTGTTGTTTGTTGTGTGTTTGTTGTTTTGATTTGGGTAGAGTGACTGCTTATTTGGGTAGGTTTTGGCCTTTTTGGTTGGGCGGAACATAGGCTTAATTTTTTGACTTTTCAGCTCGTTACTCGGGCAGAGTAACGGCTTACTTTGGGATTTTTGGGCCGGGGAAATGAGGTGGATACCTAACAATTAGGTTAGGGATTACTTATAACCTATGGGTTTTGATTTTGGGTTTTGGCGGGGTTTGGAGATTATAGGGGCTTCCACTCACCTATCTCGCACCTCTCGTATTAATATAAATGAGGAAAGAGAGGCGGGGGAAATGAGCAGACACGCTGGATTTCTTTGATTTCTTCCTCCCGCACCACTTGTACCTTGCGCTCAGAGTTGTACATTTTCCATCTGAGACGCAGCTACAGTGAATGTCTTGGTGCCACCAAGGGGACCCTTGGTGCGGCACCAAGCAGCTTTCCAACTTTCAATTTTGTGCACTTTCCTCCCCTGCAGTTCACTGTTTCGCGCATCATGCTTTTCCTTTCGCATTTTTAACTCATGTAACTTGACATTTGTTAAGTTTCAACAGTTCTTGATATTTTATGTCAGTCACATACCAGGGGTACGAAATTGGGGTGTCTACAGAGCCCCTCAACGATGGAGTCTACGGGTAACCCAAGGTTTACTGAGTAGACGAACATCGTTGATAAACAAGAGACTCTCCAATTTCGTTCATTTAATAACGGGAGAATGTAATTGGTAGCAGTTATAATGCACAGTGAACATGCTATCCAAACTCCATAACCTAGACTTTTTTAGTCGGTTATAAAAAATTATCGCAGTTTTAAGCAGATATGAATTTAATGTGCTTTGATGGTCGGACCTATTAATGTAGGCTGCCTATGTATTCCCTATTAAAGGAAATCAGACCAAACGTAGTTCAGGCCAAAACCTAAACTATCACTCGTACAACGGTTGGGCCTACCGTGATAGGCTGCCTACGTATCCTTAAACAAGGAATCAGACCGAAACGTAGTTCACTCAGCTGGGGACTAAATGTGGCGGTGTAAGTGTTGTGGTGCAAGTGCGTCAATACTAAATGAGCAAGTGCGGCAAAGCTTTATCAAATGAGTACGACAAGGGTAAATATGTGTTGTGATGGTCGCGTCTACCGTGATAGACTGCCTACGTATCCTTAAACAAGGAATCAGACCAAACGTAGTTCGTCTTGTGGCTATGCGGAGTGAATTGTTTCCTAGAACTCACCTCTCGGAGAACAAGACCTTTCCCTATAAATCCGTGGCTGTGTACCCCTTAAAGGAAAGTTTCCCACACAGCCAAAATGCATGGACTGTATTGCCTCCTTAGGAACTCAGCCTTCAACGAAGAACAAAACCTTTCCCTATTAATCCGAGGCTGTGTACCCCTTAAAGGAAAGTTTCCAAACATCATACAAATGCACTATTAAAAAGGAAAATACCTTCCTTTCCTTTACCTTTGTCGTGTCTATGCAAAGAAAATTGTCTGGCGATGTTGCTTTGATGTCCTTCGCTTTTTCTTGTCCGCTTGTGTTTTCGGCTTTAGCCGGAAAAATTTTTCTTGTTGTTGCATTTTCTTTCTTGCTCCTTCTAACCTTGGTCAGAAGCTTCCTTTTTCTTGCTGTAGCATCTTTTGGTATCAGCTGATATCATCTTTTCTTTGCTGTTGTTTTCTTTTCGCTCCATTTTCTAGTTTTAGCCGAAAATGTCTTCTTCTGCCGCCGCATTTGTTCTTGTTGTATGTACCTGAAAATTTTTCCTTTTTTTTTGTACATGCATTTCCCCCTCTCCCGATTTTTTGTTGTTTTGTTGTTTTTTTTTGTTTTTTGTTTTTTGTTTTTTTGTTTTTTGTTTTTTTTTTTTTTGTTTTTTTTATTCTGCATGTCTGCCACTTTTCTTTATTTGCATGCTTATTACCTCTTTTTGTTTTTTTTTTGTCCGCCAAGATATACTTCTGATCTGCTAGATTTTGACACTGTTTGACACTTTTGAAGCTTTCCTGGCTTTATTAATGATGCATGTGCATGTCCTTTTTATGTCTACATGATGTGATTAAGTAATGATGCATGAAATTTATATGATTTATTATTATTATTATTATTATTATTATTATTATTATTATTATTATTATTATTATTATTATTATTATTATTATTATTATTATTATTATTATTTTACGATGCATGATTAAACTAGTGGTCACTATTTGACCTTATTATGTATGGTTTATATTACAAATGCAAATGAGGCAAAATGATGCATGTTTATGTTGCAGGGACGTAGTAAATACCATAGGAATATTTATTTTCATGAATGGTGACATTTTATTTTCTTTTTAGCGCATCCCTAATGCAGCTTATTGGATAATAAATACAAATGATGGATACATGTACTACTTTATTTAATGCAAAATGTGATGCCTAAAATTATAAGATACTTATGATGCATGTGTATTCTTTATTCTATCGTGCATGCAATAATGCAAAATGCAGTACATATCTTTAAAATGCAGAGCAAACTTTTATGATGCCTAAAATGCAAAACGTTTATTTATATGCAAAACAGTACAATTTTTTTTTTTTGGTTTTGTTTTGTTTTGTTTTGTTTTTTGTTTTTAGCTTTTTAGTTTTCTTGTTTTTTTTTTGTTTTTTTTTTTTTGAAAACCTGTACAAATATTTACAATGCAATCTAATTTTATATGATGCAAAATAAATAAAAAAAACATGCAGACTCAAGACGCACGCACAAAGCAAAGCTATACCGACCTAACGGGTAATGGCATGCTGTATTTCCAAAATGGATTTTAAAGGAAAATACCTTCGGGTTCGAGCGGGCTTCCCTTTTTCTCTTTTTTTTTTTTTTTTTTTTTTTGTGATATGTGGGGAGAGGAAAAGGTAGTTATTTCCTTATGTTCTCGGTCATACCATTGTTGCAGGGCTATATTAGGCTAAGGCTATTCTCATAATCCCTGCATTTCTTTCACAATCAGACAAGGCAGCAGTGAATGGTCGGAATCCAAGTCGTCTGGCTGTTTCAGGACAATGGCAATGCAGATGATGAATAGGACGAGGACACTTCTGGTGCTCCTCATGAGACTGAGCCTTTTCTGTGCCTTGTAGAAGAAGTATATGGGACCGGCCGGGCGGATGCCACAGACATTGATGGACTGCTCCGGGGCTTAAGCTGCAAATGAAGGATATTTTTGGGGGAAACAAAGGGGGTAGAGGCAATAATAGATATGTACAGACAATTAATGTATAACCTAAATTTCTTTAGCAATTATTCCTAAGTTTCACCTTAGGACCCGGAATATTATATTTTAGTATTTTATTGTAAGCTTCCTGTCGTGGTTTTTCTTTTTTCTTCTGTCAGTCGAGCCCCTTTGCCTGCTGAAGACCTGGAGGTAAGATGCCGAGGTTTCAAAGAGTGCTTTCACTCTCCTTATTCTCCTGATATATATATTTTATTTGGCTCTAACTTTTGCCTAGGCCGCTCTTTCGGGTTTTTAACCTAGCAAGCCTTTATTATTTTTTTTAATTATATGCTCTAATTTTTGCCTAGGCCGCTCTTTCGGGTTTTCAGCCTAGCGAGCCCTTATTTCTTCTTTTTTTATTTATTTTTTATTTATTTATTTTTTTTGTGCCCTAACTTTTGCCTAGGCCGCCCTTTCGGGTTTTTAGCCTAGCGGGCTGGAGAGGGAAACACTTGTCGGACAAGGTGGCTTAAGCATAATACCTTTCGTTGAGATTGGAGGGCTGAACAAGGTCTCTTTTTTTTTCCTGGCTTGTGAGGAGTACGGCATCTCCTGACCGGATCTCTTTGACAATATACAACACATCATGGAAGACAATATACAACACATCATGGTAAGACATGGTAGCTTTTTTTTTAGTAGCCCCAGACGGCATGTCATGCTAGCAGTAGGTCTCCCCAAAGGGGTGGTGAATGAGGTCTTTTCTTGGTCTCCTGCTGCCTTTGATTTGACTATAGCCCAGCATGCCGTTGATAAGGAAAACTGTTGGACTTGAGAATGGTCACTATATTGGAGAACCAGATCGGGTATTTTCTCTTCTTCCTTTTTTTTTACTTTTTTACTTTTGTTTTTTTTACTTTTGTTTTTTTTACTCTTTTTTTACCGAATGAAATTGACGTGCGTTTCATGATTTCTCTTTTTGACTTGTAGTGATCATTCTGCTTGATGCGGCTTTGTCTTTGTCGGATTGGTTGAGCACCCGGATATATGGGGATCCGGTGCTCAACCATGGCTGGGTCTACCCTTGACACATCTTCATAGGACCAAGTAAGCATGTCCACGAACTCTTTGAGGAGATCCGTGAGTGATATTCTTTCCAGAACCTTGGAGGGAGTTGCCAATTTTGACTTCTTTTGATTTCCTTGTCCAGCCCCAGATTGATAGTGGATCAGTCTTCAGTTGCTGTTGATGATGTTGTCTCTGGTGCTCTGCTGACTTTACAAGCTCAGGCAAATAATTTTTATATCTTTTGGGTCCTATTAAATGACTCATTATTATAATTATTTAATGCGTCTTTTAATGTAGGTGCAACTAAGGAATAAGCAAAGACGTTTAGATTATTATTAAAAGCACACCGTACAGGGCTTATTACATTATTGAGGACCTAGGGTTTGAGATCCTCAATTTTAGGGAGCGGATCGGTAGACCAATTGATGTCTTGTGAAATCCGGGCAAGAATACCCGAGTATCAAGCTAGTACGGTTATCGATCCCAGGAATGCGCGTAATTCTCACTCCAACTAAGTACCGAAATTAGGCTAATAATTATATTTGAGCGAAAAGAAATTAAATTAAAATCTAAAAATATAAACAACCTAAGAAAGCAATTAAATCTATACTATCGCGGAGGTGGTTTGGCAACAACAAATCAAGATAAAAATATAGGAATGCATTATTTCTAGTAGGCGTCAAAATATTCGTGGGCCTATAATATTCGCTACGGGCTCTCGTAGTCTATACTAGTTCGAGGTTTAAAGCAAACACCCAATTAATTTTCGAATTAATAGTCTCAGACCCAATTAAAAGCTTCACACAATAATAACCAACGCGGGGAGCTTCTCGTGATCGCCTACGCCTATCCTACCCGGGGAAGTTGTCATCAACCTCAATCATGTTGACAAAACACCAACTTCGAGGTAGAGGGTTATTGATTATACAAAATTTGGTGCTAGGAGTGGGCTTTTCAATAACCTTATCATCTATAAGATCTGAATAGTATTTTTTAGCGGAAACCTAACATTTATCGGTGAGGTGACCACTGCGGCGATGATATTCACAAGATCTTGAGCATGATTCGAGGGGTGGTGGCTTATAATTTTCCATAGGCTTTAACACTCCTTGTGCCATTAGCCCTACAAGATCGGAGGCTTGGAGCTCATCATAATGGCGGTTCGATTTAGAAATTTACGCTCGGGCCATTATTTCCTCATTCGTGTTGGCAGACCTATCCGCTCCATAAGACCATGGAGCAGTGCCATAATTTTGGGTAGAAAAAGGGGCGATGCATTTCCTACCACATTGACGGTTGGCGCGGGTGTGGGCGCGTTGTCTTCCACTTTAGAGTAACGGAAAGAGGTAGGAGGTGTATTGGTTTGTAATTGTCCTGTCCGTATATCATCATCAATACGGGCTCCTATCTCTACTATTTCTTTAAAATTGGTGTAGGGAAGGTACCGCATGTGTTCCAGGTAAATGGGCTGGAGGTTTTTGATGAACATTCGGCATGACTCATTTGGATCAGTCCGCAAAGGTGCGAGCCAACTTTCTTTTCCACTGACCGCGAACTTCAGACAAGTTTCTTTTTCCCTCTGGGTGCACGATTCAAGGTCCCTTCTATTTTCGTGGACTGTGTTGTCTTTGTACCTTTCGAGGCCTATCTGGTCCCACGTATTCATGGTCTTTGCTATGAGACAACATTAGCCATTGTTTAGCGACCCTATTAGGGTGAGGTGAAAATTGGAAGCCATAGCCTCAAAGCTAGCTCCCTTATTGCGCATGCCAGTGGAATAAGATTTTAAGTGGGATATAGGGCATCCAGTTCCATCAAATTTTTCTATGTCGGGCATTTTGAATTTGAAAGGCAATACTGCCGCAAGTTGTAACGTCAGTGCCCGCGTAGAAAATTCCCCTTTGTTGAGAAGCTTGAGTATCACAGTCTTTATATTTTCCACGTCGGCCTCTATTTTGGTGGTGGGGGAGTTGGATTTTGGTATATCTTGGGGATTAGGGAAGCTTTGGTTAATTTCAATGTGTCCGTAAGGGTTTTGGGCTAGGATATGGATATTGGGCTGGTGGATTTTGGGTAGGATAAGGGTTTTGGGTTGGTGGATTTTGGGTTGGTGGATTTTCGATGTGATATGGATTTTGGATGGTTTCGGCTAGGCGGCCAGGATCATTATAGGGTAAATAAGTGGTAACTTGGCCTGGCGGGTTATAATTTTGTGGGTCTGTATATGGGTTGTTCTGGAGTTGGTTGGTTATGGGAACAGGGAGGTCATTTGGGCTTTGGGAAATTTTGGTGTTTGGGGCAGGATATAAAGGATAGGACGGGTAAGGGCTGATATTTGGGTAGTAGGGACTTGGTGGAGGATTGGGATTTGGGGTAGTGGCCATATTTGGTGGGTTAGTTTTTGGCTGAGGAGTTGGGTTTGGAGGCACGTGGGATGTTGATGTTTCCTGGGGGACTGTAGGGGAGGAATTTACCTCACCACTGGGTTTTTGACCTTGTATAAGACTTGCTATTTGGCTTAGCAAGCGTTCATTTCGTGCATCCAGATTCTTGTCTAGCCATTGTTGCATTGCCGGAGTCGGGCGTACCACGGAGCCCTGAATGCATGCACCCATATCGGTTGCTCATCTGCTTGCCATAATCTTGGATGTTCTTTACGAGGCGATTACGCCTTGTCGATCTAATATTGATACCTTACGATTTACGCACTACTTTCCCGTATCAATCGGCCAGTACTATCTCTGCCTTTCCAAATTTGGCACATGTTTCTGAGGAAAATGGGTTATGGAGGTATCAGGAGGCTGGCTGAAGGCTTTTTGGGTTTGGAGTACAGCGTGCCTTTATTAGTATATTTTTTTATTTAATTGTTCCGATCCCTACAATTGACCGGATAAGCACCTGCTTTATTTTGACAATCTCAGGACTTTTCCTGGAATAGTGGATTCTTTCTCCGAGTATAGGACCAACGTATTCCACACGCCTTTCGACTCCCAGGTGGGGGTCAGGCGAAGGGTCTATACTCTTTCCAGGATCCACCATTCGAAATGGTCTAGGTCGAGCATCAGAGAATAATAAATCAGCCCCTGTTTATTATTATTTTTTTGTTGTGCATTTATTTTCTTTATCATTTTTTTTACTTGCGCATTTTCTTTTTTGACAATTTTTTTTTATTTTTTTGTATTATTATTATATTTTAACAGGGGCTGATTCACAATTCAAAAATGCAAAAACCGGTCGGTCAATGAAGTGTCCTGAGAATCTATATGCATTCTAGCGTTGGCTCATGCAGGGGGTAGGCTGGCCATGGTGTAGGGTAACAGTTCGGAATATAGCTATATGCATGTGCGTGTGTGTGGTATCTAGAGAGCAGTAAAATTTTTATTTATTTACAGATATATAAACAGAAAAAAAATAAAAAATAAAATAAAAAAAATATGGTCTGTCTTGCTGTTTGTGTGGATTTTCTCGGCTTTTTAGTTTGGACGTAAGCAAGCAAGTACACCACATTAAGAAATAGAAAGAAAAGTGGGAAACTATCTATCCCTATTAATTACAAATTTTGGTCATATGCCCCCAAAGTAAAATGACAGAATGAATGTAAATATGTACAAATGTACAGAAATAAATGAAAAAGAAAATGAACTGAAATAAATAAAAATATAGAGCCGGAAAAAAGTAAAGCCCCAGCTCTTTTGTTGTACTGCCCGGAATTTATTGTAATATATATATATATATATATATTATATATATATATATATATATATATATTGAATTTTTTATTATTATTATTTTTTTGAATTTTTTTAATATTCTTAAACACACATGTAGCTTATCGGAGAAGCTGCAAGATGGAGGATCATATCCACAAATATAGACACGGATGTATAGGAACACTTTATTCAAATGCGTAAATTAATATAACAAGCATACTTTAGCCAAAAACAAATAAAAATAAACAAGTTTTATTTTATGAGTCTAACCCTCCATTTTATTTAAAATAAAACAACTCCCAGCAGTCGCCACTGTGAGGTTCAGGGACGGGATGTGCTCCCGCGCCCGCCCTTGGATACGGGTGCGCGTACGTGCGGATAAGGGACACCACTGCTCTCGTTCAACCCTCCCTTGTTTAGGGGAAGACGAAATCAAAAGTGCGAGAGGAGTACTGTCTATGTTAGCACGTTGGAATGTGCATCGGTTGCCTTGAGTGGATTTTGTATCCAATATGGGAACTAATGGTTTCCCGCATCAAGTTATCCCTTTTTTAGGGGATACCAGGATATGAGAATGCATTACCCTTTCATTCTCATTTTCCCTTTTTTAGGGGAAAACGGAAAAGTGCAAAAAAGGATATTGCGACGCCCCCACTATGGATTTATTAAAAATAGCCTTATGGCCCATTCAGATTACTATGGGAGTTTTGGGTTTCCCGCATCAAGTTATCCCTTGTTTAGGGGATACCGGATATGGGAATACATCACCTTCCATTCCCATTTCTCCCTTTTTAGGGAGAGCGGGAAAGTGCAAAGAAGGAGTGTTGCGAGGCCCCAGAATCGAAAGTTTTAGAGTCGCCATCTTTATTTTAAGGCAAACAAAGCAAAACCAAAGAAAAGAAAAATAAACCAGAAAAAAATAAAACGGGTTCGGAGGCTAAGTTACGAGTTGGGAAGGTGCTAGGCACCCAACTCGCCCTTTCGGTCTCAAAAATGGTTTTTGGCTGAAGTATGCTTATTGTTATATTTATCTCGCAAATAAATAAGGTATTAAAAGACAGGAAATTTAAACAAATACATTCGTGGCTACATTATTCTGGACTCATGACGTTTCCTTACAATAATTGGACATATTTAAGAATATTTAGCCATTATAACGGCTCTTTTACATAATATTTCCTATTCTAATCAGACGGCACGGACTTATATTGGCTACATTGCGCGGATTTAAATAACAACTTTTTTAAAATAAATAAAAGACGAGAAAAGTAAATAAATAAATAAGCGGCGCCTTAAAGGTTTTACCTTTTATAAGCGGCGGTGTGCTCGCTACGTCGCTTCGAGGAGGGAGTCTTTTGTTGTTTGTTGTGTGTTTGTTGTTTTGATTTGGGCGTATTTGTATTTATTTGGGTAGGTTTTGGCCTTTTTGGTTGGGCGGAACCTAGGCTTAATTTTTTGACTTTTCAACTCGTTACTCGGGCAGAGTAACGGCTTACTTTGGGATTTTTGGGCCGGGGAAATGAGGTGGATACCTAACAACTAGGCTAGGGATTACTTATAACCTATGGGTTTTGATTTTGGCAGAGTTTGGACGGGGTTTGGAGATTCTAGGGGCTTCCACTCACCTATCTCGCACCTCTCGTACTAATAATATCGGCAAGAAGAAACGAGCTTCGCTGCGATTAAAATCGCGGAGGAAAAATGAGCGAATAAAATGAGAAGCCGGAGGCTTCTATTTATAGTGATCGAGCAGGACACGCTGGGAATTCTTTGATTTCTTCCTCCTGCATCAGCCACTTGTACCTTGCGCTTCAGGAGTTGTACATTTTCCATCTGAGAGGCAGCTATAGTGAATGTCTTGGTGCCACCAAGGGGACCCTTGGTGCGGCACCAAGCAGCTTTTCAAGTTTCAATTTTGTGCACTTTTCTCCCCTGCAGTTCACTGTTTCGCGCATCCTGCTTTTCCTTTCGCATTTTTAACTCCTGTAACTTGACATTTGTTAAGTTTTAACAGTTCTTGATATTTTATGTCAGTCACATACCAGGGGTACGAAATTGGGGTGTCTACACCTTGGTGAGCGTAAACACCCCAATTTTGTACCCCTGTTGGTAACATTCTATAAAATGTTAAATCCAGTCAAAAAGGACTAACTGATGTTAAGTTTTAGGGGTTCAAAGTGTTAAAGGATGGAAGAACTGACAAACAAGGAACAACATGGGGGTAAAGTGTTAAAATAGAAAAAAAAACAAAAAGGGGAGAAGCCTATAAAAACTTTGGGCACTTACGCCCAAAGTTGTAATAGGCAGTGCCCAAATCCGTTTACAGTGTATTCTGATTTGTTCTTTGGTACAACCTTTTTAGCATAGAGTACAACATTTTTATGCATGAAGATAAAATATTTGTTGTTCCTCCGCTGTTAAGGATGCTTCTTCCCAACCTATAAATAGAGGCTCCCAGTGCATAAACAAGAGACGAAAATTTTTACGGAAAAAGCAATCAAAATTTACGGAGGTTATTCTCAGATAAATCCCAAAGCACCGTTAAGCTGCCAAAATCCTCCCTAAACACTTATACTCTCCGACCAAAGTTAAACCTAGTTACCTGATTAGTTTTCTGCCCTATTTAACTGGTTCCAAAAACCCGAAATAAGCAGTTACCATGCCCGATTTTAGACGATATATAAAGCAAAAGCAAGCAATTACACTGCCCGATTTCAGACGCGACATCAAGCAAACGAAAGCAGTTGTTCCGCCCGGGTCTCGAGGCGAAAAACAACCAAAGCAAGCAGTCACGCTGCTCGAATTCCGACAATACAAAACAAAATATGAAAAAGACTCATTCTCCTTAAAGGACAGAGCGAGCACACCTAAAGCCTGCCTAAAAGTGAAGTTGATCCGAGATAAAACCCTCACGCTTCAAGAGGTAGGTACCATAAAGTTAATAGCACTAAAATAAGTCGTTATTATGACCTAAATTTCATAAGGCATTATTTGTAACTCTAACATGAGGCTGCTATAAGTTTCTTTATTTCTCTTGTCATATATATATATATATATATATATATATATATATAGAGTATATTTAGCCAAAAATCTATTTTGAGACCGAAAGGACGAGTTGGGTGCCCAACTCGTAACTTAGCCTTCGAACCCTTACAAATCTGGTATATTTGGTTTTTCTTTGTTTATCCTTAAAATAAAGATGGTGACTCTGTTATACATATTTTGAGTCCACAAATTGAGGCGGAGCATATTCCACGTGCTTTAAGTTTTGAAACCACCCCGCCTTTTCAGTGGCGCGGACCGGTGCGAAACGGGGCACTCACAGTGAGTTACCTCCCGAGTTAGCTAGACGTGTTAAACATGTCTTAAATTGATGTTCGGTAGCTCGGTTCATAGGTTGACCTTGCTCGTTTATGTCTGACGCTTCCATCGTTGTTCGTGTTCATGTGGGTTGTGTCGGTGACCGTTTGGGTCCCTTCCGACTTCGTTTTGATTGTGGGATTATCCCCGGTTGTTGTGTGAACCTTTAGGGGTTTTTTAGGACTTCTTCTGGAGAGATTTTTGGTCCAGGAGTAGATCCGACAACATGTGAGATGTTGAGAGCAACCTTTATTTTGGAAGCTGAGGGGATGCACTCGCATCCAAGGGGAGGATGTGGCTGCATGTCCCCGAAGACAGCAATGTGCAATGTGCAGATTTCGTTTTTGGGTTGGAAATTCCTTTGATACCCTTAAAATACCCCCTTTTTCACATGTCCACCCAATTGAGGGGTAATTTGGTCCCCTATCCACCCTTTTAGATTTGATTACTCTTTCCCATCTCTTCATTTCCACCTTCAATAGTTAGAGGAGAGAGAGAGAGAGATGTGTGTGTTCTTGGTGTATTCCAACAATTCCTGGTGATCCGACCATCTGATCGACGAGCCGAGACCGCCATCATGAAGCTCTCAGCGAATAGAGTTTTTCCCTCCGGTTCGTTTTCATTTTCATTGTTGTTTGTGGGCTGAAATAGGTACGTTACTAAATCCCCTACTTTCTCAATCTAGCTTATTTTGATGCTAGGATGTTAGAGGGTTGTTCCTTTTGGTTTGTTGTTGATTTTAATGCATAAATGAAGTATGTAGTTAGTGCATTTTGAGTTGTAAACATGCGGGGTTGGAATTATTTTGGTTTGTTTTGTTTATTGGAGTAATTAGTAATTGAAATTACTTGTTATTGGGTTTAGTAACCCAGAAGAATATAAATTCCAAAATTATACTTTGCCATAGAATTTGGGAATTTGTTATTTTGACTCAACGAAGTTAATTAAATATTTAAAGTGTTGTTTTGAGCCCTAAGATAAATTCCTATGACTTTTCGTGTTTATCGGGTCTCGATTATGAGATCTCGATAATTGGTTGGTGAGACAGAATTGGTGATTTTATTTTGTTTATTGGTTTAGGACTCTAATTGAAGTCCTTGGATGACGTTAGCATGATATTATCACAAGTCATCGGGTTTTATAATGTTTGGGTAATTATTCCATATGTGGACTTGTTTGAGTCTTTGGTCACGCGCGATACTGCATTGACTTAATTGAGGGTTGAGTGATGATCCTTGGGTGTTTGTGGAATGTGAGAACGTATTTTAATGATTATTCCATCATATGTGTTGAGAGTGTACCCTTTGGACACTCGGTGATTTAAGACTAATTATTAGTCTCGAACTATAAGTTAATGCCATTAATGAAATAGGCTTGAATTGGTTGAGTTTTGACGGTCAGACCTTGGACGTCATCTTATTTATATTATGAAGGTATTTTGGGGATTTAGGCCAAGAACAACCCATGTATGAACTATTGAGATTAGACTTAAAAGAATCGATTAAGGATTTTCTTAGCACTAGAGTGAGACGTGTCTGAATCCTACGATGTTGAGGCAGGTTGGTCTCGGTTGTGTTGACCTGTGTGGTCTTGTTGTTATGTGTCCAAAGTGATACCTAGATTTTGTAGTCTTTGATTATGGTTGGGTTTGGAGCTTATCTAGTTTAGTAAGTCGTATAGATGAACTATGAGAATTCGGAATCATGTTGACTTAGATTTAAGCAACTCACGAGTATTGATATAGGGCGTGCATGTTAGGGCACGGATTATTAGAAGTCTACTTTAAAGTCTCTATGAAAGGGGATGAGTATGATTCGATGGATGGATAACCAATCCAGTTGAGATTTGGTTAAGTGTACTTGTAGGCACTTGTGAGAGTTGACTAGGGATAGTCATATTACGCTTGGAGTCGGGTACGAGTGTATCGACGTATACACTACTAGAGAGAGGACTAATAGAAGTCCGGTGTGAAATGATTTGGAGACTAATTTAATAGTCTTGTTTTGGGTAGTGTCATGGGACTAACTTAGTAGTCTTAGTGGGTTTGTATTGGGGATCCATAAGGACCTCAATGAGTGATTGTTTATAGACTAAATGCATAGTCTTGGTATGTGGTTTGGGGTCAAGTATAAATACGACCTCGGTAGAATTATATTTTGGGGATCCATGAGTACCTCATCGGTTAAGTGTTGTGAGACTTGCAATAGTCTTGGATTGTGGTTTGAGGTTAAGTAAATAGGGCCTCAGTGTAATCGTATTTTCAGGATCATTGTAGACCTCAACGACTAATGCTTGTTTTTAGACTAAATAACTAGTCTTGATAAATGGATTGAGGTTAGAACTAATTAGTCACCTCGGTATATGTGAGTATTAATTAATGTCATAGATATGCATGATTGTGATATGTTAGTAGAGTGTGAAACCTACTTGACTTGGACAGATGGCGAACTCAATTCGGATTTATGAAGTTGTGTTTGAGGATCGTTATGAATTCAATGTGTATATGGATGATAGACTAAATAACTAGTTTTGTTATATGTGTACACTTGCAAATAGATGTTTGTATGTGATATTGATTACCTTCCCGTATGTTTAAGTAGGAATACTAACCTACTTGGATTGGACAGGGTGATCAAATATTGGATCATTGTTGAGTTTTGGTTTTGATAAGGTAACCAGATATAGGAGCCTTATCCGGTTTTGTTGTGTGGTTAGTCAATGATGGGACGATGCATCGCCATCACGAATTATGGGATTCATGATTGCTATGGGTCGCCGTATCGAAGACTAGGGGTTCCACACGCCTCCACTGCGGCCGCAGTAGGGAAGTAGTTATCCATTGTTTATATCAGTAAAGCATGACCTTGGAAGCTATGGTTTTCAAGTGGAGATGTCTCGGGGATGTCAATACCAAGGAATCGCTATCGAGGGCACATGTTTGTTGTGTACGTGATTTGTAGGAGCAACGCGACATAAACGGATCAAGGCGGCACATCTTGATTCAATGGGTTTGTTATAATAAAAAAAGTATACTCTTATTTATATTGTTGTTTATATGCACTCATATGATTATTAGTGTGTTGCATGAAGGGTTTTGGGAAAAAGGAAAAGAAAGGGTCGTTTTGTGAAATATCAATAATATTATGATACATGTTCACAATTTTATTGTAGTAACATGATTATTTAATAATTGTGCACATTATCATGTTATTTGTAATAGTGTACTAGGTCCTTATGACTCACTCCGTACTTTGTTTTTTTGTGTGTGTAGTTGATCGTTAGCCGCGTAGAGGCCGAGTAGATCAAGATGAGTTCGTGCTTGTAGCGGCCTTTCTCCTGAGTAGTAACTCGCGGAGTCACATTTATTTATCATGTCATTTATCTTCATTCCATTCATGTGAGGACGATTGTTGTAAAGTTATATAGACTTTACGGTCGGGTAGAATACTTGGGTTTTATTGTTGGTTGTATTTTGTAGTCTACACATATCGTCAAGCTTGTGTACTTTATTTTATAGTACTTATTCAGTTGTTTCCCAGGCACGCAATATCCACAGGGCATTCAGTATTAGTTGTTGTTGTTGTTGTTATAGTCTCCGACATGTGTTAGCCATTGAGTTGTTGTTACATGTTGGATTCTTGTGTTTCGTCGGCTTTGTGTTGCCGATGGTTGTGGCCCGTGTGTGATGTTGTGTCACGTGGTTCAAATTTTTGGGCCAAGAGATTTACCATCTCTTTGGCTCTGTTTAACTTGGACCTTGATAGCTAGGGCACATTGTATTATTATTTTTTCCACAGTTTTTGAATTTTCTGTCCTGTATCACCATTACGGATTTACATTCTTCTTGGAGTTTGTTAAGCTCAATTGGTTGACTGGTGTCATTAGGCTTAGTAGGTACTTATCTGTTGTTTAGCCTCTTTTGGTGGCATGACCTTGGGAATTTTGTGTTGGGGTCTGGGTCGGGTTGTCACACCGATGATATTGGTCTCCCGCACATATTCAAACACATTGATTATAGCTTGGGGGATTACGTCGAAACTACTCAAAAAGATATCAATGTCGTCATGCTCTATTTCAAGGATCGGGATGTCTCTCTTTTCCTTATTTTCTAGGACCTTAATAGTAAGAATGATCACTATGTGATCTTTCGTGAATGAACTTGGCACGTTGGTGAAGTGATGAAGTTACTCCTTTCACACCATGGTTTCATAGGCATCCCAGTAGCAAACTAAAAGTGGGACGGGATGTCTAGAACCTGAAATTCGACCGACATTATTAAAGGGCCAATTATCATCATCATCGTTACTACCCTCAGGACGCAACGACATGTGTTATCATAGGCCTTCACTGTCTGATGGGTGAAGATATCATATTTACTTGATGAAGAAGGATCATGACTTTGAAGATGAAGAGGTGTAGCCCCTTTGTTATGCCTTTGTATGAGATGGAAAGGACAGTTGTCTCCAGAGATGATAGGGGATTGCATGTAAAAAACTCATGAGTTCAGTGGAAGAAGCCCCAGGATGACTCAATGGGAAAAATTTGTGGGAGTACGCTCGAAAGACTCGATTAAGGAATCTTGTGAAATTTGATGAAAAGCCGTAAGGAAGACTCGAAGAATGAGTTATGTCAAATCATTGGGGAAGCCCCATGGTAGCTTGGTTGATGAGGTTGAGAAATTGATGGGGAAGCCCTAGGAAGACTCGATCAAGAATTTTTATAAGATAGATAGGGAAAGCTTCTAGAAGACTCGATTGACGATTTTTTGTAAAAATGAATGGGGGACAGCCCCAGAAAGAAATGATCGATATGTTTTGAAAAATGAATGGGGGATAACCCTAGGAAGACTCAATTGAAGAGAAAATTTGAAGAGAAAGGTAAGAGTATGTTTGAAGAAATGAGAACGACTCTAATGAACAAAAAGTGAGTCGGGATCTAGAGTTCACTTTATCGCCGAGTATCTTCGGATTGGTTGGTTATGGATCCTTCTTGTTAATTATCTTTTGATGATTTTAATGTGGATTAGAAAGGAATTTGTCTTGACTTGGATCATGTTGCAGGCAATTGAAACAAAATTGTCATTGGCAACTGGGTTAGGATCTATGGTTGAAGTGTTTTAGGATGGATAAGAAATTGACTTTTGGCTTTTGCATTTTTGGTTTTGGGTTATGGGGTTGGCTTTTGGCTTTGGTTATGGGTTCGGTTGGGAAATTGGTTTTTGGTCTTTGGAGTAGGTCCAGATTTTTGGCTTTGGTCGTGAGTGTTGGGGTTGGCCATTAGAGTGATGATTAGTTATGTTTTGTTGTGAGAGAGATTTGAATAAATTAAGGATTTTCTAAGGAGAGGCTTCCTCTTTTTTTCTCTTTTTTTTAATGCATAGGCTGTATTTTGAGTTTTTCAACCTAGCTTCTTTTCAACCTCTTAGAGAAATTTAGGAGAATGCTTGAAGAATTGTCTTTTTTTTTTCTTTGGAGCAAAGGGGTGGTTACTTTGTACTGATGTAAGGGTAAATCAACCCCAGTTTTGGGAAGCTTGATCATGAAGATGACTCTTTGGTTGATCGAAGATGTAAAATATTGGCATTGGCCAGGGTTGAGTATTCAAAGAAGGGTTTGGTACAAAGTGGATTTATGAACAAGGCTTACGGTTTAGATGTGGTTCGGTATAAGTTGGGTGTTGGGATTTGGAAAGGTTTTTGGCATGTGGTGGATCTGGGTATGGTTTAGGATTTGGAAGGGTCTTTGGTGTGAATTGGGCTTTGAACAAAGCTTAGGATTTGCCCCTAAGGGGGTAGCCTAGTGGTAGACATGGGGCTTCACAAAGTGTGAGGTCTCAGGTTCGATCCCTTCCCATGCCCCCCTTAGGAGGAAAAAAAACAAAACAAAACAAAAAAACAAAACAAAACAAAGATTAGGATTTGGGTTTGGTGCAGTTGGGGTGTTTGAAGAGGCTCGGGATTAGGTCTATAAACAAGGGTTGTGATTTGGAGGGATTGGGTATGAGCTCTATTTTTTAACAAGGATTTGGGTAAGGAAAGGTTTTTGGTAGGTGGTGGATTTGGGTATGGTTTGGGATTTGGAAGGATTTTTTGGTGTGAACTGGGTTTTGGACGAAACTTGGGTTTGGGTATGTTTTGGGGTTTGGAAGGGTTTTGGTGTATGGTGGAAAGCCCCAGTGTGCTACTAAAAACTTGGTCGTAATTGATCGAAAGTGATCTTTGTCAAGACAAATTTTCTACATGGTGAATTTCATGTGTTTAATGATTTGGGAGTCCATATCTTCAAAATGACTCATCATTAACTTGTGTAGAGTTAATCATGTTTTCAAATGAGTTAATTCATCATCTTTGAGAAGAATACCGATCAAGGGATACTTGAAATGAAACAATCTGAATAAGATCAAATATTCACATGCTGAGATTAAGGGAAAGGACATACGCGAAGGTTAAATGGATAACACACGAAAAATGACACTGGGTTGAGTCCAAAAGAAGCAAGAAGTTACATCCCAAGGACTTATTTGGCAAAAGAAGGTTCAAAGGTAAAAGAACTTGTGGGTATACACAAAAAGTGTACTTTGAGGTTCTATGAGCCCCAAGAGCTTTTTCTTCACCATGCATGTTCTTTAATGCCCATAACCCTGTTTTTCGATGAAATTTCGAATGGCATTTTTAGTGTGAAACATGCATCAGTAGTACGATAGCTAAATTTGTGATACTCGCAATACTTTGAATGGTCCCAATAGGCATGCAAAGGATTTAGGGCTTTATAATCCTCGAGTGGCTTGAGCTTACCGTAGGCCACTAACATTTGAAAAACCACAGATCTTGGAGCATGTAAGGTGTCATAATGCCTACGCTCTTGATGTTGTCCTCTCTTTCCTTTCAAGTGGGACGTGATACTTGATTGGGACTTGGTACCTTTTTCATACGGTGGGCATCCTAAACGTGCATTGAGGCCCTTGATGTCATCATGTTTTAACAACTTTTTACATTCCTCGTTGAAACCCGGGACTTTAAGTTCTTCAGCCTTTTGCTCTTGATCAGACCAACATTGTGCATGAGACACATTGTATGATCTCATCACTAAACGTATCTATCCCACTTGATAAGTGTTGTACGGAGGGGCCATATTGGTCATTCCTACTTGTGCTTCATATGCTACATGTTGGGTGAAGGCTACTACGGAACCTTGAGGGACATAACTTTTTGGATTATTGATGGGGGATGTATTTTGGTGAAGTGTATTGGGACACGAAGGTGTATGATTGATGTTTGGAAATGGGATGCCTAGTGGTGGATTGTTGGTATTTGGAATTGGAATGATGGTGTTTTGGATAAAAGGGTTGATGTTTGGAAAAGAAAGGTTTCCATATGGAGTGTCTTGTGATATTGGAGGATTATCAACCGAGGCTAGCAATTCTTTAAATCGTAAAGAAAATTGGTCGAAGATTTCTCCTAAACCCCCTAAAAGAGTCTCGATCACTTGGCCTTGTTTGTGGATTTGGGTTATCACATTTTCCATATGCGCATCCAACTTTTGTTCCAACCATTCTTAGAATGCTGGGGTCGGGGTGTATCCGGGATCCCATGTATCAGTACCCCTAGAAGTATGTCCTTCTTTATCCATTTTACTCAGATCTGTACTTTCCACACTTGTATCAGAGCTTGAACTTAGGTATCTTGTCAGACGTCCTGTGTTATCCCCTATTTTCCAATTTTGGGCCAAGTTTCTAAGAAAGGGTCGAGGGTGGTGTATGAGAAGGTCAGGTTCAGGAAGTTTGGGATGAAGTACAATGTTCATTTATAATGGACAGTTTTTTTCGTAAAAATGGTCGAACAAACATAACTTTGTTTTGACACTTTGATTAAGTCCTGAAACAGTAGATTCTTTATCTAGAGTATAAGACCTTCGTATTCCACATGTACATCGACTCCCCAAGATTGGACACATCTCGGGCGAAGGGCATATACTCTTTCCGGGATCCACCATTCAAACGATCTAGGGATACTGACAAAACTATTGATCAATACAAGTGCATTTTTGTTGATCATGCAATCTTTTTTTTTTTCCTTATTTTCATTTCTTTTCATTCTTTTTTTATCGCTTGAATTTATTTTCTCAGCCAATGGCTTTTTTTCTTTTGATTTTCTTTTTTATGCACATATGATTGGTCAATAACTTTGGGGTATAAAAACCGACCGATCATAAAGTGTCCTAGAAATATATATATGGTATTTACGCAGCTATCAAGGGCTAGGCTGGCTAACACCCCTTTGGCCCCTCCATAAGAAGCATAGAGCAGGATAACTTCGGCTATTGGATTCAGGCTCTATGAACATAGGTTCCCCTAGCGTGTTTATCTGGGTTTAAAAGGGTCGCAGTTTGATATATTTCTATGTGAGTACACGTGTGTGAGTCGTCTATTTTTTCTAAAAATATTGATTTTTTGACGATAATATAAAAGCCATTAAGGAAAGTAATTTTCTTTAGCTTTTGTTTTGTTTTGTTTTTCTTGTTTGATTGGTTTGTTAGCGATCCCCGAAATGGGATAGAACGATCACGCGCCTTGACACAGCCTTCGCAACATAGCAAAAAATAAGGGAATGAAATGAGGAAACTATCTAATCCTATTAATTACAAATTTGTCTTAATCCCCATGAAACAAATAAATAAATCATGTCCACGATATCCCAAAGAGAGAGGTAAATGTCACTCTTTAAAAAAAAACTTTCGGTTTCCTGCAAAATTGTTAATAGCATCAAAGAAAACAAAACACAAAATCCCAATATATACAAAAAAAAAATCTAGACTAAGGAAATATTATTTACACACATATAAGCATATTAGCAAACCAAAAAAAAAAAATAGAAAATCAGTCAAGCCCTCTAAAAAAATACTCCCCAGTGGAGTCGCCACTGTGAGAACTCCGTTTCGACCCTCACCTCGTTACATGAAAAAACGAGTGGTTTCAAAACTTGAAGCACGTGGAATACGCTCGACCTCGTTGTTGACTCTTAAAAATATGTACAGAATCCCCACCTTCATTTAAATGGTAAACAGAGAAATACCAAAATTTTTGGGTTCGAGGGCTAAGTTATGAGTTGAGAATGAGTTAGGCACCCAAACTCACTCTTTCAGTCTTAAAGGGTTGCTAATATGCTCAGTCTACTTTTGTATATATTTAGTATAGGGGACATGTGTATATACATAAGAGAAAATTAAAAAATAAGATTTTCATTATTTTCGTTGAAGCAAAAGAAAATGAAATAATAACAAAAATGAAACCAAGAAAGGATAAAATAAATATTCTATATATTATTCTATACAAACCAGACTTAAAAAGAAGGAAAAAAGCAATTATTTACGTTGTATAAAAAAGAATCTAACTAAACAGAATAGCTTATGTACTCAAACTAAAAAAATATAAACAAAGAAAGAAAATGAATTTTAACTACACACACACACACACACACACACACACACACACACACACACACACATATATATATATATATATATATATATATATATATATATATATATATACCAACAGTAGAAATATATACAGATCCACAAAGTATATAGATATTTACATTTATTTACAGACTAAACGATATATTTAAGGGGACAGAATATCAAAGATCCAATACCTCTTGGAGCGTGATAGTCTATATCCGATACGCTTAGGCTTAGGCGATCTCTTTGTGCTTCCCTTATCTTCCCAAGAAATGAAGTTTTTTTTTTGTTTGTTTTGTTTGTGTTTGTGTCTATGTTTGCGGTGTGTGTTTGTGTTGTGTCTGTGTTTGTTTGAAAGAGAGAGAATTAGGAGATTTTTATCAGTTTCCCCTGAAAATATGTGATCCTCCTTTATTTCTGTTGTTGGGATGGCTGGTTGCTTTTATAGGGAAGCTGGAGGCAGCTTCTTGTGTACGAGTGGCCGAAAGGGCAGCTTTTAGTAGAAGTGTGAAACCACTCCAAAAAATAGGAGGTGAATTAGCTGCGTAGGGGTCCACCGCTATGCACTAGAGCAAGTCTCATAGGTTGGAAAACAACCAAAATGGGTGTCGTACACAACAAAAAAGGGAGCCTTGCCAGAATAAACGCATGCGGTAGTTGAAATTATTGAGAGTGGATTGCACAGGACCAAAAACGGGCGTCGCCTAGGGCTTTTGGGGCACGGTACACGCCATTTTTGGCGTCACACCTGTTTTGGTGGTTGTCGCGCCGCTTCTTCTTCTTTTTCACTTTTTTCCCTTTTTCTTGTTAGTTTTTGACGTTTAGGCCCCCCTCCATGACGTTTTGGCCCCTTGAAATGTATAAAGAATAATTTTTTAGTTCATTTTAATTTGTAATAATATTTTATAGGACATTATAAAAGGGGTACGAAATTGGGTGTCTATGCGAGAATTTTAGAACGATTTCACAAAAATGACTTTAGCGATTGGAAAAAAAAAAAGGACCGGAAGGGTTATAAACTTGGGAAAGAGGACCGTCTAATAATTTCTCCTAAAAAAGGGACACAACCGGGTCTGTTCACTTTACACAAATTCCAACCGCTATAGTACCCTCTTCTTCTTTTTTTTACCAGAAAAGATAATTTTAGTGACAAGTATACCTTTAATGAACAGATTCACGTGCACTAAGTTTTCGTGCATCGCAATACACAAATTGCCATGAAAATGATGCTAGCATACCTCTCTGTTGTATCTATTTTCTTAAATATTATTTTATTATGTAGATTTAATACATGATGATCTGATTAACTAGTTTTAAAGCATAAACAAAATGGAAATTAAATATTTGGGAAAAACGGTTTTATGGGTATTATTTGTAAAACGGAATCATCTTTACCCGATTCACCGTGTGTTGGTAGGTTGAGCTGTGAGAGAGTGGAACTTCATCTTACGAATTAAGATCCGTAAGACGGTCTTACAAGAGACCTACTCAAACGAAATAAGAATCAATAGAAGGTCAAGAGATACAAAATTCTGGCATAATGATGCTTAAAGATATGTTTGGATGACAAAACAATCCCACCATAACAACTTACGCAACCCTCCAAGCCGTCCAGTTTATCTACAGTATTGAAGTATGACTCAGTCGATAACTTTATGCAACTGCAATGTAAACAAAGTGTTGAAGATATATTTGGCCAACAAGGCCCATTTGGATTGTTTTGTTAATTGTAAGTCCATTTGGGCATTAGATATAAATAGTTGTAATAGAGTAATCATGGATTTTAATTAGATTTAATTAATTTTTTGGTCCCTCGATTTTAAGAAATTAATTTGTTTGGCCCCTATACTAAAAAATTAATTCGTTTGGTCCTACATGTTGACTTTTACCATCATATTCCCCCCTTACCCGTTACCGTTCAACTTATCGTCAAATTTCTTTTCAAAATGCCCAAGCTACCCTTACAATTACAGCTTACTAGAGTTTTTGGTCCCTCGACTTTAAGCTCATCAATGGCCACCAAGAACCAGTGAAGTGCCAGCAACAAACAAAACCAGCAAAAATACAAAAACCCACCAATTACTCAATCCATTTCATCTACTACTTTAATTACCCTTTCCCCAGGCCCAAACTACCCAATTTTCTCGATTTCGTGTTCTTCCCCTCATTTCTCCTTCTCCACCATTTCAAGATCTTTTTTTTTTTGGTATCTATGTAAGAGAGTTGTGTGAGAGTAAGGGATAACGATGGTAGAAATGGGTAACAAAAGGAGGAAAGTAAAAGAGGCACTCGGCTCCATTCTATATGTCTACATACCCCGTTCTTCTGTCGACGATTCTCCCCCTACTTTTCAAAGATACTCCGACACCGCTTTGCTCTCGTCGTCCGTCTTTCTGGCCACTGACTGGAGCTTGGGTTCTACTCGACCAGCATCCCTTCGCTTCCGCTTCTCCAAAAGCTTAAGCAGATCTTCCAAGGTAAAAAAAAAAACCTCCCTTCCCTGCCCATCTCTCCTTTTTACTCTACCTTGTGACTTGTTTAGTTACTGAGAAAATATGTAGGCAAATTACCTTATTAGTTATTAATGAAGGTTTTCTTTGATTTGGGTTGTGAGATGATGAAGATGAAGAAAGCTTGGCAAAATCGAGGTATGGGTTTTCTTTGATTTGGTAGTGAGAAGATGAAAAATGCTTGGTAAAATCGAGATCTAGGTTTTCTTTGATTTGGGCAATGAGATGATGAAGATGAAGAATGCTTGGCAAAATCGAGATATGGGTTTTCTTTGATTTGGGCAGTGAGATGATGAAGATGAATAATGTCGAGGGAGAGGGAGAAAGGGAGAGGGAGGGAGGGGAGAGGAAATATGTGGAATATATGTTCTTCTCAAAATCGAGCTCAATGTAAGAATGAAGATTACGACAGCATGGTAATGAGGAGAGATGGGGCAAGCACAAATACTAAGGCAAACCCTTCCTCTCGATAGTGAAGAACATATTGAGTTATATCTCACCTGAATTGGAATTTTCTTTGATTTGGGCAGTGAGCACGATGTTGATGAAGAATGAATTCAAAAATTACAATATTACCCTCATTTTTGTATTGATGTAGGTAAGGGTAGTTTGGGCATTTTAAAAAGAAATTTGACAATAAGTTGAACGGTAACGGGGTGAGGGGGAATCTGATGGTAAAAACAACATGTAAGACCAAACAAATTAACTTTTTAGTATAGGGATCCAAACGAATTAATTTCTTAAAGTCGAGGGACCAAAAAATTAATTAAATCTTGTACTTCCTCTGTCCCTAAATAATCGTCCTAGTTGAACCGACGCATAGTTTAAGAAAAACAATTGACTTGATTATTTATATTGGTTTAATGTGTAGTTTCCTTTAAAGCTCATGTGTATGTGGCCCATAATTAAAGTAGAGTTAAAAAATAAGGGTAAAATAGTAAAAGTGATGTTCTAAAAAGGTAAGTTTCAAACTAGACAATTATTTTGGGACGGACAAAAAAGGAAAGAAGGACGATAATTTAAAGACAGATGAGTAATTTTTATCAATAATAGAATATCAATTTGGTTATCTCTATCCTCTCTTGTCGTGACTTTGTCCCTCTCTCCTTCACTTTTGGCCACCACCATTAATGGTGGTGGTCCGGCATCTATCACATACAAAAAATTAACATGGTATCAGAGCGACGTTTCCGCGTCCATAAAATTCATTTGAAAATCAAGATCTGAAACCCTAATCTTCCAAATCGAAATCTAAACATAGAAATTCTTCGTTCATCCTTTCAGTCAAATTTACATAACATATATATATACTCTCTTTCTCTAGTTTTTCATTCCATGGTGAAGAATTCAAGCAATAAGAAGGAATCAGATTGTGTAGAAGACATGGACGATGTCGAACACGTTTTTTAGAAGTACAACACCAATGGCGACGGTAAGATCTCCATAACTGAGCTCGGATCCATTTTCCGTGCCCTAGGCACTATCATGTCATAGGACGAGCTGAAGCGCATAATGACCGAAATCATCAGTCAATGTCGACGGCGACGGTTGCGTCAATTACGCTAATGATGGATTGATTGACATTCCGTATGAGGTTTTCGTTCTGGATCCGATCTATTTTGTTGTCTCTCAATTTCTTTTATGTTATTTCTATTAGATCTATAGATCTGATTTTGCATATTGAGAATTGTATTTATGAACAATCAGTTGAGAAATTCTTGTAACTCACCAAGTTAGGGCTATTGAGTCACTGAATTAAATCAACTCGCCTGAAAACATAAATTCACTGAGTTGGTAAGTTGCTTAAATACAGAGGTCACAAATATCATGATCTCATCACTATTACTGAAGTCAAATGACTTCACAAAAATTATCCTTCTATAGTTGAAGTATTCAATTGTAGAAAATTATTAGGTGGTTGATGAACAATATATCAGATTTAGAGGAAAATGATTATGAAACTTCTTACTGTCCATCCTGGAAACGGGTAAGCTCGTACTTGGAAAGTTGATGCTGCAAGATAAAGCTACCTTGTGGTAAGGATGATGTTGCCTGTTGATTGTTTTTCAGCTTCAAAATTTTTCCAAATGATTCTGAGAATGCTTTTGGAGATTGGCTCCTATTTGGGCTTCTTAGCTAATATAAGGAGAGATTTTTGGGATGACATCCTATTTGGGCTCTTTTCAAAGACTTAATAATCGACGGTTTATGCATGATCTCTTTAACTCGCTCACTTCACAATTGTTCCGTGTACGAGTTGAGGGGGAGTGTTGAAGATATACTTGGCCTAGAAGGCCCATTTGGATTGTTTTGTTAATTGTAAGCTCATTTGAGCCTTAGATATAAATAATTGTAATAGAGTAATTAGGGATTGGAATTTTGATCAATAATTTGGTTATCTCCCTCCTCTCTTGCCGTGACTTTCTCTCTCTCTCTTTTTTCTATACACAATCTCTCTTCTCCTTCACTTTCGGCCACCACCATTAATGGTGGTGGTCTGGAATCCATCACATACAAAAAATTAACACAAAGTGAACGATTCTTTCGCCTTCACCCTGTACCTCAAATAGCAACGTACTCTTTTGTAGAGGGATAAATCCCTTTGGGTTTTGGCCTACCAATTTTAGAACCAAATCGATGCATCAAGAAATGTTTGTGATGCAAGTTGGAGTTATGGTACTGAGCTTTGTTGTCCTTAGTTTTTGGGTGAAAGGGTACGAGGGAATTAAAGCCGAAAAGGAGGCAACTACTTTCTATTGTATTTTGTGATGCATCGATTTGGTTCACGATGCAACTGTTTGGAATTGCAATGCATCAATTTTACTGCTTCTTTCCTGTTTGCCATTTGTTCATTCAATGCATTGATTTTTTTGTATCACAAACTAATGTGTGCATTTTGATGCATCACAATTCCAATTTGATGCATCGCAAAATGAGTCAGACCTCATGTCCCTTGATGTTGCATGAATTTGAAATTGCAATGCATGATTTTGAATTTTTGATGCATCAGAAGTCCAATTAGATGCATCGAAATTTACTTTTGTATTCTAATTCCAAATTGTGTATCACGATATTCTTCATGTGTAATCCAGTTTGTGCATTTGAAAATAAAAATTGTGTATCGGAATTTACTTTTGATTCCAAATTGATGCATCGTAAGTCCAATTAGTTATTTCGTGAATCAAAATCGATGCATCGTGATACTAAATAAATGCATCACAATTTATCAGAAGTAGCTCTGCCATTGTTATATATATATAACACACCTTCTTAACTAACCATTATTCCAACAACTAAAATGCAATGATGCAATATACTATAAAGAAGAGGACTTGTACCTATATCAGTACAGGTTGGGTGGGGGAGAGGAGAGGAGAGGAGAGGAAGACAAATAGAAAGAACTTATGAAACATATATATGTGTGTCAGGATACAACTAATGTACAAAACTGAATTGAATATTGTTCGCCTTTCAGAAACTGTTAACTAGCAATAGTGAATTAGTCTGAATAGATGAAGATAGGAAACATTGGAAGTAATAGACAAGTACCTTTTTTTTCGAGTTTTAATCGTTGTAGTACTGCTTTTCTATTAACCGGAAAAAGCTCTTTTATAATATTCTTTCCTAAAATGTCGTGATTCGTTTCCTTCTACAGTTCCAGTATTTCTTTTACATCCTCAATGTATTTTTTTCTAAATTGTTCGAAAATCACAATTGTCAGGACAACAAAAGGGAAATCAGGGGGTCGAGGGGGCGTCGCCTCATCATGGGGATTCGGATACTGTAGCAATTAAAAACTTATGAAATGAGATCGACTCAAATTTCACACTTAAGAAAACAACCAATTAATAAAACAAAATTTTTAAAACTAAAAACCTGCATCTAAACCACTATGCCAAACACACCTTTAAGAGATTTAACTTCTATTTAAGGTTATGTCTCGAAGAGGTGAAAAACCTATTTTAAGACCCATTGAAACTGTTAAAAAATCTAATCTATACTTAGGTTGCTTAATAAAAAATCTCTTTTTATTTGGTTTCTACATATTGCATGATTATCTTCTTGATTTCATTAAAATTTTAGGTTGAAATTTTCACTAAATGCAAATACAAGTATACAGCATGCAAATATTTTTTTTCAAAATTTTTGACTTCTTAATTGTTGTTTTAAATTTAGTGCAAAGCGTCCTCAGAACATCTCTTTAGACCATCTCCAACAAGCCCTTCAAAACTTCCAAATGAAGTATTTTGTCAATATTTCTCTCTCCAATGGTAACTTTAAAAGTTGTTTCATTTTGAAGTGAACCTCCAAACACTTCAAATTTAGAGTATAGATTTCTCTACTTCATCTTCACTCTCCTCTTTTCTTTTTTTTTGGTTTAAATAATTATTTTTTATTTTAGTTATTATTATTATTATTATTGTTAGTTTTGTTGTTTAGTTTAAATACTACTTTGATGTTTTGGTTTAAATAATACAAAAAATTAATTCAATTATTTTTATTTATATTGTTAGTTATTGGTTATATATATACTATTAAAAGTATTTATGATCAATTTTATAAATATTAGACATTAATAAAAAAAAGAAAATTACATTACATTAATAAAGTTTAATGTTTGTATTTTAGTCTTTATTAATGTCTTGCATTTAATTATTAATTTTAATATGTTTGTATTTTAGTCTCAATTAAATTCTTGGATTTAATTATTATTTTTAATGCATAGTATTTACTTTAATTTAATATTAAATTAGTAAATAATACATTTTTCCGCTAAAATACATTAGTACAAATTAAATGAAATAAAACATATACTTGAAATACAAATAAAATGAAATAATAAAATAATGAAGAATATACTTTGAATATTTCTTTTAGAGTAAACTTTGAAATATAACTATGGAAATGGTGGAAAAAATTGGTATAGAAATTGGACCAGTTTAAATATTTTGTGTAATTTTTGCTTTAAACTGTTGGAGAAGGTCTAAGTTTGAAGTTCCAGACGGGGATCTTCAAATTGAAGCAACATTTGAAGTTTCCTTTGGGGGAGGAAAAAGTAGCTTTTTACTTCAAATTGAAGTGATGAAGCACCTATTGGAGAAGCTCTAAGGCAGTTGAAAATCTGCCGACGTACAAGCTCGAATTTTCCACGAAAACAAGAGACCAAATAAGCCCACAACCAAAGTAACTAAGAAGTCTTATCAACGCGGCCCAATCCAACAAAACACAAATGACACATACATTCTTAATCGGAATTATTGCGGGTAAATTCCTTTTTCAAAGTTTTCAATCGATGTAGTTCATCGTTTTTTTAGGATAAAATTATGGTCGGTCATTTTTTAAAAGTTTTTAGCCTCAAAAGTACACCGATCTTTTTTTCAACCACAAAATACTACTTTTCCAAATATTGTTCCGGAAATATCATCGTCTCTTTCAACAGCTCCGATAACACACTTTGGATTCGAAAATCACCATTGTTGCGCAACGAAACGACGAGTTTTCTGAATCATTAATTACAAAACTTTAATGAAAATGTGTTGGGTTGAAGAATTTTTATAGTAGAGACTAAGGCGAAGGATGAGAAATAAGAAAGCTTATGACAGAGGAAAAGGAAAAAGAAAACTATGGACATGATCTGTTTCATTACAATTTTGAACTACGGTACTATTAAACTAGGTAGTTAAATTATTTTGAATCACAGTGCAAAATATTAGATTAAATTGATGAATCACGGTGCAAATAAACTAGACATTTAAACTATTAAACCGCGGGGTAAAAAATAATGTAATAAAATTGATTAATCGTGATGCAAATAGACTACAAAATTAAACAATTGAACCACGGTGTAAAAAATAATGCAATAAAATTGATGAATCACGGTACAAACATGGGTGAATCGCGGTACAATTAGACTACACAATTAAATTATTGAATTGCGGTGCAAAAAATAATGCAATAAAATTGATAAATCGCAATGCAAATAGACTAGACAATTAAACTATTGAACCGCGATGCAAAAAATAATGTAATATAATTGATGAAACGAAGTACAATTAGACTACACAATTAAACTATTGAACCGCGGTGTAAAAATTAATGCATATATTTTTGAATTGCGTTATATTTTCGTAGCGCGTCTCAGGCTAATTAAGGGTATCACAGTCATTTCGCCCCCAAAAGTATCTTTTTCCGGTTGAAAAAAAAACATGGTACTTGAGCGAATTAAAACTTTGAAAAGTGAACCGGCCCGCAATTATTCTTTTTTTTAAATCGAAAAAAGCCACTTTTTGGGGTAAAAAGACAACGATACCCTTAATGACCATGAGGCGAGCTACAGATCATTCAAAAAAATGCACCACGCTGCATTAATTTTTGCACCGTGATGCATCAATTTTATTGTATCATTTTTTGCATCGCGATTCATCAGTTTAATTACCTAATCTAATTTTGAACCACGATACATCAATTTTTGGAATTGTGATGCATCAGTTTAATATTTCATCCAATTTTGCATCGCGCTGCATCACATGTTTTACATCACGATGCAAAATCGTAATGAACCAGACAATGTCCTTCGTCTTCTTCTTGCTTCCCTTCCATCGTAAGTCTTCTTATTCCTCTTCCTTCGCCTTCGTCCCTACTATGAAAATCCTCCAACCCAGCACAGTTCCATGAAAGTTTTCTACTTAATGAATCAGAAAACTCGTTTACCTTTCGAGGGCGTTTCCCCCAAACCCCCACGAAGGAGCGATGTCCCCTCGACTCATGCGACATGACCAAGAAAGTCTATCCTTGTTTCGTTGTGCAACAATCGTGATTTTCGAACTTCAAAGTGTTGGCTGACGTTGTGGATGAAGACGATTTGGGCATTTTAGAAACAATGTTTCGAAAAAATAGACTTTAGTGGTTGAAAAAAATAACGCATGACTGGAGGAGTTATAAACTTTGTAAAAGAAACCGACCAAAATTTACCATTCTTAAATGGGAGTACTGTATAAAAAAACATCGACATATTTTAGGTATTGTAAATTGAATCCTTACAATTGTTTATAGGGTTATTGAAACTCAGCCTACTATTTCCAGTGCAATTAGAACCCTCTGTCTATTTCACACGTTAAATTGTAACTAGAGGCTGGGTAGGATACCAACATGGCATCCTACGTGGACTTGGCGGCAACAAATGAGTCCCAGCAATTCCAAAAGTTCATTTCCCGCCAAATTTAATCCTAAACTAAACCTTGTACAATTTTTCGGATTGCATAATGGACCCTGACTACTACAGGGCAAAAATTCAATATATAAACTCATCTCTGACATCATTTATAAACATACACCCACTTCCATAATTGGGTAAGACTAAGCTATATTGTAATGAATGGATGGTATGAAAGGAATGTATTTTGTATACTTTTTTGTTCAGGTAGAAATGAATGTAATAGTTTTTATGTTCAAGACTAAGCTATATATATTGTAATTTTGTTTTGTTTTGTTTTGTTCTATTTTTGTGGAAATGATAATTTAGTATGAAAGGAATGTTTAATGATAATTTTGTATCTTATGTGATGCCACACAAAACAAAAATGTGTATGACACAGTTGATCATATAATATCATTACCATTATATATCAATTCAAGGCCTGCCACAGTTGATCAAAAAACTATACATAAATATTTTACTTGTGTCTCCACATGATATCAAAAAAATATACTGATCAAAGACAAACTATACTTGTGTCTCCATATACCCCTGCATTCATATGTCCACTGTCCAAAAAGCTATAACCCTACATTCATATACCATTGTACACTATTCAAAAGCAATATACCTCTGCATTCTTCATCAGATATCATATACCATTGTCCAAAAGTATCTTTCTTCATTACATGGGAGAACAAAAGAACTGAAAAGCCCAACATTCAGCAGAAAAGTCATTTGTACACAATAATCAATCAATAACTAAAACCATTTAAAGAGCATATAATACAATACCAAATATACCCATCATGTTCAATAATTCTTAGTAGCCCAATGTTGATTTTCTGAAGTGATCACTGCAATAGATTAAAAATTCATCCAAATCATTCAGACATCATAAATATACACTAATAAACTAGTAAGAAATAAAAATAGTTGCATAATTATTCATCAAGGACAATTTGTTCACCAGGCTTGAATCCTAAAGTTTTTGAAAACCTTTCATTCAGTAGTTTGAATGACCTCCTAGGTGTTTGTGTTGGAGTTGGAGAGACTCTTAACTTTCTTGGAGTCCTTTTAGGTTGGCTTGAAGTGATTGCAAAGGCTCTTGGCTTGCTTGGAGTCTTTTCAGGTTGTGTTGATAGTGGTGGTGGTGGTGGTGGTGGTGGTGTAGCAGTAACAAGGGATGTGATTGGAGAGGCTCTTGGCTTGGTTGGAATCTTTTCAGGTTGTGTTGGTGGTGGTGGTGGTGGTGGTGTAGCAGTAACATGGGAATTGATTGGATCAGGCTTTTGGTATTGTTGTGGTGAATCATACAGTTGGCCATGCTTAGCCACATTCAGAAATCAAACACAATTTCCTCATCTTGTAGATATTTGAGAATATATTGAAGCTCCTTTTGGACATCAAACACATTTTCAGACTGGGATAGGTTGCCTTGATTGTTAGATTGTAGGATGTTGTTGCCTTGATTGTTGGACTGTGGGATTTTGGTTGGACATTTTCTTTTGTTATGCCCAATTTGTTTTAAAATGGAAAAAGTGAGTGTTTTTCATCTCACTTTGAAGATCAGCAGGTTTAGTTGGACATTTTCTTGTACTATGTCCAAGTGACTTGCAGTAAGAACAAGTCACTATCCCACATCCTCTACTTACTTTCTGAATTTCATCAGTTCTTCTTTCTTGGTTCTTATCATTTCCATCTAACTTCCTTAGCTTTTTAGGTCTCCTAGATTTCCTCCTTGTATTAACTGGAGTAAGAATAGGTGGTAGCCTAGTCTTTGTCCACATTTCTAGTCCATGAATTGCATCAATTGTGTTGTTGTAAGTCTTTATGTACAATTTTCTCTTGTACCAATGTGCCACAACATCTTCTGCCTACAAGCCAATATAAGACAAGGCAAAGATAGCATGACTGCATGGTATTCCACTCAACTCCCACCTCCTACAAGAACATGTCTTATTTTCAATGTCAACAATTTACTGTATATCCCTACTTAAAACCTTGAAGTGTGAGCTGCCTGTCCAGGTAGGTACACAGAGTGTTGACTCTGTCTTGGTCTTTTCAACTATGGCTTGAATCTTAGGACATAAAAACCATTTATTTCTCTTCATCTTATCCCTCAACACATGTGTTCTTTTCATTAATGCACCCCTAATCCTTTCCAGCATAGTTATTATAGGTTTATCTCTTACTTCTAAAATTGATGCATTAAAACACTCATACAAATTGTTTAGGACAATATCACACTATGGCCATGTGCTGAAATGTGACCTGGACCACTGTTGTGGTGGTTTATCATTAATCCACTTAAATGCCTCTAAATATGTTGCTTTTAAAGCATCCATGCATTTCTCAAACATGGTAGGATTTGAAGCCCTTGCACAATCTCATAATATGTCTATCAATATTAAGCCTTTGTGTACCATCTTAAAGTTGTTGTACAAGTGTCTAACACAAAACCTATGCTCTGAGTTTGGACATAGTAATTCAAGTGTTGGAACCAATCCCTAGAAACACATTGAAAGATATCAAAGAATTAAACAATGCTTGTCAAACAAAAAAAATAGAAACATAAGAATTAAACATTGAAAGATATCAAAGAATTATACCTTCTTCTTATCTGACATAAAAGTCCAATGGTAAGAGTTCCCCATGTTGATATCATTCTTCAACAATTCAAGAAACCAAACCCATGACTGCTTGTTCTCACTTTCCACAACAGCATACACAAATGGATAAGTACAATCATTCCCATCTATGCCCACAGCAGTTAGCAATATACCCCCAGCAAGACCCTTCACGTGACAACCATCCAGTCCAATGATTGGTCTACAGCCTTCTAAAAAACCCTTCTTTAATGGTGCAAGACAAATATAAAGCCTTTTGAATATGTTATTGTCATATGTCAGCAACTGTATTGTTGAACTAGGGCTCCTTGTCCTTAGTTCATGGCAATAATCATTCAGCCTCCTATATTGCTCCTCCTCTGAACCTTGGATCAACTTAATTGCTTTCTATTTAGCTCTAAAACATTTAGTCCTATACACATTTGCTGGTGCTCAGTTAAAATTGCATTTTGTAATGCCTGTAATGACATATGAGGATTTGATCTGATTGTCTCCAAATACTTCTTAGCAATCCAGCTTGCTGTGACATTTTTATTATCTAAAGACCTATAGCAATTAATGTGGATTGGATTGTATGTCTTCACCTAAAATTGGTTCTTACCTTGAACCTTGGATACATACACCATCCATTCACACTCTTCCTTGCATATAGCCCTCACCCTATTCTTCTCACTTTTGGCATACCTTATTTGTTTCCCCCCACTTGATAGAGTATTGTCTAACAGTATCCTTAAACTCTTCAATTGAGCTAAATGTCATTCCAATTTGAAACTTAGGGTTAGACATATCAGTATCTTTGTTGAACTCAACAAATGTTACAATCTTCTCCCCAGTTTCTTCATCACTTCCATCCATGCTATCTAACTCATCATCAGTAGCATCATATTTTTCCATAAAGTCCTTATCACCTACTTCCACCCTTTTTCCCTTTTCATTTATTTCATCATCAGTAGAGACTCCTTTTCCCTTTTCATTTGTATTTTTGTTTACCCCACTCCATTTAGCATCCTTATCAACATTGTCATCAAATAAGTTATCATCCTCAACATCATAGTCACTATCAATGAAATTATCTCCCAAGTCAGTTGACGTATCACTATCATCAGCATTTGACACATCATTATCATAACCCTTAGCAACATTAACATCAATCAAATCAATATTAACATTTGACACATCCCCTGTATAGACATCTCATGTATTGACTTGGCCCCCATCTAGATCAACATCCATACCAACACCTAAATCAACGTCTATATCAATCCCAGAAATATCATTACTTTGATCAACATTATGTGTGATGGAAGTACAAAGACAATATCTTGTTTCCAAACTCCAAATTTAACACCTCCTTATCTGACTTTAACTGCCTGAATTCATTCACATTTTCACCACCTATTTTGTAGTAAAAGTTAACTAATTGTGGATCATATGCTAAAGTTCCAGTAATATCTTTCAATTCAATTAGTGATCATTCATCTTGGTTACGGTTATCAAAATAATTAACATTTCCCCCAACATATTTGCCCCACTTGACATGACCATCATAATGCACTTTTACTGTAAACAATGACCCATTACAGTGGATCACAAACAAACTGAAGAAGACCACATAAATGACAAACTGAAAAATAATAATAACACTCCTTTGTTTACATTTGCCCCACTTGAATAAACACATAAATTGAAAAAACCAATAAATGTCAATAAAGTTAGCAAACAGATGAGAACACTGAATACAGAGACGATAAAGCACAAATACAAACATATTTCCAACAAAGAACAAATAACAAACATATATGTTTGTTGAAGACATTTTGTTAACCTATGACTCAAATACAAATGATTATAAACAGATGAGAACGCTGAATCATTAAGATGTCAAGAAATTTTTTAAGGTTCGTATACATACCGTAATTAGCTGTTGGATAATCGTTGAATAGCCTTAGAGACCGCATTGCTTTGATTGTTTGAGTGTTAATGTCACCGACGATGTAATCTTCAAGCACAAATGAAGCTTTTCTGGGTTAATTTCTCGGCTTTGATCAAACCCCTATTTTTTTCCACTCACCCACTAAAGCCCTAATTTTTCTTGATTTCGATTTTGATGCATTTCCCTCAAATTATGATTAAACATTCAACAAGCATGTCATTCACATGATTCATTTGTTGTCGCCAAGTCCACGTTGGCATCCTACTCAGTCTCTGGTTACAATTTAACGTGTGAAATAGACGAAGGGTTCTAATTACACTGAAAATAACAAGTTGGATTTCAAAAAACCTATAAACAATTGTCATGATTTAATTCGCAATACCTAAAATAGATCAAGGTTTTTTATACGGTTCTCCCATTCTTAATTCTACCATATATTCATATTATGTTCATACCCATGACCATAAATGGCCGCATCCATTCTCAGTTCCGGGCGACAAGTGTACGTTCCACCACGCAACAATGGTGGCAGCAGAAGATTGACCGGAAACTTGGCCAAAAATAATTTGGCAATTTCAAGCAAACATGGACAAGTAATTTATGAATTTGAGGGGAAAAGGAAATTTGTGATCAAGAGTTCTTCAAATGTTAAATGTTGCAAAAAAAAAAAAAAACACATAACCAATTTGCTATGTTTTCACTGATAGTTGTGCTAATAATACATACTATTATGCAACTGTATCATTGCTTTGTGCAAAACTATAATTTTCTTTTCACTTCTCCCTCATCCTTCCGTTTTCCTCAAAGAAAATCTAAATTTGAATGGAGCAGCTGTGTTTACATCAAACTTCTCAACTCAAAGCATTCGATCTTGTTGATTCAAAATGGCATTGGCATTGGACCCCCTCCAGACTTTAAATGAAACAGAAATCCACACACACACACACAAATACTAATCATCCTGCCATGGTGGTAAACATGTTTGGTAATATTGGAAATGAGGGCTACTGTGATGTACTTCGTGGTGGTTGAAGGGGGGAGGGTGTTGATCGAGTGTAAGGAGGTGGCATTCCGTAAGAGCCAACTAAAATTTTCATAACCACAAACGTGGAACAAATGAACTTACACTAAGTTACAACAGGCTGTCACTGGACTATTCCACAAAAAATATCATCCCCAAGGCAACAGCCATACATATCCATCTCTTTAGGCATTTCCTTCTCAAGAGAATTGGATAAAATAAAAACACGTGGGCATACCAAAATACTAAAAACGCCACTAAACAGTTAATCCTAGTTTCTAAGGATTTACCAAAACAGCTGTATTCCCAGTCATCGGCTGGAGACTGGCTGCCTTCTCGAGGCATTCCCATGCTTCCCTCCGCTTTTCTGTCTCTAAAATGAGATTCTCTTGTTCCTCCAAGTAACGGGAATGGCAGGCCAGGAACAACAAATCATCCATTTCTGAGAACATTTTTCTCACATTTAGAGTCAAGTTAAGAACCGATTGGTTCCAATGATTCTGCACATTGTTTTCGAGGGCAGGAAAGATGGTTGGTAAAATCACATGTCGATTATGTGCAATTAGATTGATGATTTGATCATTATTCCAAAAGAAAAGTGCCCTCTCAGCAACCTGCAATGAAAAAATTTCCTGAAGATATTATTTCTTTGTTGACAAATCCAAGGCACAAACTAAGTTTAAATCATGGAAAGATGCTATTCAGATTAACTGTATACAGGCAGGTTATCAGTCATGTCTCAGAATTACAGGGTGGGAAGATAAAAAAATCCAAAATTATAGTCACAAGGACCTAATACTCTAATGACCAGAATAGTGCCATACTCACATGTAATTTCAACTTCACCAAGTAAAAGTCCCACCAGAAAACCTGCAAAATGATTACCAGGGCCAACTACATATCTTTCTCCATTAATGTTCTCCTGAAGAAGGGTACAACCACACTGGTTTTTGTACCATGATTATCTCTCTTTTTCTTTATTTCATAAAACTTGCAACTAAACCAAATGGATGCTCCAACCCTCCTAGAAAGCTCGAATTCTTGCTATGCTGGACAAATAGTGTTTAATTATCAAAGAAACGCGGCCTCCAATATCATCCTAGGGCTGTCACACAATTCAAGCCAGCTCAGTGTCACGGACTTGAATTCTTCAACCTTCCGTGCGGCACTTAGCGCTCACAATCCCGTTGGTCTTGCTCTAAGTAAGCCTGAAAATCTCAAATGGGACTAGACAATGAAAGAGAGCTTTGAGAAAGGGAACTTGTATTGCTTTATGAGAACTTTTACAAGAGTTACTTTTGGATGGTTTGGCCAAATGAGGCCTCCCCCTTTATATAGGCATCCTCCTGCTCAATGGATGGCTAGGATTTAGTTACATCAATGGTTATGATTTAGTATCTAGAATCATCCTAAGAAATATCTAGGATATATTTACAAGATACTTCTCCAAGGTTCTAATTCTAGGAAGTAGTAGAAACTTCTAGAATTACCTAGCATTCCCTTTAATCACTTGAAGGTTCTAGAACTTTCTAGGACTTTCTAGTGTTCCCTTGAAGGATCATGAAGGCTCTGAACTTTCTAGAATTGTCTAGCGCCCTCTTGATATTTCTTGAGGTCTCTAGAACATTCTAGATTCTTCTAGTGTCATTTGACACATCTTGAAGCTTCCGGGATATACTAGAGAGATTTAAACACTTGGTTGGCGGACGTGACATTCTCCCCCACTTAAGCTCACGCCTCGCGCGCTTCTTCCTTGTATTTTTGGATATGATCAGCAAATTGCCATAGTAAGTCTTCCGACTCCCAGCTTGCTTCACTATCCGGTAGATTCTTCCATTTCACTAAGTACTCCTTGTAATGGGGCACACCGCGTCTCCTAATTGTTCGGTCCGATAGGATTTCTTCGACCTCTTTGTCGAACGAAGTGACAACGGCCGTTGGTGCCCGCTTAGACACTCCTCGATTAGGGTCTTCCATGTCTTGATGATAGGGTTTGAGGAAGCTTACATGGACGACTGGATGGATCTTCAACTTGGGCGGCAGTTGTAGTCGATACGAAACTTTGCCCACACGTGCTATGATAGGGAAGGGACCTCAGATCGCCGTATCAAACCCTTATGGACTTTCCTTAAGGTTTTGAATTGTTGAGGCAAGAGCTTTACCATGACTTGGTCTCCTTCCTTGAATTCCACCATCCTGCGCTTTTTGTCGGCCCACTTTTTCATCTTCTTAGCCGCCTTGTCGAGGGATGCTCGTGCCAAGTCGGTTTGGTCATGCCATGCTTTCGCCGCTTTCAGAGGCCGGGCTCTTTCCATCATAAGACGCCGCTAAAGCATCAAGGCGCAAAGGTTGTCGCCCAGTGACAATCTCGAAAGGGCTGGCCCCGTAGCCTCACTTCGCTGCATGTTGTAAGAAAATTGGGCCACATCTATGAGCCTCGCCCAATCATGTTGGTTGGCACTTACGTAGTGCCGTAAGTAGAGCTCTAACAAAGCATTGACCCGCCTGCCTCGACCATCGGGGTGGAAACTTGTAGAGAAGTTCAATTTCGCCCCATTTGCTTGAAGAGCTCCGTCCCAAAACCTCCCAGCTGAAACGGGATCTCTGCCACTCACAATTACTTGTGGGACTCCCCAATACTTCACAACATTCCTGAAAAATAACTTGGCCTTTTCATCGGCCGTACAATCTGCAGGGGCGGGAATGAACGTGCCATATTTTGAGAACCCGTCGACCACCACGATTATGCTCCCAAACCCGTCTGACTTAGGCAAACATGTGATAAAATCCATGGAAACGCTTTCCCATGGTCCTTCAGGAATTGGTAGTGGCTCCAATAGACCGCCAGTCGACGCCGCTTTATTTTATCCTCGTTGGCACACCAAACATGTCTCAGACGTATGTCTCTACATCGCCAAACATGTGTGCCGCATAAGATGCCTCCGCCAATGCTTTCAAGGCCCTTAATACCCGGTGTTCAAATTCCATTTGGAATCATGGCATTCCTCGATTATCTCCTGCAGTCGCCCCATTTTGGCACATAGAGTCGATCGCCAGTGAATAGCAGGTCACCCTTTAGCCAAAATCGCTGTCTTTCCTTCGCCATGCCATGCTCGTGAGATTCTTGGCTAAGGGATCGTGGTCTCCCCTCCTTGATCCTCCCCAGAGAAAATTGTGGTCGATCGATAGTAGCAAGTTCCGCCTTCCGACTTAGCGCGGCCCACAACATTTGTCTTACCCTGCTTATACTCAAAGAAGAAGTTGAACTCCGCAAGGAAGTCTTGCCAACGAGCTTGCTTAGGGTGAGCTTTTTTGAGTTTGAAAGTAGCTCGTGGCAATGTTGTCTGTTTTGATGACAAACTGAGAACCGAGCAAGTAATGTCTCCAAGTGTGCAAGCAATGAATAACCGCCGTCATCTCTTTCTCTTGCACCGTGTACCGCTTCTCTGTGTCATTAAGTTTTGGCTCTGATGCATAGGATGCTCATCTTGCATGAGCACGCCGCCAATAGCAAAGTCTCAAGCATCCGTGTAACTCGAAAGGCTTGGAAATGTCTGCAAGCATAGGACTGCTCCTCCGTTACGGCTTCTTTAATTCTTCAAAAGTCGTTGACATTTCTCATCCCAACTCCATGCCTTGTTCTTCTTGAGCAAATCGTCAAAGGGCGCCGAGTAGCCCTTGATGAAGCGATAGTAATTCACCAATCCAAGAAATGATCAGAATCGCTGCACCTTAGCGTGGCTCCCATTCCCCGATTGCCTTGATTTTTGTCTCGTCCATCATAAGTTTTCCACCTTTGATCTTATGCCCTAGAACATGACTTCCTCGGGCAAATGAACATTTCTCCAAATTTTACGTAGAGTTCGTTTCTCCGTAGAACTTGGAAGACTAGTTGCAATGCCCAACATGTTCGTCCAAAGTATTGCTATAGATGACAATGTCATCCAAGTAGACTACTTACGAACTTATCAAGGAATTGATGGAACAACTTATTCATCAAGGTGCGTAAAGTGGCAGGCATTAGTGAGGCCAAAGGGCATGACTAGAAATTCATAAGAACCGCACTGCCACGCACGTTGTCTTCTCCTCGCCGCCCAAAGAATTCGCACTTGATAGTACCCCGACCTCAAGTTCAATAAGTACTTGCCTTGCCAAGTTGATCGAAAAGATCCGCAATGAGAGGAATCGGGTACTTGTTCTTCTTAGTGATCTTATTCAGTGGCCTGTAATCAATACACATCCGCAAGGACCCATCCTTCTTCTTTGGAACAATACGGGGCACCATATGGGACTTTGATGCACTAAGATAGCCGTAGTCGACGCCTCCTTTAATTGCTTCTTCAATTCTTCCACTCGTGGTGCCATCCGATAAGGAGCCATTGGGGCTTGGCGCCCGGCTCAAGTTCAATCTTGTGATCCACCTCTCTCCTGTGGTAGCTTTTTGGCAATTCTTTAGGCATCACGCCCTTGTAGTCCGCAAGGACGGCTTGAATCTCCTTTGGAGCCTCGAGATAATGGGGTCAAGCACGCCCCATCCGCGATTTACGCAATATTGCCAAGTAGCAAGGCTCCTTTCTATTAAAGCCTTTCTTGAATTGCATCGCCGATAGTAACTTGGTTTCCACTTTGGCACTACGCCAGGGCACCATGCATGTATTTCCTCCATCTAGGATGCACAATGAATTAGCAAAAGGCATAGGAAGGCTTTTACCTTGTCAAGGAACTCCATTCCAAGCACAAGTTTGAAGTCATCCATTGGCACGACCGACAAATCTATCGAGCCAACCCAATCGCCGATCTTAGCTTCCACGCCCCGAGCTTTTCCATAGATTGGTCTTGCATCCGAGTTCACCGTTTTGATGGTGCCCTTCTCTTTTGAAGCATGAAGGCCAAGCCTTTTGGCTTCTTCTTCTGAGACAAAGTTATGCGTAGCACCTGTGTCAGTAAAGCTTGAGTAGGGACACCGCTTTACTTTGGCTTTGATGTACATGAGGCCTTTGGTGCCGCCTTTGGTGCCTCTATCTTAGCCTTGATGGCGCTTCAATATTTGCATGACCCCATTTGAGCCTCCTCCTCGTGAGCTTCCCGATCCTCATATTGAGCCATCATTGCATGGAAGCCCTTTTTCTTGGGACAATCACGTGCCCAATGAGGTCCATCACATATGAAGCAAGTGTTTGGGGGTTTAGACACTTCCTTGCCCTTATCACTTTGCTTCTCTTTCCCCTTGAACGGCTTGCGGGTGGCATAAGATTTTTCTTGGGCCGACTTGTCTCCCCCACTTTTTCCCTGGTGGCTCTTGTCCTTTGACTTTGATGGCTCTTTCTTGCTATAATCGACGAATGACTCTGCGTCGGCAATGGCGGTAGCGAGATCTTGCACCCCGCGCCGCTTGAGTTCCGTCTTTGCCCAAGGTTGTAAGCCATCCATGAAGTAGAAGAGAGACTCTTTGTCAGACAGGTCCGGTATCTCTAGAGTAAGAGTCGTAAACTCTTTGACATAGTCTTTGATCGGACCTGTGTGCTTGAGCCTTCGGAGTCGGCTTCTTGCCTCATCCTCGGCATTTTCAGGATAGAACTGCTTTTTGATTTCTCGAATAAAATCAGTCCAAGTATCAATAGTGCACGTACCTTTAGCGATGTCGCTAGATCGTCGTCGCCACCACAAAGCCGCGGTATCCTTCAAGTATAGACTAGCAGTTTGGATCTTGGCAGCGTCATCCACAATGCCAGTCACTTGGAAATATTGTTCAAGTCCCCACAGGAAGTTCTCGACCTCCTTGCATTCTGTTGCCAACAAACTTTGATGGCGTCGGGACTTCAATTTTGGGTTGCCTTAACGGCGCTTACCCCAGCTACTACGGCCCTCTTCATAACGCCCGGTCCACTTCCTCCACTTGTTGGCGAAAAGAATCAAGTTCCTCCCCAACTTGAGTACGCAAGGATGCAATCTCACCCATCAGCTCCTTACGAAGGGCATGAAGCTCATTTCTTAGGTCTCCACCTAAGATGTTGAGGGCAGCTTTGACGCCAGCATGGATCTCCGCGTCCTCCGACTCCAACCCGTCAAGGCGTTGGTGGATATCCTCAAACTGCTGCCCAAAGTCCATAATCGAAGTCTCCACTCCGACAACCCTCTTGTCCAACTCGACAGTCTCGACCGGCTTCGGTGCCTTGCTCCTCGTGCTTGGGCATTCACATGCCCACTTGCTTCCTCTTGAACGACACCTGAGGTGGTGATGTTCTTGTCAGTGGTCTTTACCATTGCCACGGAACCTTTGCTCTGATACCAACTGTCACGGACTTGAATTCTTCAACCTTCCGTGCGGCACTTAGCGCTCACAATCCCGTTGGTCTTGCTCTAAGTAAGCCTGAAAATCTCAAATGGGACTAGACAATGAAAGAGAGCTTTGAGAAAGGGAACTTGTATTGCTTTATGAGAACTTTTACAAGAGTTACTTTTGGATGGTTTGGCCAAATGAGGCCTCCCCCTTTATATAGGCATCCTCCTACTCAATGGATGGCTAGGATTTAGTTACATCAATGGTTATGATTTAGTATCTAGAATCATCCTAAGAAATATCTAGGATATATTTACAAGATACTTCTCCAAGGTTCTAATTCTAGGAAGTAGTAGAAACTTCTAGAATTACCTAGCATTCCCTTTAATCACTTGAAGGTTCTAGAACTTTCTAGGACTTTCTAGTGTTCCCTTGAAGGATCATGAAGGCTCCGGAACTTTCTAGAATTGTCTAGCGTCCTCTTGATATTTCTTGAGGTCTCTAGAACATTCTAGATTCTTCTAGTGTCATTTGACACATCTTGAAGCTTCCGGGATATACTAGAGAGAGATTTAAACACTTGGTTGGCGGGACGTGACATCAGGCACAGTTGGGCATAAGTATATGATCTGATATTGAGTTCATGAGCATGCTCTTTTGTGTAAACGAGCTCAAACTCAAGCTCGGATCATGAGCTCGAGACACCGGCTCAGGGTAAGATTGTTTAGCTCGGCTTGTCTAGGCTCGAGATTTTTCAAATAAACTTCCATAAGAATTATTTCCTTAATTTCCTTTAAAAATATACTCCATTACTCCCACCATCCAAAAATTATTGCCTTGTTTGATCCCGCAGCACACGAATTAAGAAAAAAACAATTGACTTGATTATTAACATTGGTTTGATGTGTAGTTTCTTTTAAAGCTCATGTGTATGCAATCCATAATTAAAGTATGATGAAAAAGTAAGAGAAGCGTGGTAAAAGTATTGTTCTAATAAAGAAAGTTTCAAATAGGACAATTATTTGGGAAGGACGAAAAGGGAAAACAGGATAATAATAATTTTGGGACGGAGGGAGTATTATTTTAATTATAAAAAAGAAAATTAAACAAAAAAGGTTGGTCTAAAATAAATGTACTGATTCTATTAGCCAAAATTTATTATTGTCAAGCTTGTATAAGCTTGGGTGTGGCTCGAACTCACGGCTCATGAACAGGCACGTGAATCAATCTCAAACACCTCGTCAAAATCTCGACACCAAGCTCAAGTTGGCTAGGCTCAAGTACAACCCAAGGATCATCCCCTCTGACTCCTAAGGCATAGCTCTCAAACCTATTCAAATGGACGCTAAATGAACTTGAACCCTAAACCTTTGAATGGTGCCCATCAAATCAGAAGCAGTTGCAAAGACAGATTTTTTTTTTGAAGATTCAAAGTAAAAAGTGCAGAAAGAAGAACCAATACATCTGCGCAATTTTCTTTTCTATATGATAACAGCTATATAGCACAGACCGGCTCTCCTCACCACACAAATTATAATCACTCAACATATAACATTTAAAGAAGCACGTGTAAACTTTCTCAGCCACAAATGCTTCAGCTTCACCCTCACTTCACCCTTATCCATTAGATCACAGGATTCACAAACTTTAATGTCACAAACACCCCACTTCACCTCTTCCTGCGAAGCATAGATTTATTCCCACAAAATGAACCTATTCAATGCATAGAGGCTACAAAGCCCCCATCAATTCGGGCTTAATTTTCACTCTGCGAGTGAATAGAATGTAGCTTCACTGATGGCGAGTTCTGTTGTAGGAATTGGGAAAATCTTCACCTTACCTTGGTTTGGAAGCTTAGCTTATTATATTTTTGATGCCAGGTTCATTCACTTCTAATAAATTGGCTATGGGTCTGGACGTATTTTGGCTGATTAGCATCCTCCAAAAAGAGCAACATAAACTCCATGTAAGAAAAAGGAAAGTGAAAAACAAACAAGCACAGAACAGCACAAGAGAAATCAAGAAAACTTGAATTCCTAGAACACAGCTCTTATGTGAAAGAACCCACTCTTCAGTTAGCATGTCAAACTTCAAAACTATAATTTCAGACGACAGCATCCATGACACTATCTACGTTTAAGATGTAGGTGCAAGGCAACACTTTCTTCTAAGGTATGTATAAACATTAGAAAATGGCCTTATTTTGTGGCATGCTTTGATGGTTGGCTCCTACACACTCTGCAGAGGAGATTCAAGTTCAAAACCTGTTAGCAGCATCACACATAAAGAGTGGATCCACAACCACAAAATTCATTGCATACTTACAAAGCACTGGATGGGTTTATCTCTCTAGTCAATCTCAAGGTCCTATTCTGTAGCCAGGGACATTTTCCATCAGTTTACCAAGTTTGCTATCTATGGGATATCAACAATTTTTTATTTTATTTTATACGAAAGTGTAACCACTTGTTGGTACGAGGATTGGAACCAAGAACCTCAAGGTCTTTGCCTGAGTGCCCGCCATCTCTCCCACTCCTTGGGATCACAATATCAACAATTATTAGGGCAGCTACAAGAGCTTATTTTGTTTCATAATTGTGGACTGTAGAGTTATAATCATGTATTGGTCCTCCAATTCATGTATTTGCGAAGACTACTACTTAGTTTTAGAAACAGCTCGATCTACAAGAAAGGTGGTGTGATATAGTGTTGGTCAGGTGTGTCTCTGTGAGTGTAGGGATTTAATTGGTTGCGGTAGATGTTGGGGAAATGAGAGATGATTGGCAAACTATATATGTTGAGTCCGTCAGCAACAAGAGCTTAACACATGAGAAACAACTTTATTTCCGATGAAAAGAAGAAAGATACCTGAAAGTGGGAACTGTTGATACAGCACCCGATTCGCCAGAACAGTGGAATCATGACTCTTTGAAATTCAGCCATGTTAATTGCTTCCAAAATCTCTTCTACCTCACCCAGGAACATCACTTCCTTCTGGCTATTAGTGACTGGCCAGAATTTCAGTAATCCCCTAATCACCGTGCTCGCTAACTTAGGATCCTTTTCGATAAACTGTGTAATACAATAGGACAACTGCTGAAAGTAAACCCCTAAAGATTTAGCCTTGTGCAGAGGAATCAAAGCCCTCCACAGAAAAATCTTGTGCTCCTCCTTCAAAGGAAGTGCGAACCCAGTAATTACACTGCCAAATATCTCCAACAACTCAGCAATTCCATTATGTCGCTCAGCTTCAAACACAAACCTGTAAAAGATATTGCTTATACTCTTGCGGATAAAAGGTCGGTGAACCATGAACTTCCCATAAGTCCTGTGCAAAATAGCTTTCAAACACTCTCGCTCCCTAGGATCCTCAGAATCAAACAGGTCAAGCAATCTCAATATGAAGGAATGATTTATATACTTCTTTGCAACCTTCGCTTCCACCGAAGGAGAAGTCACAAACTTGAGCAATATATCATACACAATTTGCAAATGGGTCCAAGAAGGATCGAAAGAAGGCTCATCGTCCTCATTTTCACCGCTACCATCAGAATTAGATCGATAATTAGGTGGAAACACTCTAAACAAGTTAACAGCACACATTTTACACATTGCTAGGATAGCTGGCTCAGTAAACCTAGGAGGCCCAGAAGCAACAAAATCAAGAAGCTCAATCAAAGTTGATCTCTTGAGATCTTTCTCTGCAGTATTCTTACCAGGGTCATTAAAATCGAAAACTACACAGCAAAGACTCAACTTACTGATAAAAAGATTCATCTTTTCTGAACTGGGTACATCCTTGAATGCCAATAGAGGCTCAATTCCAGCAATCACACTTGACGGAAACACAGCGGACGACGTCCTTTTGGGTGCACTAGGTCTACCTGAACCCGCATTCAAACTAGCAGTTCTCTGAATGCCATGAGGTGAATCAGTTCTAGAAGGTTCCAAGGAATCGGATTTGGCTGATTTTTTTGGAAGTCTACTGAGAAGCTGCTTCAACATGATGAAATCACCGTTGATATCTTCAAACAATCATAATAAGCACTCAAATCATAATCAAACCCATTTCTGGAAATCCTGAAAAAAGTTTTAAAAAGAATTAAAAAAACAACCGCTTCAACCCTAATTAATAATAAATCAGCACTCAAATCAAACCCATTATGTGATGTGAAACCCTAAAAAGAGTAAGTTCCCAAAACCCTAGATTATTGATATGATACTCAATTAAAAATGATAACGTGTTTGGGAAAACATCAAGATCTGGACCGGAAATGCCCCAGATCCACTTGAATTGAAGATGAAGATCTTACAAAAGAAAATTCTAGGGTTTGTTACATATGGAATCAAAGAAAATTCTAAAAATGAGGAAATTGAAGAGGCATAAAAAAAATTCAAACTTTAGCCGAGAGAGAAGAAGCAGAAGAAGAAAGAGGGGAATTATCAAACTTTTTTTTGACAACGTTGCTAGATTTCAATAGAAAACAAACAGTTTAGAGGAGAGAGGAATTGGAGGAAAAAAGGTTGATTACTACGGGGAGAGCTGAAATTGGAATTGAATTGGAAAGGCTCGGAATTCGAGAAAAGGGAGGATGGAAGTATGTAGAGAGAGAGTGTGTGCGTGTATAATTTCATATGAAATTGCCATTGATAATGTAGATCAAAGTTGGATTTAAGTTTTTCCTCGATTGAAGGGGAGATGTTTATGGCGTTTGTCAGAATGTCTCAGGTGCGCCTCAACCAAATTTGAAACAACGTTGCTACTTTTACTATTTTTGTTTCTTTATTTTGGTTTGTTATTCTCATATACAATGATAAAAATAGGAGTAGAATATTACATCGTTTCAAACAAAGAATTCATTATATTATTTTTTTTATCTTTTACTTTAAAAGTTTATTTTTAAAAAAATATTTATAATTTTTATAATATTTCAAATTTATCATTCACTTGTGTTATAACCACATTTTTGTGCTTAACTATTTTTAAAATTATAACTAACTTTAATAATATTAATATATCCATTAATAATTAGACTTTTCAAATGAGAATTTTTTAAGTGGAACAGATGGAGTATTTAAAAATGTTGTTTTCATAAACAGGGTTGCTTTAAGTGCATCATATTTTTTAAATACTTTAAATTGGAGTGTTTTAAAGTTATGTACGTTTTTAAAACGTTGCGTTGAAACATTTTTTAAAAAAAAAATATTACATTTGTTACCAGTGTTTTGATCAAAACGTTCCACCAAACAAGGACTAAGACGATCTTACGGATGACTGAGCCAAAAAAAACTCTCTGCCTAGTTCCGCCTAGGCGCCTCTCCGCCGTCATGAGTTTCTTAGTCGTCGCCTAATCAGTCAAGTCAATACCAACGTCAAACCCCGCTGACCTTAATTTATTTTTGTATATTTGATTTTGTGGCGTACGGTGACCGAAGAAGGAAGGAGGAAACTGGAGAAGGAATAGGGAGTGGTAATGGTGAGAAAGAGAGGGAGGTAGAAAGAAAAGGTGTTTGATTTTGTGGATATTCGGTGGACTGGGATAGGGAATAGATAAAGGGTTAGATCTAGGAGGAAAGAGATTGGAAGATGAAAAAATTAGGAGGGTCGGTCTACCGGAGAGAGAGAGAAAGAGAAGAAAAATGGGTTGTCGGTCTACCAGATAGAGAGAAGAAAAAAATATGATGAAGAATGAGGCTGTCTCGAGAATTTGAATTTAGAATGAGGAGGGGTTAGGGAGTATATGTTAGACTGTGGGTTGTAGAGGCAGTAGGTATGTGGAGTAATTTTATTTTATTTTTAGTTCTAAACCTGGCTGGTTTATTGCTTTGGGGTTGTTGGGAATTAGGATTAGTGGTAGGTTTGTATATTTTTGTTCATTTTACAAATATAGACAAGTGTTTAGTAAAATGACAAACATAAAAAAAAATGTAGTCAATGTGTTTGATCTTTGATGTAAATTATAAAAAAAAAATTATAATTGTGCCCTAATTCTAGTCCCCTGGGCGCTAGTGTGTTACTTAACGGCCGCCTAATGATTTTTAGAACCTTGCTTGTGTTGTAACCACATTTTTTATGCTTAACTATTTTTAAAATTATTACTAACTTTAATGACATTAATATATCCATTAATAATTAGATTTTTCAAATGAAGACTTTTTGAATGGAACGGATGGAGTATTTAAAAACATTATTTTCATAAACAGGGTAGCTGTAAGTGCATCATATTTTTAATATACTCTAAATTTGAGTGTTTTAAAGCGATGTACAATTTTAAAACATTGTGTTTAAAACGTTGTATTGAAATATTTTAAAATAGAAAACACTGCATTTATTACCAGTGTTTTGATCAAAACGCTCCACCAAACAAGCACTAAGACGATCTTACGGATGACGGAGCCAAAACTCTTTCACAGCTTACCTCATTAACATAGGGTAAAGAAGACTCGTCTTACAAAAAATGACCGTAAGACTGTCCTACCTATTATTTTTTTTGCCAAAATAATAATGCTAGGGTAAAATCTCAAAATTATTGTTTTGCTTTCATTTTTCGTCTATCCCAAAATAATTATCTTATTTGAATTTATTTATTTTAAACGACATTTTTACTACTTTATTCTTACTTTTTAGGTTAATATGACTTTTGGTACCCTAACTTTACTTGTTTTTTGCTTTTGGTACCATTTGTGCTGACTTCATCAAATTTCATCATAAAATTTTTTCAATTGTTATCAAATTACATACCTTCTGTCAAATTTATGTCAAAATCTAACGGCTAAATGTATGTAATTTGATAACAATTGAAAATGTTAAGTATGTAACATGATAACAATTGGACGTTAACAACACGTTAGCTGTTAGCTTTTGACGAAAGTAGGTAATGTGATGACAATTGAAAATGTCTACGATGAAATTTGATGAAGTGAGTAAAAAATATACCAAATGTAAAATGCAAATAAAGTTAGGGTACCAAAAGTAATATTAACTCTTACTTTTTTATCATACTTTAATTATGAGTCATATACGTTTAGAGGAAATTATATATCAACCAAATATTAATAATAAAGTCAATTATTATTTTTAATTCATGTATCGGGTCAAAATAAAGTAATAAGTTTGGGACGTACGTAGTACTAAAAATAAAAAATATATATATAATATAAAAAATTATAAACTTTAGCTTACGTAAAAATTGGTGATTAGTGAGTGTAGAGAATTATTCATGTTGTGGAGGAGTTGTCGTTTCGTTATTTTTTGATTTCCAAGTTTTTTTGTTATTTCATGTTTACCAAATTGGTGATTTTTTTGTTATTTCATGTTTAAGAAAATAATTATACCATTTGAGCCTTACATTTTCTTATTAATGATGATGTCACATGCACATAAGTTTTAAGAAAATTAGTACATTTTATACTAATAATTAAATTTTCATCCTCCGACGGTGTAAATCTAAAAAGGCCGTTTATATAAAAAAAAAATTTAAACCACCAATGAATAAATTTATTTACTCTTATACCAATATTAAAAATCAAGTTTGATATAATATACTAATATTGATATTGGCATAGTATGTAACTTAATGCTTGTGATCGATTCCATAGTCATTTGATTATTTCCATTGCCAAGGATCCCTCATGTGGGTCGAGTCAGTGGTCACTATGCCCGTGGCTTTGGATACCTCTCTTGTCTTTTTGATAAGGTTTAAATCTCAATTTGGTTACCCTACTTTCGACCAAAATTTATTAAGCTCACTTTATTTATTTTTTTTCCCAATTTAATCACTCTACTTTCACATAATTAGCACGTTCATCACTCCATCCATATATTTGGATGGAAAGTTTAATTTTGTTAGGAAAATAAAAAAAAAATACTCTTACTAAATTTGAGGGTATCCTTCTCCTCTCAAACATAATTTCTTATTTGTGTGACTTGAATTAGTCAACACACCTTTTAAAGGTAAGGGGCATTATTGTATTTTCAAAAAATTTCATCCAACTTAACTAACGGAAATGACTCTGGTGACCTTATTGACTTTTGGATCCAAGTACAGTGATTAAATTAAGGAAAAAAAAGTAGAGTGAGCTTAATGAATTTTGGCTGAAAGTAAGGTGACCAAATTGAGATTTAAACCTTTTGATAATATTGACTCATTAAAGTAAACTATTAAGAAATAACAACAAATTTATTATAAAAGTGTATTAGAGAGAGAGAGAGAGAGTTTAGTGAGCTAAAAGGGGTGGTGAACAAACAACCCCATAACATCATATATATAGGAAGAGCAATGGACCTTTGTGCCAATTTGTTAAGGAACTCATACTCCTATCTTGCAGGCTACCCTCCTATACCACATAGCTATTGTTTACTTTTCACTTTCACATTTTACATGCATTCATAACACTCCCCCTTGAACATAGCATTACAGTTATAATAAGTGTGTCTCGTTAAAAAAAACCTTTAAGCCGAAAAACCTAGTAGGAAAAAAAAATCGGACATAAGGAAAAGAGTACACAATTTAAATCTGAATCATGTGCATAGGCTGTCTCGTTAAAAACATTTTCATGGAAAACCCAAGTGAGATAAAACCATGATAAAGGGAAAAGAGTACAACCATATACTCCTCAGTCTGATAAGGGTTAAGAGAAATCATCTTTGTAAATCTCGTAGATGTCGCATTCCAATATTGTGAACATGTTTTCTGAAGGTTGTAGTGGGAAGTGTCTTCATGAATAAATCTGCAGCATTATCACTTGATCGAACATATTGGATGCTGACCTCTTTCTTTCTTTTCAAGTTCTTGAGTGTATAAAAAGAGTTTGGGGGATATGTTTGGACTGTCCCTTTGATGTATTCTTTACTTTGGGTTACATGTCTTCAAATAATACCGGTCTGCCTGTTAACATGTAGTCCATCGGCATTTTGAATATGTTGAGTCAAAGATCGAAGCCTACACATTCTCGACTAGCTTGAAAAGCGATCATCTCAAAGATGATTTCACGATGTAGCAACTAAAGTTTGCTTTTGAGAACGCCATGAAATTGCAATACCACCCATCATGAAGACATAACCGGCCAGTGATCCGCCTATGAGGATCGCATAAATAACCCGCATTCTGTGAAACCAACTATTTCATCCTTTGATTTTTAGATAAAATAATCTCAAATCGATCGTTCAGGAAAATAACGAATATGCATGATCTCGGCCCAAGTTGTCTCAGTGACGTGAGATGAACTATATATTGTCAATAGATTTGTAGCAAATGATATATCCGTCTAGTAATTTGCAAGATACATAATTATGGCCCAATAGCACTTAAGTATGGTACTTCAGGTCGTTGTCTCTTCATTCCCACAAGGATGGAATTGATCTTTTTCGACATTTAGCGATCGTTAACCAAGCTGGCTAGAGAGAATTTGTCTTGTCCATATTGAAGTGCTTCAGGACCCTTTTCTGTATAATTTTATTGATGTACAAATATTCCACTATGCAAGTGCTCTATTTGTAAACCAAGACAGTATTTGGTCTATCCAAGATCTTTCATTTCAAATTCTCTCTTTAGGTATTTAACTGCTTCTTGAATTTCCTTGGGAGTTCTAATGATATTCAGATCATCTACATAGACAGCAACAATTGCAAATCCAACTGTTGATTTTTTGATAAATACACACATACATAATTGATCACTCACATATCCATCTTTTAACAAATGCTCACTTAAGCAATTATACCACATACGTCCAGATTGCTTTAATTCATACAGTGATCGTTGTAGTTTAATTGCACACAATTCTTTGGGCTTTGAGCTCAATATTTGAGGCACCTTGATTCCATCAGGAATTTTCATATATATATATCAGTATCCAATGATCCATATAAATAGGCTGTTATAACATCCATGAGATGCATCTCTAGGTTTCGCGAAACTGATAAACTGATTAGATATTTGAACATAATAGCATCCATAACAAGAGAATACGTTTCTTCATAATCAATCTCAGGTCTTTGGAAAAAACCTTGTGCAACAAGGCGAGCTTTGTATCTCACAATCTCATTTTTCTCATTTCGCTTTCGAATAAAAACTCATTTGTACCCAACAGATTTCACAGCTTCAAGTGTGACAACGATAAGCTCAAATACCTTTCATTTTTTAAACGAATCTAATTCAGCCTTCATGGCATCTTTCCATTTTACCCAGTCATGTCTCTTTTGACATTCAGATACTGATGTTGGTTCGGGATCATCAGTCCCGTCATTAATTTCTTGTGATACCGAATAATAGAATACATCATCGATATTCTCCATTTCATCTCGGTTCCATATTTTTTCATTACACATGTAATTAATGGAAATCTCATGGTTTTCGTTGCCTGCAGGGCTCTTTGGACTTGTATGATCATATGATTCTTTTGGAACACGATCACTTGATTGGGGTTTTACAATCATCTTCTTTTTCTGAGGATTTTTATCCTTTGAACCAATGGGTCTTCCACGCTTCAAGTGTGTCTTAGATTCATTTGTCATATTCTCATTTGGTAGCCCTTTTTGGAATTTCAGTTCAAGCAGGATCATTAACAGCAGCTATATGTGACTTTGCTACTCTCTTTGTATCTATAAATACATCTGGCAATTGATTTGCTATATTCTGTAAGTGTACGATCTTTCGGACTTCCAATTCATGTTGCTTTATGGGAGGATCAAGGTGCAGCAATGATGATGTGCACCATTCAATATTCTTTCCCACTTGTCATTCTTCTTCTCCTAAAGGTGGGAACTTTTCTTCATTAAAATGACAATCAGCAAAACGTGCCGTAAAGATGTCACTTGTCTTTGGTTCAAGATACTTGATTATCGAAAAGGATTCATACCCAACGTATATTCCCAATCTTTGTTGTGGTCCCATCTTTGTGCATTGTGGTGGAGCAATGGGTACATATACCGCACAACCAAAAATTCTTAGATGAGATAGATTTGGTTCTTGACCGAATGCTAGCTGAAATGGGGAGTATTTATGATATGCACTTGGTCTAAGGCGAATTAGTACAGCGACATGCAAAACAACATGACCCCATACAGAAGTAGGGATCTTTGTTCTCATTATCAATGGTCTGGCGATGAGTTGAATATGTTTGATAAATGATTCAGCCAAACCGTTTTGTGTATGAACATGAGCTACTGGATGTTCAACATCGATTCCTATTGCCATACAATAATCATTGAATGCTTGAGATGTAAATTCACCAGCATTATCAAGTCTAACCTTCTTAATCATGTAATCTGGGAATTGTACTCTCAATTTGATTATTTGTGCAAGGAATTTGGCAAATGTCGTATTACGAGTTGATAATAGGCATACGTGTGATCATTTGCTAGAAGCATCGATTAATACCATAAAGTAATGGAATGGTCCACTTTTTGGATGGATAGGTCCACATATATCACCATGGATCCGTTCCAAAAAGGTTGGTGATTCATTTCCAACTTTGGTTGGTGATGGTCTAACTATCAATTTTCCTTGAGAACAAGAATCACAAGAGAGTTCATTGGGTTGAAAAATCTTCTGGTTTTTCAATGGATGTCCACTAGAATTCGTAATAATTCTCCGCATCATTATTGAGCTGAGGTGTCCCAACCGTTCATGCCAGGCTTTGAAGGTTTCCATAAACTTCGGGGTTACGGTAATATATGATTCAAATACTCTTATATTTGTATAATACAATCCGGATGATAGGGCAGACAACTTTTCCAATACACACTTACTTTTGGAAGTGTTTGAAGTAATGTAAAGATATTCACTACTCTCTTTGTTCATGGTTTCAATATGATATCTATTCAGACGAATGTCTTTGAAACTTAACAAGTTTCTTTGAGATTTATGAGAGAATATTGCATTACTTACTATGAATTTTGTGCCTCCATTCATCAGAAAAATTGCTTTTCCAGATCCCTTAATTATTTTTGCACTACCAGATATAGTCCGCCCGGCTGTGGGTTAGGCTGGTTGTCCTCCTCATTGTTTGCAATATTTTTATTTGAATAAATTTGTGCAGGGTGCCGTCCCTGTTTCTTTTTTTTTTTTTTAAAACTCCCTATTGACGAAGCTCTTTACAGAAAAGGCATATCCTTGGCTTCCAAATGCTATTGCTGTGATGAAGGTCATGGGGAATCTTTCATGCATGTCTTCTTGCTTAGTAAAACTACCTCTGTGATTTGGTTGTTTCTGCACACTCTCTTTGAGGTTCCAGTTCAGCCCGGCACTATTCAGCAAAAGTGCTTCTCTTGGTGGATGCACCGTAAATCGCTTCCTTTTACTTTACCTCCTTCGATTACCCTGTGGCATATTTGGAAATTTCGAAACAAGGCAGTTTTTGATAATATCAGGTTGCCCAAAGATGTGGTTATTAAGAACATCATGGCTGACATCAAGCAATTTCTCTCAGCGGCCAACTATTATTTTTTTTGATTCTTTGCGTCATGCTAGAATATTGCATGGGTATAAGAAGAAAGTTTCAGTCCAGCAAGTTGCTTGGAGTAACCCTCCCTATGGTCGTGTACTCGTGTTAAACTCAACTCTGATGGAGCCAGTCGTGGAAATCCAGGCCTTAGTGGAGGTGGTGGCATAGTCCGCGACTCCGATGGTCGTTGCATCTTTGCCTACTCGCAATTCTATGACGTGTGTGTGAGGTTCCCGGGATGTGCTCCAGCGCCTCGCGCGGATAGGGGTGCGGCGTGCGTGCGGATGCGGGACACTTGCTCTCGTTCCACCCTCCCTTGTTTAGGGGAAGACGAAATCCAAAGTGCGAGAGGAGTGCTGTCTATATTAGCACGTTGGAATGTGCCTCGGTTGCCTTTGAGTGAATTTTGTATCCAATATGGGAACTTATGGTTTTCCATGTCAAGTTATCCCTTATTTCGTGGATAACAGGATATGGGAATACATTACTCTTCCATTCCCATTCTCCCCTTTATCTTTCGGGGGAAAATAGAAGTGTGAAAAGAATATTGACGTCCCACTATGAATTTTATGAAAATAGCCTTATGGCCTATTTTGGATCACTATGAGTGCTTTGGGTTTTCTCACGTCAAGTTATCCATTATTTCGGGGATACCAAGACATAGGAATACATCACCTTTCCATTCTCATTCTCCCTTGTTTAGGAGAGAGAGCATGAAAGTGCAAAGAAAGATGTTGCGAGGCCCAGCTGGATCCAAAATGTTTTAGAGTCGCCACCTTTATTTTAAGGCAAAAATAAAGGAAAACGAGAAAAAACCGAGAGATTTTTAAAGCGGGTTCGGAGGCTAAGTTCGAGTTGGGAAGGTGCTAGGCACCCAACTCGCCCTTCGATCTCGAAACGTTTTTGGTGAAGTATGCTTATTGTCACATTTACTAGCAAATAAATAAGGTCTTATTTTGACAAGGGAAAATTAAGCAGATACATTCGTGGCCACATTATTTGGACTCGCTTGACAGCCTCTTTCCAATAATTACAGACACATTTAAAAATATTTGGTCATTATAACGGCTCTTTTTAGTATTATTTCCTAACAAAATCCGGGCAGCATAACTGCTTATATTTTGATATTGAACCGGATCGGAAATAATACATTTACAAATAAAGACTTTATTGAATAAATAAAGTAAATAAATACAAATTTATCTAAGAATATTTTGCCATAATAACGGCTACATTTAGTACTATTTCTAATAAAATCCAGGGCAGCACAAGCTGCTTATATTTC
>CM028377.1:177588935-177619728 GCA_013146195.2 Codonopsis lanceolata
ACCGTCTACGATAACAACTCATCTGTTGACCACGAACCCATCTCTTACGTTTTTACCCCAAGCACCTTTACAGATCTCATCCTTCTTGTTCACGAGAAAATGAAAGTTTTGAAGACTCTATTTCTTGAACGATTTTGGTGAATCTCCTTCAACCAACTCGGAAATTCTTAAGGGAAGAATCACGAAAAGTGATCTTCCTCCATTGTTATTGACAAGAAGATCATCCCATTTCTCAAATCATTGGTGATCTCAATACGGGGTTAATGCACGAGAAATAAGGTTCGAGAAGAAACTTTGTTTGCCTATGCATTTGTATCGGAACTTCGAACCAAAGAAGATTGATGAAGCCATTGAAGATCATAAGCTGGATTGAAGCTATGCAAGAAAGAGCTGAATCGGTTTGAAAGATATAAGGTGTGGAGCTTAGTTCAAAGACCGGCGATCATCCGATCATCGGCACCAAGTGGGTATTCGGAAATAAAAGAGATGAAGATGGAAATGTCACCGAGAAAGCTAGATTGGTTGCTGGGGCTACCGGCGGGGAAGAAGAATTGACTTTGATGAAACTTTTGCTCTGTTGCTAGACTAGAAGCAATCGGAATCTTTCTAACTTATGCCTCGTTCATGGACTTCAAAGTGTATCGGATGGATGTTAAGAGTGCCTTTAGAATGGTGATCTTCAAGAAAATGTATACGTGGAACAACCTCGGATTTGTCATCTCGGACAAAGCGGACCACGTCTAGGCTCAGAAAGCTCTCTACACTGAAGCAAGCTCCACAGAGCTTGGTATGAAACTCTATCAAGTTCTTAATTGAACAAGGATTCGTGAGAGGAAGAATCGACACTACTTTATTCATCCTCAAACCGAAGGCCATTCTCTTGCAAGTGCGAATCTATGTGGGCGACATCATCTTTGGATCAACTAACCAAAGCTTTGTGCAAAAGATTCGAAGGCGATGCAAAGCAAGTTCGAGATGAGCATGATGGGTGAACTTACCTATTTTCTAGAGGCTGCGAGATACAACGAGACTTGAGGCGGAATCTTCATCGGCCAAACCAAATATCTGAAAGGAACTAATCGAAGTTTGGTCTTGATTCAGCGAAATTTGAAACTCGATGTCTCTGCGGCCGACTGCCATCTTGACAAAGATGAAAAGGAAAGCAAGAGAACATGACCAAGTATCGAGGAATCATAGGTTCACTTCTTTACCTTTACTGCTAGTAGACTGACATTATGTTTGCTGTTTGTGCTTGTGCTAGATTTCAGGCAGATCCAAAGGAGTCACATTTGCTTGTGCCAAACGTATCATCGATATGTTTCAAAAACAACAAATCTAGGCATCTGGTATTCAAAATCCAACAACTTCAATCTAGTTGGATATTGATGCGCATTATGCACTGCAGTGAGCGTATAAAGCACCAAGTGACTACAATTTCAAGACTGACAACAGGACGATCTGCACTGCCTCATGGTCTTGCAAGAAACAAGGATCAAGGAAACTCAACCACGTATGTAGAATGTTGCAAGTAGCAAGGTTCTCAATCAAGCATGGATGAAGCAACAACTAGTGGACTACAACATCAAGACCGAAAATCGCCTAAATTGTGTGACAACACACGCCTATCTCGCCTAAAAATCCAGGATGCATTCAAAGACAAAGCAATATTGATGTTCATATCACTTCTCAAAGATCATGTGGAAAGGTAACATCGGCCTCGAATATGTTCCAATCGAGCATCAATTGCGTATTCTCACAAAACCACCGATGCCACTGTGTTTGCTTATTTAAGGAGAAATCTTGGTATGATTGATCCTAATGCTTAATTTTAATATTTTGTTAAATGTCTCTTTCATACCGGTAGACCCAAGATTTGTCTAATCTAAGACGTAAGTTCTCCTTTACCTGAAGAACTAAAGGTTAGTACTCTTACTTAGTCTATTTTTGCTAAAGAGGTTTCTAAAGCAATAAAGGGGGTCAAGGAAAAAATTTTGGTACTTAAGAAAATATCTTAAGTTCCCGCTCTTTCAAAACTGATATTTTCTCACCTTTAAATAGTCCTTGAACCGTCATTTGGAAACTTTACGAAACCCTTTTGAACATAAATACTTCTCTCTCTCTCCCTGAGTAACTACTTTCTGCAAATTCAAGTTCTTCTTCTTGTTTCTTCTTCTCATCTTCAACAATGGTACGCTTCTCTCTACTCTACTCGTAATTTTCTTTGAACTGTCTCAGATTTCGGTATCAACTTAAAAAATCCTTTTGGAATTCAAACGGTCATTTTCGAGTTTATACAAAGGATTCGCCATTGTTTTTTCTAAACTTGAATACTAATGCTTTTTGTTTACTCATTGTTCATTCTTATGAAAACTTCTGTTATGCATTTCTCGAGTGTGATTTCTCTAAACATTCTATGGTTTCAAGTTTTTGCTTCGAAAATTTCAAATTATTTTAGAAAACTTTGAAATTCCTACCTGTTTAGATGTCTAGATGAAAAGCCCTAATTTTTATTTTGTTTTTCTTTCAGGCAAGAACTTCAAAATCAAAGCGCGACAGTGGGAAGGCTTTTGACCCTGAAAATGTCATTCCTCCAAATTCAAATATCAACATTCCAGGATACCCCATCTATCCCGCCTCTCATGACGTTATTGTCGCTTTGGACCCGAAGCTATACATTCCGGGCATGTGCATTGACCTTCACCAATCAACTCCATAGCCGGCTGGCGTCAAGCATGCGAGGATATGGACGCCTCCGGGATTCTATCCCTCTCTCGCCTCAACGACAAAACTACAGATCTTCCCCTCGGCGTAAGAATTTTATCAAAGAATGGGCTTCGGGAGAACTGCATCGCTTCTACGTGGGTGGATTCGAGGTCGCCCCATCTCATCACCGCTAAATCTATTTCCACCATCATCGGCGTGCATTACGGAGCAGCTCTTTTCAGCAACCATGGCCGAGGCTTTACATGCCCGGGAATCCATGAGGGGAGCGACACTCTCCTAAAGAGCCAAAGGAAGATGCTTCCAGAAATTTGTTCCCTCTTGACGTTTATTGCACCCAGCCACCTTTTAGACAAGGGCTCCTATTCAAGAGTGGAGCACCTCGACATGTTTATCGGCCAAAAAATCAACCGACCAAAGGCTGTATTTCTACAGATCTTTGTATTTCTGACTACGTCTCAACCCAGGGGCTCATCATTTTCGACGAGCTAAAGCACGGGGTGGAGAAAGCTAAGAACAACCCCACTGCAAACGCCCGTCGTGAGTGATCAGCGCCCTTTTCGAGGATGATGCTAACATCAACTCTTCTTTGAAAGAAGATGAGTTGCATACGATGGCCAAGGACAAGCAACTCACCAAGCCCCTCGTTTTCGTTTTTAAATACCGAATACGAGAACAAGCGCGGATGCGAAAAAGTCTTGCCGGTCTCTCTTGACAAAGTGGCCAAGCCTACACCTATCTTGGTCACCCGCTTCAATATGGAAGCAAATGTAGCGGCAAGCAGGACCTTCAAAAAGGCCTCTGCAAAATTTGACGATCAAGTGGCCACGGACCTCCATCTAAAGGCCAAAGGTGGCCGATGAGGCGTAGCCGCCGCTAAGATCCAAAATAGCAGCCGAGGCAAAGCCAAGAAGACAAGGCCGAAAGTGGCACCTCCAGCTCGAAGAGGAGCAAAGCCAAATGGATCGAAGGGAGATGAAGGAAGGCCAGAAGAAGAAGGCACCAGGCCAATCCAGCCATTCCTCTCCTCCATTTGACGACCCGACCCGGATCCCAAGATGAAATCCCAAGGTCGTGCCGCCAGGGAACAAATAACAACAACAAATAGCAAATAATGGGTAGGGCCATAACGGCGATACACCGACAACTCAAAACACTGCGAAGCGAAAAAAAAATAAACAGTGGCGCCCAGAGCTAACAAGCTCAAACTAAAACAACCAAAGAGATAGTTAATCTCTCGGTCCAAAAATTGACTCGCGTGCAACATTGGGCACGTAGAACAAACTCCTGTTATGCAATTCAATATAAGCATAATATAAACCAAGTCATCGGCGAAACTACGGTAGGAACCCAACATTAAACTAAGTCTAAGACTCTAGTCTAACAACTCAACGGCTAAAAACATGCCGGAGAACAAACATAATATTTAACTAGCAATATATCATGCTAAACATAATCACCAACTAACCAAGCGCGCCTAAAACCAGTCGGCTACCAACAACATGTACTAACAATTATAAGTACTAGCAACCAGAAAACATATGGAGATATAACCATAAATATACATCCAGCACGACTTCTACTTGTCGGCTACCAAAAGAATGAGCTAAACAACATAATTACAAATATCACAATTCACATTTAGGTTGCTACCCCAACATGAAGTTTACATAACTTCATCTTTCCCAACGACCTCACCAAAAACAAATAAACTATCTAAGTAGCAACCTTGCCAGACATAATACTTCGTCAACGCAATCTTCTTGATTTACTTGGATCCGCACGCTCGGCTCGGATCTAGGAAAACAACCAACAAATAAAAGTAAGTCACAAAGACTTAGTAAGTTACTAACCATAACTTCCTATCATGGCATAATGCTCAATCATAAAATACATCATGCTATCGTCATGAAATAACCTTATATAAATTCATGTTATGGCATCCATGCTCAACATTAACAAAACATGTTATCATTGTAGTATAACATCTCACTAAAATCCATGTCAAGACATTTATATGCTTAACGATCATAATTCTTGTTATTGATATAACATAGCCTTCCGATGATTTACATGTCAAGGCATATAAACTTAACAACAATAATTCCTGCTTTTAACATAATGCCATATCCGAATAATATTCATGATAAAGCATATTAGCTCAACAACAGTAATTCATGTTATTGTTATAACATAGCCTTCCCATAATATTCATGTCAAGGCATACAAACTTAACAATAATGATTAATACCTTTGGCATAAAACCACATTCCAATAATACTCATGTGATAGCATACATGCTTAACAACATTAATCAATATGTTATCTATTAAGTATAACATGTAAGAAACCAAAACAAACATCATATCATATCCAATTCACCAAGCACGTTATTCACTTAAGCACTTGTGAAACAATTCATGTATAAGGGATATGATACCATTACCCAAATTCCTCAGCGTGTCGCTCCTGCAAAAACACGTGCAAAACCTTTATGTGCCCTCGATATCCCTCTCGTAGATATCGACGTCCCCGAGACAGTCTCCGCTCGAGTTCCATAGTTATCAAAGTCATGTGTATTACTACAACTAAGATAAACTACTTCCCCACCGTGGCCATCGATGGAGGGGTGTGTGCAAACCCGGCACGGCGATCCATCGCGATCACGAATCTCACAATTCGTGAAGACGATGTATCGTCCCACCAAAACTCAACCAAACCGACTCCAGCTGGACTCAAAACCCAAGCACAAGTAATATATACTCATATGCTCAAAACAAGTAGGTAAACACTCTACTATCAAACTAGTCATGCAATTCATCCACAACTAGCATAAACATCACAACCGAGAATCATATAAGCTCTCATAATCAAGTGTGCTTCACACACTTCAAAACTTCTTGGAGGCTCGACCTCCATGAATTCTACCCAAAATTCCGTAGGACTTAAGATTATAGTTCCTAGGATTCATACTAACCCAAAGGTTAACTCCGTTGAGTTCAATCTAAGTTTTCCGAAAATTCAAGGAATAGAAGCTTAGGCTTCATCATCCCCCTATATGCATAACTATCTCCCGAAACCATAATCCCAATGTTCAATATACTCATATAAACCCAACAAATTACTTAACAAAGCAACTTAGAACAAATTAATCATCTTGTGCATAATTTCATCTAAGTCATCATACCAATCATAACCTTCAAATCATGATTAAAATTTACAACATGGTTTAATATAATCTCTTAAACATGTGTAATTCAAAAACTAGGCTTACAATCATGTTTAACAAGCCGAAATAAAATTTGGGGAAAATCCCCTTCCAAGCATCTTTGTCATTCAAGCTCAATGCACATAATCAATTCATATAGCAAAGTTTAATATACTCTATTAAGCATATAAAACATATTAATCAAGCTCACATCATCAATTTGCAAGCTAAAACAAAATTAGGGCAAGGCACCCTCCAAGTATCTCAACCAAACCAACATCAATACCCAAGGAAAATCAACATAACCAACTTCAATAAACTAGTTAGAACATGAATTTCACATATATCATGGTCTCACATAGGTAAATCAAGTTCTATCATCAATTTGAGAAACCTAGGGTTCATGCTTCTTCTATAACCCTAACAATGGCTTCCATTGACCTCAAATAACACAAATGGTTGTTTCCCTAGGGTCAATGGAGCCCAAAAATCAAAGGAAGAGAGTTAGAAACTTACACAAATCAGCCCTCTCAAAACAGATTTTCGGATTCTTGGAGATGGGTGTTGTTCTCTTCAACCAACTCTTCAAATTCAAGGTGTAGCTTGGGGGAAGAAGACCTATACCAAAGGCCACCAAGGAGGGACCCTTCAAGAGCCCTAGAACCTCCTCTCTCAAGCTCTCTCTCAAGTTTTCTGTTGGGTGTTTGCAGAAAACGAAAATGGAAGGGCTGTTAGAATGAGAGAGAAATCAGATTTGGGGTTTAAATAGAAGGGATTAAATCCTCTAATCAATCCACTAATCAACCCCTAATAACTCTAATAGGTGTTTAGGACATGTTTAGGCTAAGTAGGAGGGTTAAGGTGTGGTTTAAAATGGGTTAAATGGGTCAAAAATTCGAACAGTGCAGAAAAGGGAGCAAAATCCGTAATCGAGATCGAGGGACCAATGCGGTCGCATGGTCTTCATACCATGCGAGCGCTTCACTTGTTTCTTCAGCATTCCAAGTTTTCTCGCTTCCTCGCTCGGTCCCGGCCTCTCCCGCATGCATTCTCGAGTCCTTCCAAGCCAAAATTGGTCTACAATTCAACCTTAATGTCCTCCAATCTATAACCAAAGGAATCAAGTATCAAACCTCATCAAAACAAGGCCAAGAACTCAGGCAGAACTCGCCCGAACGACGACCGGAAAGGTCAACCGAAAAGGGTTTTCGCTAGAATCAAACTAGCAACCAAACCGGCGATGCATCCAACATCTACCCAATATCCAAGGCATGTAAATGATGTTTTAAATGCCCTCTAACAATTATCCATGAAGTTACAACATAAATCTCAAACCCGCGATTCAAAGCATCTCGCGAAAGAAAAGTGCATACATGCATCTCAAACGACGTCAACGCTCATGCTATTGACTCTAAACATATACGGGAGCTAAATAAACATGTGTATGATGATTATAAGTGTTTGAATCCGTGCATAACACCATCAAGCAACATTTCAGGGTTTTACACTCCATCTACCCAAGCCAAGCCATCCTCTCAGCCACCTACCCAATCCAGCCAACCACCTTCACCAACTCCTGCACCAACTCCCAAACCAAAACGAAGGAGACTTCGTAAAACCTTTGAAGACCAGCCATGGCGATCCTCCCAACCTCTGATGAAGCGGTGAGTCTCCTATTCGGCCGAGGAAGAAAAGGAAAAGCTACTGGTACCCAAACCTCTACCGCCAGCCAACCAACTACCTATACCGACGCCCAACACTCAACTGTCAACCCTTCATCTATACCAACTACCGATGCCCAACCAACTACCGACGCCCAAACCTTACCTGTCAACCCTTCATCTATACCTATCAACCCTTCATCTATTCCTCTTGAGTCATCTACTCGGAGGAATTCACCACCTCCTGGAGGAGTCTATCCCTCGGGAGGAGCCTCAAAATCGGGAGGAGCCGGCCCGAACCCCAACTCCTCCTCCTCCTTCACCCTTTCACTACTCACGACCGTCCACACCTTCCTCACCACCCCAATCCCAACCAACTTCTTCAACCACTCACGGCCCTTAGACCTGCTGCAGAGTTCTCTTGAACTTTCGTCGGTAGCGAGATCTATTCACCCCCACTCATCAACCTCCTAAACCTTCTCAACCTTCTCAACCTTCTCAACCTTCCCTTCAAAAACCAAAATCTCTATTCTACCCTACCCCTTCTTTCTGGTTCTCTACCGAACCCATTCCCCAATCCTCCCATATCAGTGAAAATTCGGACAACGATATGGGCTGATTCCCCACCAACACCACCTCCACCCTCCGCATAACCATATCCTCTTCCACCAAAACCATACCAACCCAAGACTCGTCCTCTTACGCCTCGAACTCCCCTCTCCATGACCCTTCGGGCTGCGGACTCTGCCTCTACCGGCACCATTCACATTGGCCAAGCATCCACTTCCCATCATCCGATCAATGCTGAAGTTTTGTCCCGGCTAGATGCCATCTACCCGGCTAGGCGAAGCTTACAAGCATATCTACCGCTACTGAAGTAGCCACTGCGTGCCAAGGCCAACGACCGAACTGCCACTACTCTTCGCCAATTTCAAGAGGATGTCTGGACTCGTTTTGGACAGATGCGGCACGACTTCACCGATGTCAAGATCAACATCGAAGCTCAAAGAGATGAAGGCTGCCGTATCATAGGTTCCATTTTCTACGAGTTATTCCACGCCATCACTCTCCATCTCAGCCACGGTCGTACTCCTATTATGGAACTCAACAACCTCGCTCGCAACTTTGCTCATGATATTATGAGCATGCCAACCGTGATCGTGATCGGCCATCACGGAGGAGAAGCAAATGAGATCTATAAGCGAGAATGCGATGGAAGAGAAACGTAGTCTTCGTGAAGAAGCTGGACTAGTTCTCGTTCCACGGACCTTCGATGCGGATGCCGAATACCAACGAAGAATGGAAGAGCTAGAGCGAAAGAAAGAAAAGGAGGCTGCAGACAATGGCAAAGGGAAAAGACCTTGGTAGCTTTTGTATCTTTTCTTCCCTTTCCTTTGTATTTATCTTACTTTTGAAAACTCTGTTGAATGTAAACATCTTGTTTATAAATACAGATGATTACTTGCTTTTTCAAAAAATTATGATGTTTAAATTCTTGATGCTTTATTGTTTATCTTAATTAGAATTTAAACATTCAGTTTAAATTTATTTAAACTGCTGCTAATCTGTGTGCTGTTCTTTGACTCTCTTATTCTTCTTTGCACTTAGATTAGTCCATTGCATTTGAGGTGTTATTACGTTTAATAGAGGCATGTCTACCGATTACTTATTATATAAAATTTCTCGGACATGCTATTATCTATTAAAGAGTTTGTTTTAAAACACTCATTTGTAGTAATGATGACCAGATATAAATATGAGGAGATTGTTGATTCTTATGTTAAATTTATATCGATCGATTACATTACATTAGTTTTATACTTGGTGGCTAATCGGGCTGCGTATCGATTAGCGTGGCAACCGTGTATAGAACTTTGCCTTGTATAGTTTTTATAGGACTTTTTCGGGAACAACGGAAGACCCTTCTCGGCTTCACTTGGAAGACACGCTCAAAGGCTTAAGATCGGTAGACCTCGTGTCCGGTGATGCTTCTACGTGTCCTCTCCGGCAAAAAGCTAGTGGATTAATTCAAACTTATTTCCATATATTATTTGAATTAATCCAAATCATTCCACGACATGTCAAGCCGAAAGCAACTTTAAAGCGAGGAATACTTTTAGATCTGAATAGTGAAAAGCTTGATAAAGCAATTTGTCCCCTACTTTCGCTTCATCTCTCGATCGACACCAAATCGCCCACCTTTTTGAAGATCTCGAAATGATTATACGCCCTAGATATCGTGAAGGCGAAAATCCTTGACTGACAGCCCCATGCATTTAATGCATTTATGAATAGAATTGTTGAAGTCTTCGTCCTCTCCAACGGATTCTTTTGAATTGCACCTGCTTTAAATCGCCATTGAAATTGGAACCAAAGACAATTGTCCAGAATCGATCGAACACTTAAAGAATTGCTATGAATCTTCTCAACTCCAAGTCTTTCAGCTTAGTGCATTCAATAGATCCTTAACAGATCTAGAAGTCCTAGTCAACAACAAAAAGCTGCTCTTCAAACATTTATTGCTTTATTCTTCTTGTTGTTAACTTCCATTATTTTCTGATTATACGCTCCTCTCCTACGAGTATCTGTCGTGGATCATGGTGGCTGCTGAAGGGTCCTCTCGTGCAATCAGACGTGGATTGAGGCGACTGTTGGGCCGCCACATATCTAGCGAGATAGATGCTCGCCTAATGGAAATGGGCGACGACATATAGAGCTCACGACTAGTTGTTCCTCGTACCTTGCAGAAGGATTTTAGGTGAGTGCACAATTTTGGTGCCCGGATGGCTCCTGGTCCAAATACAGCAGGTCCTAGCAATGCACCCTTTCGATTGAGAAATGTAAGCAGGCAACCTAACCCTTGGGAACCAGAAGCGGCTATTCCTCCCCCTCAGACTGGATGGGGCACTACCATTAGGAATGATGGCAACGACCCTCCTCAGGTGAGCAATGTGAGCAAGCATCATAATCCTTGGGAACCAGAGGAAGTTGTCCCTCCCCCTCAGACTGGATGGGGCACTGCCCTTAGGAATGATGGGGCCGGTTCGAGTAACACAGTTGCTCAGGAAAATGGGGATGCTGCCGATGAGGAAGAAGACACTTCTGGGCGCTCTCATGCAGATGAGACTAGAGCTTCTTCTGTGCCTTGCAGAAGGAGTATATGGGCCCAGCTGGGCTGACGCCGCAGGCAATGATGGACCACCTTGGGGCTTAAGCTGAAAAGACGGGTAATTGGGGGAACAAGGGGGATAGAAGTAACAAAATAGATATGTACAGGTAAATAATGCATAACCTAAATTTCTTTAGCAATTATTCCTAAGTTGCACCTTAGGACCTGTAATATTATATTTTAGTATTTTAATGTGAGCTTTTGTCGTGGTTTTTCTTTTTCTTTTGTCAGTCGAGCCCCTTGCATGCTGAAGATTAGAGGTAGGAGGCTGATCGATGTATTTTATACGTCGATTTTATATACTTCTATGACTTAAATTATGCTATTTCACGAGGCTTTTGGGTACTCATATATGTTTTCGGTGAGTTTTGTAAGTTTCAGGGTTATTAATGAAAATACGCGAAACTCCAGGGTTTTAAGTGCAAATTTCAAGAAGGGCCAAAATGGAAAAATGAAGAAACAAAGAAAGTTGTCAACACTGGACATCTTGCGGACGCAAGGTGCCCCAGACCTTGCGACTGCAAGGTAGGCAGTACTTGTCTTAAAGCAGAAATCAAGGAACAAAACGGCCACCCATACTGGAGACCTTGCGGACGCAAGGTATCCAGCACCTTGCGACCGCAAGGTGGTCAGAATGCGTCAAAGTTGGATTTTCACACAGTCATTCAATCGAATTACAACTCCCGAGTATATATAGAAGTCTGATACCGAGCCAAAATATGGAGAGGACGGCTGAAAGCTCTCTTTAGATAGATTTTAGGTAGTTTTAGATTGTATAACATAGTTAGATTCTGTAATTTCAAGTATTGAAGATCAAATCATGTATCCGATCATCTCCATGTGCTGTTCATTGTCGATGATGAACTAAATCATCCTTAATCTAGGAGGTGGGAGGTAACTTGTATCAAATTTATGTTTTGATTCTTATTTATGTTTATTCAATGCTTGTTGATTGTGTTGTTTATCAACCCCTATATTATTTTGCTTTGAACAAATGAATGTAATCGCAAATAATAAAGGCTTAGAGGTGCGGATAACTGCATGACCAAGTGCATATGTCGTACACTGGCTCACCAACACAATAAATTGGACCTATCGATGCACGAGTGATAAGTTAGGACCGGAGTTCTTACATGATCTAGGTGACGAGATAGATCATAAATCTAGGTGACGACTAGATTAACAGTTCATGTGCTTAGGATATAGAATGGATGAATTTTGCGGGGATGGAGGTGAACCAATTTTTCAACGAGACTATATCTATTTTTAGTGAACGAACCCAAGACATTGAATGATATTATTATGAATTGAACATAAAGGAGATATAAGTGAAACCCGAGAATCCTAGATTGCCACCCATCATAAGATCTTCATATCATTATTCTTGTCTAATTAGTTAAACATCTATAAATAGTAGTTTAGAGTAGAATTAAACATAAAAACCCCTTTAGATTAATAATTTGCTATGTGAATAAATTGCCTTGTTCGTGATCACTTGTCTCGTAGGTTCGACCCTTGCTTCCAATACTATTCTATAATAGTCTTGTCCACTTGCAAGGAAAAAGATTAATTAAAACATCGATCAAGTTTTTGGCGCCGTTGCCGGGGACAAGCTAGTTCACGTAGTTAATTTGTTGGTAGCGTAGTTTTTTTAATTTAATTTAGTTTTTAGTTTAATTTTCAGTTTTCATAAAAATAAAAATACAAAAAGATTTTATTTTATTTTATTTTATTAGTTAGTTGTTTTTAAATTGCTTTAAATTATTTTATGCATGGTCGTAGATCTTTAAATTGCTTTAAATCAAGATATAAATATTGTTAGGAGAAATCAAGAAGTTCTTGAAAATCTAGAAACCGAGCACGATAATCAAGACCAATTGAATCAAGAGGATCCTCTGGTAGATCCTCCAATGGAAGAGAATAACAATAATCGTAATCCTGAAAACCTAGTTGACCCAGTTGATCGATTGTTTTATTTATCTATTTCCTTGCAAGTGTACAAGACTATTATAGAATAGACTCGGAAACAAGGGTCGAACCCACAGAGACAAGTGATCACGAACAATGCGATTATAGATAGCAAATTATTAACCTAAGGGGTTTTTTATGTTTAATTCTACTCTAAACTACTAGTTATAGATGTTTAACTAATTAGACAAGGTAATAACGAGATATGAAGATCTTATGGTGAGTGGAAATCTAGGATTCGGGTTTCACTTATATCTCCTTTATGTTCAATTCATAATAATGTCATTCAATGTCTTGGGTTCGTTCACTAAAAATAGATATGGTCTGTTGTTGAACAATTGGTTCAGCCTCCATCCCAAAAAATTCACCCATTCCATATCCTAAGCACGAGGAGAACTGTCAATCTAGCTGTCACCTAGATTTATGATCTATCTGTCACCTAGATCATGTAAGAACACGGTCCTAACTTATCACTCTCGTGCTTCGATAGGTCCAATTTATTGTGTTGGTGAGCCGATTAATGCGACATATGCACTTGGTCATGCGTTATCCGCACCTCTAAGCCTTTATTATTTGCGATTACATTCATTTGTTCAAAGCAAAATAATATAGGGGTTGATAAACAACACAATCAACAAGCATTGAATAGACATATATATATATGAATCAAAACATAAATTCGATACAAGTTACCTCCCACCTCCTAGATTATGGGATGATTTAGTTCATCATAGGCGATGAACGACACATGAAGATGATGATAGACATGATTTGATCTTCAATACTTGAAATTACAAAACCTAACTATGTTATACAATCTAAAACTACCTAAAATCTATGTAAAGAGAGCTTCGGCCGTCCTCCTTATGCTTAGGCTCGGCATCGACTTCTATATATACTTGGGAGTTGTGATTGGATCGAATGACTGTGTGAAAACCGAAAATTGAGCATTCGCCTACCTTGCGGTCGCAGGTGTTGGATACCTGCGTCCGCAAGGTCTCGATGTGGGTGGCTTTTGATTCTTTGATTGGCGACTTCGGGGCTATCGCCTACCTTGCGGTCGCAGAGTGCGAGGCACCTGCGTCCGCAAGGTGTCCGTAGATCTTTATTTTTCTTCAATTTTTCTTTCTTTGTAATTTGCACTTAAAACCCTGGAGTTTCGCATATTTTCACAATAATCCTGAAACTTACAAAACTCACCGAAAACATATATTAGTACTCAAAAGACTCGTGAAATAGCATAATTTAAGTCATAGAAGTATATAAAATCGACGTATAAAATACATCGATCAAATACCCCCAAACTTGAACTTTGCTCGTCCACAAGTAAACAGATAAACTTATAAATACAGAAGCATATAAATAACAAAATTAAAATCTTTTTGTGAGGGTGACACTATTTACACTCCTCTATAAACCCACAAACTCAAGGAGACTCTTTCGAGTGACTCGACTATGCTGAGATAAATACAAAACAATAAATATTAAACTAAAATAAAACTACAAATAAAACATAATTAAAACATAAAATCTTTTTGGTTTCATCTCGAGTTATAGGTGTATGGCATGCATGTAATCTCAGTTTGGTGCTCACCACATATATGCAGGCTTAGTCAAATAGAACCAACTAGTCTTTTCTTAATTCTGCTAATACTTTTAATTTCTCCGTGTGTGTGTGATCACCAGTCTTAAAGAATATCTTAACTAAAACAGTTTTATTGAGCTAAACACCACATTCATATGAAAATTACAGTTTAATGGAAAATCATGCATTAAGAAATATGAGATCTACCATCCAAACCCAGTCATTTACAGACAGAAAGGTCCTAAGGATTCAAAAGATTTATACATCCATCCCATGCACTTCTATGTATGTATACAATGCTCTCCTATCCCAATGACTTGTAATAGCTAAGATTATGCTAACACAGTGAGCTTTAAGGTGAATAATAATGATTATGAAGTGTGTGATCAATTTCATGTTACTCACTTGACAGTAAAAACAACATAAGCATTGGCAAGAAGATCATTAGGACTTTATAAGCTTGTAATGTAAGGCCAAGGTGTTGGGGGATATGAAGGAAAGGAATTGGAATTCAAAGTGAGAGAGTAAGACTACCCTTTATCCCTCATACTTCCAAGCAAAAGGAAGTTTTCCCTATTTAGGCTAGGACCTGCAAAGACCACAAGTGGAGGGGTGCTTTGTGTTACTTTTCACTTTTCTTCTTTTCCCCCCAAACTTGTTTTGGGTAATATATTCTTCTAAAAATATCATCATTCTAATCAGCAGAATTTTTCTAACATATTTTCTCTTGAAAGCTATGCTTCCATTTGAATCTTTGTTTACACTCTTCTTCTTCCGTTTCATTTTTCGTCGACACATGATTTTTTTTTTTTTTCGACGGAAAGAAGAAGCCTTACGAAAAAATAGCCTAAGCGAAAAGAAGTGGTCCTCCTAGAATCAATTTCCCACCCAATCCTACTCTCTCAAAGGGTAGGCTAAAAGTGTATAGGCTTTTAGGGTTAAGTTAATGTGAGTAAAGAAACGATGACGAATGGGGGTTTAAATAGTGTGCTTAGCACACTCCATTCATTTTCATTTGGCTCAAAGGGGACACTAGGGATATATTTAGTATAGGTCAGGGAATATTTAGGCTCTAACGATCCAAAGATGGCCTAAATCATTTCTTAATGCCAAATGCTCACATAGTATTTAAAGCAAGTAAGACAACACAAAATATCATATCAACTATGGGAATTGGGTTGAGTGTTTAGCATCACTGGATTTCACATAAGCATTCGCTAAGACAGATGGTAGGGACAATTGAGACTAACATGCAGACACGGTTCGAAAGTGTGCTTGAGATATATAAATGAGAAAAATCAAGGGATCTAACTATCATGCAATTGACCTAAGTTACAATTTAATGCAACAATCATGTTCGAATGGCTATGCATCATATTCTTGTGCATATCTTGTTGAAGTGAAATAGGTGTTATAAACTTTATAAAACTATTCTAATCAATCCATAGTTATGGTGGTGTGAGTGCATGAAGAATTTGGAGAAAAGTAAAAGTTTCGCAAAATTAAGTAAATTCCAGGGGGATCTACGGACTAACTATGCAGTTCATTGCACTAATCTCCTCATGGACTACGACTAGCATTACCACACCTAAACTCGAGGATGAATATTTTGAATTTTTAAATTTTTTTTTATATATTTTTCTAAGAAATTGCGAAAATTGGAGGTGATGACGATGACACAATTGATGATGGGTCCCCATAAGAGGAACCCACGAGTATCCAAAATAAGTGTATTCTGGTCAAGGCAACACCTCCGAAAATCGAAAAAATAAAAAAGCAGGGAAAAATAGGGTGAAGAGTTAAATGGTCATCAAAGAAAGAAATTTTCTTACACCCTAACGACATAGCCCAACTCCATTCCTCGTTAGGCTAGGACCTGCTAAGACCTAAAATTTTAAATCCCCCCCCCCCCCAAAACTTAAGTTCTATTTTGTCCTCAAAATAGAGGAACATATGAGAGGATTGATGGGGTAGGACAAATATCAAAAGGAGATAGCGGGTCCACCTAACGAGCGAGGAGCGGAACTTGGGCCTCGACTCAAGGTGAGTCGGGCGGAGATAACGAATGAGGGCGAAACTCGGGGATCGTGCTGGTGGCGGCCCATAATAATTTGAGACATTATGTCCCACGGTGTTAACCCGTAGAAAAATTTCAGCTGGTCGGCACGCATTTGTGCCAACTGCTGACTCACCATATCAGTTTGGAGGACAGCTTCCTCCAACCTGTTGGAGATCCCAACGAGCGGATCCTCTTCCTCTTCTTCGGGTTCCTCCTCTTGAGGAACCCTCACTCTCATTTCTTGGTGATGCTCAAACAAAATGGCCCTAGTAATGACCGGACCAGCCTTCAGCCTCTCAGCGTGTTTGGGCATTCTCACGTTTGCCCCCTACACAAGTCAGTAATCAAATGCGGGAACGCGAACCCCGCATTCGTCCTACCTCTAATAAGGGTCTTGATTTGGCCGTTGATCAAACGGCCAACATCAATGGACCCACCGATCATAATGGTGTAGGTCAAGACGACCCTCTCCCAATTCACGTGTTTTGGTGACTTGAGGGCATGAGGCGTCCACAAACAAATTTATACACGGGCTTGGCCGTGTCTTGGAGGAAGGACTCTCTCATGGTGCGTGGTCCATAAGGTGGTTGACGGCTATAGGACCACTCCACACCAGGGAGAGCAATGACAGCATTCACTGCTTCGACAGGGATACGGGGGTGGAGGTGTGTGCTAAAGTCATCGGCACCAACCGCAAAGTTGGAGGTGCCGAAATACATGTTAATGCTTTCGGACGAAAAATTGACAGTAATGTTCCTAACATTAACGGTGTCTAGCACACCGCCATCCATGCCAATGTTGCCATTGGCGTAGAATTCTCGGACAATGGGGACTACGGCGTCCTTAGCCGGAGAATCTAACAGAAGCCCCCACCTACGAGCCATCAGAACAGGACGGATACCAAAGTCTTGACCTTAAATCCCTTTCGGGCACCAAGGACTTGGAGAGTTTGTTGGTGTACTACGATGCCGTAGGACAAGCGGGTGATGTCAAAATTTTGTTCTTCCTCCTGAATAGGGCCGGAGGGTGAAGAACCGGTATTTCTACGCTTTCTAAACATTTTGTTTGAAATAAAATTTTAAAACTAAAAAGTTTAACAATTAAAAATGTTGTTTTAAAATTTTAAAATTAAAAATTTAATCTAAAGCATGCAAAAATATATCTACGTTAAAAATATCTAACACCCTAGCATGCAAATATTTCACGTACGAAATTAAAGAGGGTGTTAGGAGTACTTGTTTGCAGCCTTAATCGAGAGAATGCAGCCGAAGTGGAGCTGATCTTCGGTGTCAACAATGGTGGTTCCTTCTCTTTCTTTTCTTCAAAAACTTCAACTTGTGGGGTGTAATGGTGGATGTGTGAATGAGGGAGATGAAGAGTTTGAGGGAGGGAGGAGAGAGTATCTTAAGTTTTAATGCCGGAATTTTTTTTTGAAGATCTGCCGGAATTTTGAAGGAATTTGGACTGCTGCTGCTGCTTCTTAGAGAGAGGGAATGAAGATTTCTGTGATTTCTGCAAATGGCCCGGCCTGTTCTTAAATAAGGGGACCTTGCGGTCGCAAGGTCTGCCACACCTTGCGTCCAAGGTGGCGATCAAAGGTTCGATTCTTCATTCCCCATGTGACGATTCGCACGAGATTCGCATTTACTGGGGACCTTGCGGTCGCAAGGTCCTCCATACCTTGCGTCCGCAAGGTGGACAGATTCTTCCACTTGATTTTCTTTTCTAACTTTTCAGCAGTTTGCAGTTTAGTCCTTCCGTTAACTTCCGTTATGTCTTGGATATTTCCTGTATGAAAAATCTAAACAAAAATTCTAAACTAAAAATTATTAGCAACATATAAATACAACACTAAGATGTTTTTCTCCCCCAAACTTGAATTTTGGCATATTTAATTAAAAATTAAATGTCCAAAAATAAAATTTAACGGAGAAAAACATATTTAAACTAACTAAATAACAAATAACTTTCAAAATAGTGGGTTGCCTCCCACTTAGCGCCTTTGTTTAACGTCTTTGGCTCGACCAAACTGCAAGCCTAATCTCTTGGTGGTTCATTGTCAGCCAAACGGATTAATTCAATTGTTCGTTCAACTGACATTGGCTCAAAATATGGCTTGAGTCGGTGTCCATTCACTTTAAACACTTCATTGTTTTTGGGGTTTTGTATATCAACAGCCCCATGAGGATAAATTCGTACTATTCTAAAAGGACCAGACCATTTAGATTTTAACTTTCCTGGGAATAACCTTAACCTAGAGTTAAACAATAATACTTTCATACCTGGATGAAGCATTTTGTTGGCTAATCCCATGTCATGATACTTTTTGGTCTTTTCTTTATATGTCTTTGCATTCTCATACGAATTAAGTCTATGTTCTTCTAACTCATTTAACTGAAACAGTCTTTCTTCTCCGGCCAATGTTAAATCTAAATTTAATTCTTTAATTGCCCAATAGGCTTTATGCTCAATTTCAACTGGTAAATGGCAAGCTTTGCCATATACCATTCTATATGGACTCATTCCTATGGGTGTCTTAAAAGCAGTTCGGTATGCCCATAAAGCATCCTTGAGTTTAGATTCCCAATCTTTACGATTAGGCCTAACAGTCTTTTCTAACACTGCTTTTATTTGCCTATTGCTTACTTCTACTTGTCCGGATGTTTGTGGATGATAAGGTGTAGCTAACTTGTGAGTTACACCATGCTTTCTAAGAACATTATTTAACAACTTATTGGTAAAATGAGTTCCCTGGTCACTTATTATGGCCTTAGGGACTCCATATCTAGCAAATAAATCTTCTACAAATTTGACTACTTGTTTTTCCATCATTAGTCTTGGTTGCTACTGCTTCTATCCATTTAGAAACATAATCAACTGCTACCAAAATATATTCGCAATTATTGGACACAGGAAAGGGACCCATAAAATCAATACCCCAAACGTCAAAAATTTCAACTACTAAATTAACATGTAAGGGCATCTCGTTTCTCTTTCCTATACCACCTGTTCTTTGACATTTATCGCATGTTCTGTAAAACAGTTCACAATCTCTAAAAACAGTAGGCCAATACAGACCTGATTGCAAAATTTTACGAGCGGTTTTATTACCACTAAAATGACCACCACAAGAATATCCATGGCAAAATTCCATGATACCTTGTTGGTCTTTTCTAGAATACATCTTCTTATTAATGAATCAGAACAAATCTTATATAAGTGAGGAGCTTCCCAAAAATAATTTTTAGTTTCCGCCAAAAATTTCTTCTTTTCATAATGATCAAAATCCGGATTAATGATATCAGACACATAATAGTTGACAAAATCAGCATACCAAGGGTCTAGAATCTTTAATGGCTAAGGAGTTGTTCATCAGGAAAATTGTCATTTATGGGGACAGGATCATCAAGAAATTGACGTTCAAGCAAGGGTGAAAATTCTAACCTAGACAAGTGGTCAACCACAACATTCTCGGTTCCTCTTTTATCCTTGATAGTTATGTCAAATTCTTGTAACAATAACATCCATCTAATTAATCTTGGTTTAGCATCCTTCTTACTTAAGAGATATTTCAATGCAGAATGATCAGAAAAGATTATCACCTTTGATCCTAGCAAATATGATCTAAATTTTTCTAAAGCATATACTACTGCTAAAAATTCCTTTTCAGTAGTGGTATAATTCAATTGAGCATCATTTAGAGTTCTACTAGCATAATGGATCACATGAGGCTTTCTATCTACCCTTTGTCCTAACACGGCTCCAATTGCAAAATCTGATGCATCACACATGATTTCAAAAGGAAGCGACCAATCGGGGCCGGATAAAATTAGGGCGATAGTTAACTTTTCTTTTAATAAATTAAAAGCTTCTAAACATTCTTTATCAAAAATAAACTCGTATCTTTTGCTAGCAAATTACATAGAGGTTTCTGATTTTGGAAAAGTCTTTTATAAATCTTCGATAAAAACCGGCATGACCAAGAAAACTTGAACTCCTTTAAGCGAAGTGGGAGGGGTAGTTGTGAAATAACTTCAATTTTAGCTTTGTCAACTTCAATTCCTTTATTTGAAACAACATGCCCTAAGACAATTCCATGTTTTACCATGAAGTGACTTTTCTCCCAACTTAAAGTTAAATTAGTTTCGCGGCATCTTTTAGGAGACAGATGTAAGGTTTTCTAAACAATGATCAAAAGAATTTCAGCGAAAAATCATCCATGAAAACTTCTACGCATCTTTCAACTAAATCGAAAATATAGAAATCATGCATCTTTGAAAAGTAGGCGGTGCATTACACAACCCAAAAGGCATTCTCCTAAAAGCAAAAGTACCAAAGGGACATGTAAAGGTTGTTTTCTCTTGGTCTTCGAGGTGCAACGAGGGATCGATTATACCGAGAAAAACCATCAAAAGAAAACAATAATATTCATGACACGCTAATCTTTCAAGAATTTGGTCAATAAAAGGCAAAGGAAAGTGGTCTTTCCTAGTTGCCGCATTTAATTTACGCAAATCGATACACATTCTATAACCAGTTATAGTCCTTGTAGGGACTAATTCATCTTTATCATTTTTAACAACGTAATTCGACTTTTAGGAACTACTTGAGCAGGACTAACCCATTTACTATCGATATAGGGTAAATTATACCGCATCTAAGAGCTTAAGAACTTCTTTCCTAACAGCTTCTTCCATGTGTGGGTTAAGTCTTCTTTGTCTTTCTCTAGAAGGTTTACTACCTTCTTCTAAATGTATTTTATGCATGCACATAGAGGGACTAATTCCTTTTAAGTCAGCTAAGGACCATCCTAAAGCTTCTCTATGTGTCCATAAAACTTTTAACAAACTTGCTTCTTGTTTTTCGTTAAGTTAAATTTGCTATAATAACAGGCAAAGTGTTACCTTCCCCTAAAAATGCATATTTTAAGTGGGATGGTAATGGCTTTAATTCTTCGACTTTGGGAGAATTAATGGAAGGCATAAATTCAGAATTTTCTACTTTAATTGTTTCTTTTATTTTAGCCTCATTATTCTCTTCTTGCTTTTCTTCCTTAATATCTTCTATCTCAATTTCTTCAATCTCAATTTCTTCAAAGAGAGATTTTAGAATCTCTACTTCATCTTCTTTGATTTCATAACTTTCTTCTACTACTTTCTCTGACTCATCAGAATTATTTTCTGATTCTATCTTTATTTCTTTTTCATCTTTCTTTTTACTAGCTTCTAACTTTTCTTTTCTAATCTTTCTTCTTCTTCTATTTCTCTTTCAATTTCCTCAATGTCAATTTTTATGGGAGGGATAGGGCTATCATCATAGACAATAAATCTATCTCTCTCATAATCTTCCTCTTCTTCAAAAGTTTCGGTTGATAATTTCTCAATCTCATCTATTGAAAAAAAGCACTCATGTCACTAGGTCTATTCATAGCATCGAAACACGAAATTTCAAGCTGTTTCACCTAGGGCCGACATTGTGAGTTTACCATTTTTCACATTAATCATTGTATTGCAGGTTGCCATAAATGGTGCGCCTAACAATATTGGGACTTCATTATTAGTGCATATCTTCCTTTCCATCTCTAGAACCACAAAGTCTCTTGGTATGATTAATTTATCAACTTTGAACTAGGATATCTTCCACTATACCCAAAGGATATTTAACTGAGCGATCAGCTAATTGCAATTGCATATTAGTGGGTTTTAGTTCTCCTAAACCTAATTGTTTATAGACCGCGAAAGGCATCAAGTTAATACTTGCTCCTAAATCTAGCATTGCTTTCATCTTTTTAGAGCTTCCCAAGGAGACTTGGATATTAAAGCTACAGGTCTTTCAACTTAGGTGGTAATTCGGGTTGTAAAAAGCAGGCGGCGTTTTCGAAACAACAATCTTTTCGTTGTTTTCAAACTTGTGTTTCTTAGAGTGAAGATCTTTGAAAAACTTTGCATAAGCTGGAATATTTTTAATAACATTAAGCAAAGGTAAATTAACATTTACTTTGGATAACATATTATAAATTTCCGTGAATTGTTTGTCCATTCGGTTTTCATAAGTCTTCTTGGAAACGGAATTGGAGGAACATATGGTGGTGGAGCCACATAAGGTTCCTCTTCTTCTTGATCTAAATCTTTATCTTCTTCAACTGTATTATCTTTATTTTGAATTTCTTTTTCTTTTTCTTGTTCCTTATTTGGAACCTCTAACTCTACTTCTACTTCTTTTTCTTTTTCTACCTCTTGATTACTTAAATCATTAATCACTTTATCACTATCACTATCTTTTCGATTTCTTTCTCTATTACTTTTTGAATTTTCTCTTGTAGCATGCATATTAGAAGAAGGATCGAATCACTTACCTCTTCACCTATCACCTTACCACTTCGCGGGGCGGTGATTGACTTAGCTTGCTCGTTTGACTAGGGAACTTCCCTTCTTCTCTTTTATTTGCTTCAGAACTTTCAATATGTTTCTTGATTTTCAATTTCTTCAAGCATGTACTTCATCAAAATTTGCTTGACCTTTACTAGCTACTTCTTGCTTGGAACTTCTTCAATTCTCAAGCGATTTTGATTTGGCATTTGTGGAGGTTGTGGTGGTTGAGGTTGGAATTGTTGAGGTTGCAAAGGCTTATTTCCTCCCCAAGAAAAGTTAGGATGATTCCTCCAACCAGGATTATATGTATTTGAATAAGGATCATTCCTTGGCCTTTGAGGATACATATTCATAGCATTAGCTTCGGAATACATAGCACTTGACGGACAAAAATTAGTAGCATGAGAATATAATCCACATAGAGCACATGCTTCTTGAATTTGCCAATTTTCAAATTGAGCTTGTGTATTTGAATTATCTTGCAATTGATATAGGCTCCTATTTTTACCTCTAGCACTTTTACTTTGGGAATTAATACTTAGCATCTCAAATAATTCTTCTAGTGCTTACGGTGTCATTCTATTAATAGAACCACCAATTTGCGCACTATCAACCATAGTTTGTAAACTGGCGAAAGACCATGATAAAATTGAAGCACTAACACATGTTGAGCCAAATTATGATGAGGACACATAATAAGCGATTTTTAAATCTATCCCATGACTCATGGAATGTTTCACACAGGTTCATTTTGGAATGACATGATTTGTTTTCTATACTTTGTAAGAGATGCATGTTTGTAAAATTTACTCATAAACAAATCATATAATTGTGCCCAAGTAAAAACACTATTTGGTGTTAGGTTCATAAACCATCTCTTTGCCAATTCTTTTAATGCCTTTGGGAAAATATTTCATTTTAATTTGATCTTCGATCAACCCTCCTAAAGGAAAAGTACTCATCATGTATTCATATTCTCTTAAAAAAGCGGCAGGATCTTCATGGGGCATCCCATGAAAAGATGGTATGGCATTAAAATAATGTCCTTTTAGCTCAAAATTCCTAACGACATCGGCAAGACTAGACATGATGTCACAACATTTAATGAAGGTCTACTAAAGTCATTAATAGTTCTTTGATTTACTACTACTTCCATATTTCTTCTTGCATGCTCTTCTTGTCTTTGATTCCTATTGGTGGGTCAACTAGGTTTCGAGGATTATGAATATTGTTATTTTCCTCCATTGTAGGATCAACCAGAGGATATAGAATTGATGAATTTTGCGGGGATGGAGGCTGAACCAATTGTTCAACAGACTATATCTATTTTTAGTGAACGAACCCAAGACATTGAATAATATTATTATGAATTGAACATAAAGGAGATATAAGTGAAACTCATAATCCTAGATTGCCACCCATCATAAGATCTTCATATACTTATTCTTGTCTAGTTAGTTAAACATCTATAAATAGTAGTTTAGAGTAAATTAAACATAAAAACCCCCTTTAGATTAATAATTTCTTGTCAATAAATTGCCTTGTTTGTGATCACTTGTCTCTGTGGGTTCGACCCTTGCTTCAATACTATTCTATAATAGTCTTGTCCACTTGCAAGGAAAAAGATTAATTAAAACATCGATCAAGTTTTTGGCGCCGTTAAAGCTAGTTCACGTAGTTAGTTTGTTGGTAGCGTAGTTTTTAAATTTAATTTAGTTTTTAGTTTAATTTTAGTTTTAATAAAATAAAAATACAAAAGATTTTATTTTTATTTTATTTTATTAATTATTTGTTTTAAATTGCTTTAAATTATTTTATGACGATTAAGTAGATCTTTAAATGCTTTAAATCAAGATATAAATGTTGTTAGGAGAAATCAAAAGTTCTTGAAAATCTAGAAACCGAACGATAATCAAGACCAATTGAATCAAGAGGATCCTACGGTAGATCCTCCAATGGAAGAGAATAACAATAATTGTAATCTGCGCCAAAACCTAGTTGACCAGTTGATCGATTGTTTTATTTATCTATTTCCTTGCAAGTGTACAAGACTATTATAGAATAGACTCGGAAACAAGGGTCGAACCCACAAAGACAAGTGATCACGAACAGTGCGATTATAGATAGCAAATTATTAACCTAAGGGGGTTTTTATGTTTAATTCTACTCTAAACTACTAGTTATAGATGTTTAACTAATTAGACAGTAATAACATATATGAAGATCTTATGGTGAGTGGAAATCTAGGATTACGGGTTTCACTTATATCTCCTTTATGTTCAATTCATAATAATGTCATTCAATGTCTTGGGTTCGTTCACTAAAAATAGATATAGTGCGTTGAACAATTGGTTCGGCCTCCATCCCATAAAATTCACCCATTCCATATCCTAAGCACGAGGCTGTCAATCTAGGCGTCACCTAGATTTATGATCTATCTGTCACCTAGATCATGTAAGAACACGGTCTAACTTATCACTCTCGTGCTTCGATAGGTCCAATTTATTGTGTTGGTGAGCCGATTAATACGACATATGCACTTGGTCATGCGGTTATCCGCACCTCTAAGCCTTTATTATTTGCGATTACATTCATTTGTTCAAAGCAAAATAATATAGGGGTTGATAAACAACACAATCAACAAGCATTGAATAGACATATATATATGAATCAAAACATAAATTCGATACAAGTTACCTCCCACCTCTTAGATTAGGGATGATTTAGTTCATCATAGACGATGAACAGCACATGAAGATGATGAGAGTCATGATTTGATCTTCAATACTTGAAATTACAAAACCTAACTATGTTATACAATCTAAAACTACCTAAAATCTATGTAAAGAGAGCTTCGGCCGTCCTCCTTATGCTTAGGCTCGGCATCGACTTCTATATATACTCGGGAGTTGTGATTGGATCGAATGAGCGTGTGAAAACCGAAAATTGAGCATTACGCCTACCTTGCGGTCGCAAGGTGTTGGATACTGCGTCAGGTCTCCGATGTGGGTGGCTTTTGATTATTTGATAGGCTTGAGGGGCCTATACTACCTACCTTGCGGTCGCAAGGCACTAGCGTCAAGGTGTCGGTTGGCTTGATCTTTATTTTTCTTCAATTTTTTCTTTCTTTGTAATTTGCACTTAAAACCACGGAGTTTCGCGTATTTTTCACAATAATCACGAAACTTACAAAACTCACAGAAAACATATATTAGTACTCAAAAGACTCATGAAATAGCATAATTTAAGTCATAGAAGTATATAAAATCGACGTATAAAATACATCGATCACCAGTCAATAGGAATCAAAGAGACGAAGAGCCTGCAAAAAGAAATATGGAAGTAGTGATAAATCAAAGAACTATTAATGACTTTAGTAGACCTTCATTAAATGTTGTGACATCATGTTTAGTCTTGCCGGATCTTTGTTAGGAATTTTGAGTTAAAAGGTCATTATTTTAATGCCATACCATCTTTTCATGGGATGCCCGTGAAGATCTGTCGGTTTCTTAAGAGAATATGAATACATGATGAGTACATTTTCCTTTAGGAGGGTTGGTGAAGATCAAATCAAAATGAAATATTTTCCCATGCATTAAAAGAATTGGCAAAGAGATGGTTTATGAACCTAACACCAAATAGTGTTTATACTTGGGCACAATTATATGATTTGTTTATGAGTAAATTTTACAAACATGCATCTCTTACGGAGTATAGAAAACAAATCATGTCATTCCAAAATAAACCAGGTGAAACATTCCATGAGTCATGGGATAGATTTAAAAATCTGCTCATTATGTGTCCTCATCATAATTTGGCTCAACATGTGTTAGTGCTTCAATTTTATCATGGTCTTTCGCCAAAGGGCTTACAAACTATGGTTGATAGTGCAGTGGTGGTTCTATTAATAGAATGACACCGGAAGCACTAGAAGAATTATTTGAGATGCTAAGTATTAATTCCCAACAGAGAAAAGTGCTAGAGGTAAAAATAGGAGCCTATATCAATAGCAAGATAATTCAAATACACAAGCTCAATTTGAAAATTGGCAAATTCAAGAAGCATGTGCCTTATGTGGATTATATTCTCATGCTACTAATTTTTGTCCGTCAAGTGCTATGTATTCGAACAGGCTAATGCTATGAATATGTACCCTCAAGGCCAAGGAATGATCCCTATTCAAACACATATAATCTGGTTGGAGGAATCATCCTAACTTTTCGTTGGGGAGGAAATAAGCCTTTGCAACCTCAACAGTTCCAAACTCAACCACCATAACCTCCCCAGTTGCCAAATCAAAATCAGTTGAGAATTGAAGAAGTTCCCAAGCAAGAAGTAGCTACTAAAGGACAAGCTTTGATGAAGTACATGCTTGAAGAAATTGAAAATCTAAAGAAACACATTGCAAATTCAGAAGTTGATAAAAGAGAAGAAGGGAAGTTCCTAGTCAAGCGAGCAAGCCAAGTCAATCACCGTCTTCTGAGCGGTAAGGTGATAGGTGAAGAGGTAAGTGATCTGATCCTTCTTCTAATATGCACCTTGCTACAGTATAGAAAATTTTGAAAAGGTAATTGAAAAAGAAATCGAAAAAGATAGTGATAGTAATAAAGAGATTAATGACTTAAGTATTCAAGAGGTAGAAAAAGTAAAAAAGTAGAAGTAGATGTTCCAAATAAGGAACAAGAAAAAAGAAATTCAAAATAAAGATAATACAATTGAAGTTGAAAAAGAGTTGGATCAAGAAGAAGAGGAACCTTATGTGGCTCCACCACCTATGTTCCTCCAATTACATTTTCCAAGAAGACTTCTGAAATGAATGGACAAACAATTCACGGAAATTTATAATATGTTATCCAAAGTAAATGTTAATTTACCTTTTTAATGAAAAAATTGAAGGGCTGAGATTGAAGGGTGAACAAGATCTCCTCTTTCTTGGTTCGTGGGAGTACAACATCTCTGACCGGATCTCTTTGACCACATATGGTCCCATCCATGGAGATTTCCATTTTCCCCTAGTTTCAACATAACTAGGGGTTTTCTTCAAGCACGAGATTGAAGCACGAGATTGGATGTCGACTTTTGACTTTTTATTGAAGGCGAGATCTATTGCCTTTGATATGCGGGTATGCTCAGAGGGCTAGGCGCCGTTCGATCGATTAGGGCTAATTCTTCATATCGCCCTTTGACCCGTCAACTTACGCTATGCTAGAGAATAGGGGTAGCCCCGGTGGGTGTGCGGACCGAGCCCCGAAGGGCTGCAATAGCCCCAAAGGGGGCCATTTTCGGATATGGCCTCTTCCAGTGTCGATTTTTTTTTTTCAGCGTTTTTATTGGCTTCTTCAATGGCACCATTTTGCTTGGCCAGATGGGGGACGTTTATGCCTTTAGATTTTGAACTTGTCAAGTAGGGCGATTCACGTCCCCTTCAAAATATGTTCCGTTGTCGAGAGATTATCTCGAAAGGCACTCCATAGCGATATATGATGTTGGTATGGATGAATTCGGACACCTTTCGGGCATTCGAGATTTTTATAGGAAGAGGCTTCCACCCACTTCGTGAAGTAATCCCGACTACTAGGACATATTCGTGGCCATTGGATACCTTCGGGTGAATTTGGCCTAAGGCGTCAATTCCCCATGTTGAGAAGGGGCGGGAGGAGTTATATAGGATGCGTGCGGCGCACGTGTTGCAAAGCCCAAAAGCGTTGGCACTTGTCGCAATGATGCACCAGAGGCTGATCGGTTTGTGTGCTCTAATAGTACCTATGGGATAACTTTCTTGGATATCATATGGTTCATTCATGTGGGGCTGCGGTACCACCATGTAGCTGATCCATGATTTGCCGACGCTTGACTTGGTGGCGCATAATAAATTAAGGCCTTGATAATGCCTCTTATATAGGCGCCACCACTCACACAAAATTGCGATGCCGAGACTTTCCTTTTTGTCTAAGCCGGGGAGGATGGATGCTTTGAAGCATGTTCGAGGATATCGAGAATACCAAGGCTCATGATGCATTTCGAGGGGGCTACGCTAATGTTGAAGCAATATGCAGTGACCTTTTTCCCGACTACAAATGGGAGTTGGACCAATGATGCAGTGGCCAAGGCATTGGCAAATTGATTTCTAACTGTGGCGAATAGTGGAATGATATAGAATCAAATCGGGCGGCAAGTGTTGTTAGTTTGGCATGATAAAGTTGTAGCTTGGGATGGGTCTTCAATTTCCTTCGACTTGATTTATTATCGGAGCGCAATCTCCATAGACTTCAAGGTATTCCTTTTTGGAGAGCTTCTAGGCCGACAATACAAGCTTTGTATTTGTATTGTTCGAGCACTCGAACTCCAACCTTATGGCTCGTGGTGTGGGAATCTGCCGGATCAATTAGCAAGATTCCAATGCCAAAGCCTCTTTTATTCTTGTTGCATCAAAGAACATCTGGTGTAAGTGTCGGTAATTTCGAGGACACCTTAAATGCGGAAAAGCTAGGCTCGATTGCATCTTCGGCTTTTAAGGGCGGATTGGCTAAGTGATGCCTCATCTTTGAAGATTTGAGTGTGACATAAGTTATGTCAAACTCGTTGAGAATAAATGACCACTTAGCTTGGTGGAAAGTGATGGCTTTAGAAGATGTACTTTATAGGATCCATCACGGAGATGAGCTTGATGGCTCGTCCTTGCGGATAGAGTCTTGAGCCTTTGCGTGGCCCGAACTAGGCCGATGCGGTTTTCTCTAGCGGAATAGTTTAGCTCACTTCCTTCGGCTTCTACTTTAAGTAGATAACATTTTCAACGAGGAATCTTCCTTTTTCTTGGGCGAGCATAGCCCTACTAATGTCGGTGATGGTTAAATATATGAGAGAGGTTTATGTGTATGAGGTGGAGCTAGAAATTGTGAGATTCAAGATGGAATACCAACAAGGTAAGGAGATTGTTGTAGAACCCACATTTTCTCAAAGGTATGATCTTAATCTTTCTTGGAAAAATAAGTTGTGTGGTGAATTGTTACATGTTCAGCACCATGACATTGAGAATAAGCTCAATAGAGTTGTTGTTGAGTTTGGAAAATTGAGTGGTCTTGTGGACACTTGTGTCATGGGTAAAATTGTTATGCCACCTAAATTATTGCATGTTAAACACTATAACTTGGGAGAGAAATTCAGAATTCCTAGAAGTGTTGCTTTAAAAATAAATGCCTTATTCATGAGATTGTTGTTGACATGTGTAGAAAGTTTCCATTGCAAGATTTTGTTAGTCACCATGTTCTAAGTGATTGGATGAAATATGGTCAATACCTTGGCGATGACTTAAATTTGACATTGCATAAATGATCGAGGTCTTATTTTGAATTTTTCCTTGCAAGTGGACAAGACTATTATAGAATAGTATTGGAAGCAAGGTCGAACCCGAGACAAAGATTAGAATAGTGCAATTTATTGATAGCAAATTATTAATCTAAGGGGTTTTTATAATTTTTTTTTCTAAACTACTATTATTATTTAGGTGTTTAACTAATTAGATGAAATGCAGTTATGAAGATCTTATGGTAGGTGGCAATCTAGGATTCGGGTTTCACTTGTATCTCCTTTTTGTTTAATTCACAATACCTATCATTCAATTTCTTGAGTTCGTTCACTAAAGATAGATATATTGGTTCGACCTCCATCCCCACAACATTCATCCATTCTATATCCTAAGCACAAGAACATATGGTTTATACATCACCTAAATCATGCATGAACTTGGTCTAACTTATCACTCTCGTGCATCAATAGGTCCAATTTATTGTGGTGGTGAGCCATTGTATGCGACATATGCACATTGGTCATGCAAGTTATCCGCACCTCTAGGCCTTTATTATTTGCAATTGCATTCATTTGTTCAAAGCGAAATAATAGAGGGCTTGATAATCTTTAGTAAATTTTCTCTCTCTAAAAAAATTCCGCCGTCCTCTAGGGTTTCTCTAGGGTTTCCCTCGGAGCCTCTTCACGTTTGTCATGGCCGGCTTATGGAGCCTCCCAGCCACCCTCTCCCATAATCGTAGATCCAG
>CM028377.1:177619828-177650863 GCA_013146195.2 Codonopsis lanceolata
AAATAGATAAAATAAAACATCGATCAAGTTTTTGGCCGTTGCCTGGGGACAAGCTAGTTCACGTGAGTTAGTTTGTAGGTAGTGTAGTTTTTAATTTAATTTAGTTTTTAGTTTAATTTTCTGTTTTTATAAAAAATAAAAATACAAAAAGATTTTATTTTATTTTATTTTAATAGTTATTTGCTTTTAAATTGCTTTAATTTATTTGCATGCAAGGTCATAGATCTTTAAATCCTCGAATTGGTAGACTTAGATCAAGATATAAATATTGTTAAAAGATACCAAAGATATTTTGAAAATCTAGCTTTCGAGCCCGATAATCAAGACCAATCAATCGAGAGGATCCTCGTTGATCCTACAATGGAAAATAATAACAATATTCGTAATCCCGAAAACCTAGTTGACCTACCAATAGGAATCAAAGACAAGAAGAGCCTGCAAGAAGAAATATGGAAGTAGTAGTAAATCAAAGAACTATTAATGACTTTAGTAGACCTTCATTAAATGTGGTGACATCATGTCTAGTCTTGCCAGATGCTGTTAGGAATTTTGAGTTAAAAGGACATTATTTTAATGCCATACCATCTTTTCATGGGATGCCCATGAAGATCCTGTCAGCTTCTTAAGAGAATATGAATACATGATGAGTACTTTTCCTTTAGGAGGGTTGATCAAGATCAAATTAAAATGAAATATTTTCCCAAAGGCATTAAAAGAATTGGCAAAGAGATGGTTTATGAACCTAACACCAAACAAGTGTTTTTACTTGGGCACAATTATATGATTTGTTTATGAGCAAATTTTACAAACATGCATCTCTTACGGAGTATAGAAAACAAATCATGTCATTCCAAAATGAACCAGGTGAAACATTCCATGAGTCATGGGATAGATTTAAAATCTGCTTATTATGTGTCCTCATCATAATTTGGCTCAACATGTGTTAGTGCTTCAATTTTATCATGGTCTTTCGCCAGGTTTACAAACTATGGTTGATAGTGCAGCTGGTGGTTCTATTAATAGAATGACACCAGAAGCACTAGAAGAATTATTTGAGATGCTAAGTATTAATTCCCAATGTAAAAGTGCTAGAGGTAAAAATAGGAGCCTATATCAATTGCAAGATTTCAAATACACAAGCTCAATTTGAAAATTGGCAAATTCAAGAAGCATGTGCTCTATGTGGATTATATTCTCATGCTACTAATTTTTGTCCGTCAAGTGCTATGTATTCTGAACAGGCTAATGCTATGAATATGTACCCTCAAAGGCCAAGGAATGATCCCTATTCAAATACATATAATCCTGGTTGGAGGAATCATCCTAACTTTTCTTGGGGAGGAAATAAGCCTTTGCAACCTCAACAATTCCAACCTCAACCACCACAGTTGCCAAATCAAAATCAGTTGAGAATTGAAGAAGTTCCCAAGCAAGAAGTAGCTAGTAAAGGTCAAGCAGCTTTGATGAAGTACATGCTTGAAGAAATTGAAAATCTGAAGAAACATATTGAAAGTTCTGAAGCAAATAAAAGAGAAGAAGGGAAGTTCCCTAGTCAAACTGAGCAAGCTAAGTCAATCACCGTCCTGCGAAGTGGTAAGGTGATAGGTGAAGAGGTAAGTGATCCTGATCCTTCTTCTAATATGCATGCTACAGTAGAAAATTTTGAAAAGTAATAGAGAAAGAAATCGAAAAGATAGTGATAGTGATAAAGTGATTAATGATTTAAGTAATCAAGAGGTAGAAAAAGAAAAAGAAGTAGAAGTAGAGTTAGAGGTTCCAAATAAGGAACAAGAAAAAGAAGAAGAAATTCAAAATAAAGATAATACCGTTGAAGAAGATAAAGAGTTAGATCAAGAAGAAGAGGAACCTTATGTGGCTCCACCACCCTATGTTCCTCCAATTCCGTTTCCAAGAAGACTTATGAAAACCGAATGGACAAACAATTCACGGAAATTTATAATATGTTATCCAAAGTAAATGTTAATTTACCTTTGCTTAATGTTATTAAAAATATTCCAGCTTATGCAAAGTTTTTCAAAGATCTTCACTCTAAGAAACACAAGTTTGAAAACAACGAAAAGATTGTTGTTTCGAAAACGAAGCCGTTCCGCTTTTACAACCCGAATTACCACCTAAGTTGAAAGACCCAGGTAGCTTTAATATCCAAGTCTCCTTGGGAAGCTCTAAAAAGATGAAAGCAATGCTAGATTTAGGAGCAAGTATTAACTTGATGCCTTTCGTCGGTCTATAAACAATTAGGTTTAGGAGAACTAAAACCCACTAATATGCAATTACAATTAGCTGATCGCCGCTTAAATATCCCTTGGGTATAGTGGAAGATATCCTAGTTCAAAGTTGATAAATTAATCATACCAAGAGACTTTGTGGTTCTAGAGATGGAAAGGAAGATATGCACCAATAATGAAGTCCCAATATTGTTAGGCGTACCATTTATGGCAACTGCTAATACAATGATTAATGTGAAAAATGGTAAACTCACAATGTCAGTCCTAGGTGAAACAGTTGAAATTTCTGTGTTTGATGCTATGAATAGACCTAGTGACATGAGTGCCTGTTTTTCAATAGATGAGATTGAGAAATTAACAACCGAAACTTTTGAAGAAGAGGAAGATTATGAGAGAGATAGATTTATTGTCTATGATGATAGCCCTATTCCTCCCATAAAAATTGACATTGAGGAAATTGAAAGAGAAATAGAGGAAGAAGAAAGATTAGAGAAAGAAAAGCTAGAAGCTAGTAAAAAGAAAGATGAAAAAGAGACAAAGGTAGAATCAGAAAATAATTCTGATGAGTCAGAGAAAGTAGTAGAAGAAAGTTATGAAATCAAAGAAGATGAAGTAGAGATTCTAAAATCTCTTTGAAGAAATTGAGATTGAAGAAATTGAGATAGAAGATATTAAGGATGAAAAGCAAGAAGAGAATAATGAGGCTAAAATAAAAGAAACTATTAAAGTAGAAAATTCTGAATTTATGCCTTCCATTAATTCTCCCAAAGTCGAAGAATTAAAGCCATTACCATCCCACTTAAAATATGCATTTTTAGGGGAAGGTAACACTTTGCCCGTTATTATAGCAACCGACTTAACCTGAAACACAAGAAGCAAGTTTGCTGAAAGTCTTATGGACACATAGAGAAGCTTTAGGATGGTCCTTAGCTGACCTAAAAGGAATTAGTCCCTCTGTGTATGCATAAAATACATTTAGAAGAAGGTAGTAAACCTTCTAGAGAAAGACAAAGAAGACTTAACCCACACATGGAAGAAGTCGTTAGGAAAGAAGTTCTTAAGCTCTTAGATGCGGTATAATTTACCCTATATCGATAGTAAATGGGTTAGTCCTGCTCAAGTAGTTCCTAAAAGTCGAATTACCGTTGTTAAAAATGATAAAGATGAATTAGTTCCCTACAAGGACTATAACCGGTTATAGAATGTGTATCGATTTGCGTAAATTAAATGCGGCAACTAGGAAAGACCACTTTCCTTTACCATTTATTGACCAAATTCTTGAAAGATTAGCAGTGTCATGAATATTATTGTTTTCTTGATGGTTTTTCCGGATATAATCGATCCCTCGTTGCACCTCGAAGACCAAGAGAAAACAACCTTTACATGTCCCTTTGGTACTTTTGCTTTTAGGAGAATGCCTTTTGGGTTGTGTAATGCACCGCCTACTTTTCAAAGATGCATGATTTCTATATTTTCAGATTTAGTTGAAAGATGCGTAGAAGTTTTCATGGATGATTTTTCGCTGAAATTCTTTTGATCATCGTTTAGAAAACCTTACATCCGTCCTAAAAGATGTCGCGAAACTAATTTAACTTTAAGTTGGGAGAAAAGTCACTTCATGGTAAAACATGGAATTGTCTTAGGGCATGTTGTTTCAAATAAAGGAATTGAAGTTGACAAAGCTAAAATTGAAGTTATTTCACAACTACCCCTCCCACTTCGCTAAAGGAGTTCAAGTTTTCTTGGCCATGCCGGTTTTTATCGAAGATTTATAAAAGACTTTTCCAAAATCAGAAACCTCTATGTAATTTACTAGCAAAAGATACGTAGTTTATTTTTGATGAAGAATGTTTAGAAGCTTTTAATTTATTAAAAGAAAAGTTAACTATCGCCCAATTTTATCCGGCCCCGATTGGTCACTCCTTTTGAAATCATGTGTGATGCACGATTTTGCAATTGGAGCCGTGTTAGGACAAAGGGTAGATAGAAAGCCTCATGTGATCCATTATGCTAGTAGAACTCGAATGATGCTCAATTGAATTATACCACTACCGAAAAGGAATTTTTAGCAAGAGTATATGCTTTAGAAAAATTTAGATCATATTTGCTAGGATCAAAGGTGATAATCTTTTCTGATCATTCTGCATTGAAATATCTCTTAAGTAAGAAGGATGCTAAACCAAGATTAATTAGATGGATGTTATTGTTACAAGAATTTGACATAACTATCAAGGATAAAAAAGGAACCGAGAATGTTGTGGCCGACCACTTGTCTAGGTTAGAATTTTCACCCTTGCTTGAACGTCAATTTCTTGATGATCCTGTCCCCATTAATGATAATTTTCAATTTTCCTCAGCCATTAGCCATTACCCTTGGTAAGATTCTCGACCCTTTATGTTCCGATATTATGTGTCATTAATTAATCCGATTTTGATCATTACGAAAAGAAGAAATTTTTGGCGGAAACGAAAAATATTTTTGGGAAGCTCCTCACTTATATAAGATTTGTTCTCGATTCTTTAAAAGAAGATGTATTCCAAAAAGACCAACAAGGTATCATGGAATTTCGCCATGGATATTCTTGTGGTGGTCATTTTAGTGGTAATAAAACCGCTCGTAAAATTTTGCAATCAGGTCTGTATTGGCCTACTGTTTTTAGAGATTGTGAACTGTTTTACAGAACATGCGATAAATGTCAAAGAACATGTGGTATAGGAAAGAGAAACGAGATGCCCTTACATGTTAATTTAGTAGTTGAAATTTTTGATGTTTGGGGTATTGATTTTATGGGTCCCTTCCCTGTGTCCAATAATTGCGAATATATTTTAGTAGCAGTTGATTATGTTTCTAAATGGATAGAAGCGGTAGCAACCAAGAATAATGATGGTAAAACAATAGTCAAATTTGTAGAAGATTTATTTGCTAGATATGGAGTCCCTAAGGCCATAATAAGTGACCAGGGAACGCATTTTACCAATAAGTTGTTAAATAGTGTCCTCAGAAAGCATGGTGTAACTCACAAGTTAGCTACACCTTATCATCCACGCACATCCGACAAGTAGAAGTAAGCAATAGGCGATAAAAGCAAGTGTTAGAAAAGACCGTTAGGCCTAATCGTAAAGATTGGGAATCTAAACTCAAGGATGCTTTATGGGCATACCGAACTGCTTTTAAGACACCCATAGGAATGAGTCCATATAGAATGGTATATGGCAAAGCTTGCCATTTACCAGTTGAAATTGAGCATAAAGCCTATTGGGCAATTAAAGAATTGAATTTAGATTTAACATTAGCTGGAGAAGAAAGACTGTTTCAGTTAAATGAGTTAGAAGAACATAGACTTAATTCGTATGAGAATGCGAAAACTTATAAAGAAAAGACCAAAAAGTATCATGACATGGGATTAGCCAACAAAATGCTTCATCCAGGTATGAAAGTATTATTGTTTAACTCTAGGTTAAGGTTATTCCCAGGAAAGTTAAAATCCAAATGGTCTGGTCCTTTTAGAATAGTACGAATTTATCCTCATGGGGCTGTTGATATACAAAACCCCAAAAATAATGAAGTGTTTAAAGTGAATGGACACCGACTCAAGCCATATTTTGAGCCAATGTCAGTTGAACGAACAATTGAATTAATCCGTTTGGCTGACAATGAACCACCAAGAGACTTAGGCTTGCGCTTGGTCGAGCCAAAGACGTTAAACAAAGGCGCTAAGTGGGAGGCAACCCACTATTTTGAAAGTTATTTGTTATTTAGTTAGTTTAAATATGTTTTTCTCCGTTAAATTTTATTTTTGGACATTTAATTTTTAAATTAAATATGCCAAAATTCAAGTTTGGGGGAGAAAAACATCTTAGTGTTGTATTTATATGTTACTAATAATTTGTAGTTTAGGATTTTTGTTTAGATTTTGCATACAGGAAATATCCAAGACATAACGGAAGTTAACGGAAGGACTAAACTGCAAACTGCTGAAAAGTTAGAAAAGAAAATCAAGTGGAAGTTTCTGTCCACCTTGCGGACGCAAGGTGTGAAGGACCTTGCGACCGCAAGGTCCCCAGTAAATGCGAATCTCATGCGTCGTACTGTCAGTCATGGGGAATCAGCAGAATCAGAAAACGGTTTGACTGCCGACCTTGCGGACGCAAGGTGTGGCAGACCTTGCGACCGCAAGGTCCCTTTATATATACTGTGCCGGGCCATTTGCAGAAAACACAGAATTCTTCCCTCTTCATTCAAAAGCCAGCCAGCCAAATACCTTCCAAATTCGACAGATCTTCCATAATTCCGCATCAAATTCAAGATCTCTCTCTCCTCCTCAAACTCTTCATCTCCCTCACCCATCTTCCATTACACTCCATTGCAAGTTGAAGCTTTTGAAGGAGAAGGAGAAGGAACCACCATTGTTGCCGTCAAGATCAAGCTCCACTCCGGCTGCATTCACTCAATTAAGGCTGCAAACAAGTAACCCTAACACCCTATTTAAATTCATACGTAAATTATTTGCATGCTAGGGTGCTAGATATTTTTAACGTAGATATATTTTTGCATGCTTTAGATTAAATTTTTAATTTTAAAATTTTAAAACACATTTTTAATTGATAAACTTTTAGTTTTTAAAATTTTATTTCAAACAAAATGTTTAGAAAGCGTAGAAATACCGGCTCTTCATCCTCCGGCCCCGCTCAGGAGGAAGAACACAATTTTGACATCACCCGCTTCGTGTCCTACGAAGCATCAGAGAGGTACACCAACAAACTCTCCAAGTCCTTGGTGCCCGAAAGGGGATTCAAGGCTGAAGACTTTGGTATCCGTCCTGCTCTGATGGCTCGTAGGTGGGGACATTTGTTAGATTCTCCGGCTAAGGACGCCGTAGTCCCCATTGTCCGAGAATTCTACGCCAATGGCGACATTGGCATGGATGGCGGTGTGCTAGACACCGTTAATGTTAGGGGCACAGTAGTTGATTTTTCGGCCCAAAGCATTAACACCCATTTTGGCACCTCCAACTTTGCGGTTGGTGCCGATCACTATAGCACACACCTCCACCCCCGTATCCCTGTCGAGGTGGTGAATGCTATCATTGCTCTCCCTGGTGTGGAGTGGTCCTATAACCGTAACCCACCTCATGGACCACGCACCATGAGAGAGTCCTTCTTCCAAGACACGGCCAAGCCCGTATAAATTTGTTTATGGACGCCTCATGCCCTCAAGTCACCAAAACACGGTGAATTGGGAGAGGGCGCTTGACCTACACCATTATGATCGGTGGGTCTATTGATGTTGGCCGTTTGATCAACGGCCAAATCAAGACCCTTATTAGAGGTAGGACGAATGCGGGGTTCGCGTTCCCGCATTTGATTACTGACTTGTGTAGGGGGCAAACGTGAGAATGCCCAAACACGCTGAGAGGTCAAGGTCCGGTCCGGCCATTACTAGGGCCATTTTGTTTGAACATCACCAGCCTGAGAGTGAGGGTTCCTCAAGAGGAGGAACCCAAGAAGAGGAGGAAGAGGACCCGCTGTTGGGATCTCCAACAAAGTTGGAGGCACTGCCCTCCAAACCGATATGGTGAGTCGCTAGCTGGCACAAATGCGCGTCGACCACCGAAATTTTTCTACTGGGTTAACACCGTGGGACATAATGTCTCAAATCATTATGGATCGCCACCGTGCACGATCCCCGAAGTTTCGCCCTCATTCGTTATCTCCGCCCGACTCACCTTGAGTCGAGGCCCAAGTTCCGTCCTCGTTCGTTAGGTGGACCCGCTATATCCTTTTGATATTTGTCCTTCCCCATCAATCCTCTCATATGTTCCTCTATTTTGAGGACAAAATAGAACTTAAGTTTGGGGGGATTTAAAATTTTAGGTCTTAGCAGGTCCTAGCCTAACGAAGAATGGAGTCAGCTATGTCGTTAGGGTGAAAGAGAATTTCTTTATTTGATGACCATTTAACTCTTCACCCTATTTTTCCTGTTTTTATTTTTTCTCGATTTTCGGAGGTGTTGCCTTGACCAGAATACACTTATTTTGGATACTCGTGGGTTCCTCTTATGGGGACCCATCATCAATTGTGTCATTGTCATCACCTCCAATTTTCGCAATTTCTTAGAAAAATATATAAAATAAAAAAAAATTATTTAAATTCAAAATATTCATCCTCGAGTTTAGGTGTGGTAATGCTAGTCGTAGTCAATGAGGAGATTAGTGCAATGAACCGCATAGTTAGTCCGTAGATCCCCCTGGAATTTACTTAATTTTGCGAAACTTTTACTTTTCTCCAAATTCTTCATGCACTCACACCAGTCATAACTATGGATTGATTAGAATAGTTTTATAAAGTTTATAACACCTATTTCACTTCAACAAGATATGCACAAGAATATGATGCATAGCCATTCGAACATGATTGTTGCATTAAATTGTAACTTAGGGTCAATTGCATGTTAGTTAGATCCCTTGGATTTTTCTCATTTATATATCTCAAGCACACTTTCGAACCGTGTCTGCATGTTAGTCTCAATTGTCCCTACCATCTGTTTTAGCGAATGCTTATGTGAAATCCAGTGATGCTAAACATTCAACCCCAATTCCCATAGTTGATATGATATTTTGTGTGTCTTACTTGTTTTAAATACTATGTGAGCATTTGGCATTAAGAAATGACTTAGGCTATCTTTGGATCGTTAGAGCCTAAATATTCCATGACCTATACTAAATATATCCCTAGTGTCCCCTTTGAGCCTAATGAAAAGAATGGAGTGTGCTAAGCACACTATTTAAACCCCCATTCGCCATCGCTTTCTTTACCCACATTAACTTAACCCTAAAAGCCTATACACTTTTAGCCTACCCTTTGAGAGAGTAGGATTGGGTGGGAAATTGATTTCTAGGAGGACCACTTTTAGGCTATTTTTCGAAGGCTAAAAAAATAATAATAATAATCATGTGTCGACGAAAAATGAAACTAAGAAGAAGAGGATAAACAAAGATTCAAATGAAAGCATAGCTTTCAAGAGAAAATATGTTAGAAAAATTCGCCGATTAGAATGATGATATTTTTAGAAGAATATATTGCCCAAAACAAGTTTGGGGGAAAAACTGAAAAGTAACACAAAGCACCCCTCCACTTGTGGTCTTTGCAGGTCCTAGCCTAAATAGGGAAAACTTCCTTTTGCTTGGAAGTATGAGGGATAAAGGGTAGTCTTACTCTCTCACTTTGAATTCCGATTCCTTTCCTTCAAATCCCCCAACACCTTGGCCTTACATTACAAGCTTATAAAGTCCTAATGATCTTCTTGCCAATGCTTATGTTGTTTTTACTGTCAAGTGAGTAACATGAAATTGATCACACACTTCATAATCATTATTATTCACCTTAAAGCTCACTGTGTTAGCATAATCTTAGCTATTACAAGTCATTGGGATAAGAGAGCATTGTATGTCATACATAGAAGTGCATGGGATGGATGTATAAATCTTTTGAATCCTTGGGACCTTTCTGTCATGTGAATCGAGGTTTGGATGGTAGATCTCATACTTCTTAATGCATGATTTTCTATTAAACTGTAATTTTCATATGAATGTGGTGTTTAGCTCAATAAAACTGTTTTAGTTAAGATATTCTTTAAGACGGGTGATCACACACACACGGAGAAATTAAAAGTAGTAGCAGTATTAGAAAAGACTTGTTGGTTTTATATGACTAAGCCTGCATATATGTGGTGAGCACCAAACTGAGATTACATGCATGCCATACACTTATAACTTGAGGATGAAGCCAAAAAAAGATTTTATGTTTTAATTATGTTTTATTTGTAGTTTTAGTTTAGTTAATATTTATTTGTTTTTGTATTTATCTGCATAGTCGAGTCACTCGAAAGAGTCTCCTTGAGTTTGTGGGTTTATAGAGGAGTGTAAATAGTGTCACCCTCACAAAAAGATTTTAATTTTTGTTATTTATATGCTTTTGTATTTATAAGTTTATTTGTTTACTCGTGGACGAGCAAAGTTCAAGTTTGGGGGTATTTGATCGATGTATTTTATACGTCGATTTTATATACTTCTATGACTTAAATTATGCTATTTCACGAGTCTTTTGAGTACTAATATATGTTTTCGGTGAGTTTTGTAAGTTTCGGATTATTGTGAAAATACGCGAAACTCCGTGGTTTTAAGTGCAAATTACAAGGAAGAGAAAAATTGAAGAAAGAAGAAATCGACACCTTGCGGACGCAGGTGCCTCGCACTGCGACCGCAAGGTAGGCGTATCGGTCCCGAAGTCGGCAATCAAAGAATCAAAGCCACCCACACCGCTGGAGACCTTGCGGACGCAGGTATCCAAAGACCTTGCGACCGCAAGGTAGGCAGAATGCGACCTTTTCGGATTTTCACACAGTCATTCGATCCAATCACAACTCCCGAGTATATATAGAAGTCGATGCCGAGCCTAAAAGGGGAGGGCCGGAAGCTCTCTTTACATAGATTTTAGGTAGTTTTAGATTGTATAACATAGTTAGGTTTTGTAATATCAAGAATTGAAGATCAAATCATGTCTTCCATCATCTTCATGTGCTGTTCATCGTCTATGATGAACTAAATCATCCCTAATCTAGGAGGTGGGAGGTAACTTGTATCGAATTTATGTTTTGATTCATATATATATGTCTATTCAATGCTTGTTGATTGTGTTGTTTATCAATCCCTATATTATTTTGCTTTGAACAAATGAATGTAATCGCAAATAATAAAGGCTTAGAGGTGCGGATAACTGCATGACCGAGTGCATATGTCGTACACTGGCTCACCAACACAATAAATTGGACCTATCGAAGCACGAGAGTGATAAGTTAGGACCAGGTTCTTACATGATCTAGGTGACAGATAGATCATAAATCTAGGTGACAGCTAGATTAACAGTTCCTGTGCTTAGGATATAGAATGGGTGAATTTTGCGGGGATGGAGGCTGAACCAATTGTTCAACAGACTATATCTATTTTTAGTGAACGAACCCAAGACATTGAATGACATTTTTATGAATTGAACATAAAGGAGATATAAGTGAAACCGTAATCCTAGATTTCCACTCACCATAAGATCTTCATATCTGTTATTACTGTCTAATTAGTTAAACATCTATAACTAGTAATTTAGAGTAGAATTAAACATAAAAACCCCCCTTAGGTTAATAATTTGCTATCTATAATTCGCACTGTTCGTGATCACTTGTCTCTGTGGGTTCGACCCTTGCTTTCGAGTCTATTCTATAATAGTCTTGTACACTTGCAAGGAAATAGATAAAATAAAACATCGATCAGAGCGCATGGGCTTCGAAGGTAGCTTGTCCCTGTTTTGTTTTATGAAGTGAAATTCCTATCCTACCCATTCTAAACCTCCTCTCAACCCCCCCCCCTAACACCCATACTTAGTCCTAATGATGTCCTAACATGTTTAGGGAGTTGATTAAGGTTTGATTAATGGTGGATTACATCTTACAATCACTAATTGTACCAATGAAATCCCATTTGTGCCCTCACTTGTTTGGGAAGTATATATACACTAATCCCTTTGTAAAATTCAGAAATCCCTCATTTCTTTCATCCTTCATCATACGTATAGTGAGAGAGAGTGTGGGAAACCATGGAAGCTTGGAGCTCCAGCTTTCTTCTTCCTCCAATCTACGAAGATCCGACCGTCGGATTGCCTCCAAACTTGAGATTCTTGAAGCCCTCGACGAGTAGAACAACTTCACCGATCGGATTTCGATTCTCTTGAGTTTTTATTCAAGTCAAGTAAGCTACTAGACTCCTCTTGCTATTGATTTTGTGCTCATTGACCCTAAGGAAAACAAAGAGGCTTGTTATTTCAGGTCAATGAGTACACAAGCATGTTGTGTGTGATTTTATTTTGAGTTTTTGATTTTTGATGGATGAACTTGTTAAAAGCATGAATAGGATGCTTTCTATAATTAATGAAGTATGTTATTAAGCTTCATTTTGTGAGTTTAGACTTGAGAATGATGGGTATATAATTCCCTAGAAACCTAGGGTTTGATATGTGGATTATGTAGTAAATGAGTTCTTGATTATGTGAATGATTTTGAGGAATTTTATGGAATATTATGAGTTGTTGGAATCACACATGTTACGGGTTTAAGGTTTGGAAATATACTTGATGAACTTCTATTTTGGTTGTGAGCATGAAAAATGAATCAACACAATGGATTACATGTTTGAATGTTTCGTTTGACTTTTAAGAATAGAGTTGACTTTCATTCATATAAGAGTATGATGCTATCTAATTCATGAATTTTTGGTTGTCAGTATGAATGATGAATTATCATTATGGATTACATGAATAAAATGTAATGTTTGACTTCATTGGATTGAGTTGACTTTTATGCATATAAGAGTATGTTGGTCAACACAAATTCATGAATTGAAGGTTATGAGCATGCTAGATGAATTTATATCTTGATTATGAGCATGCTAGATGAATTTACATCTTGTTTGGATAAATGATTATTTTGAATGAAAGCATGTTTGATTAAATGTTATCTTGAGATACATGCTTGAAATATGATGGTTGACTTTAAATGTTAAGTGTTGACCTATGAACTATGTTTTGGGGATTTTGATGGGAAGGTATGGATTGTTGGGTTGCACAATGTTGCTAACCTTGAGAACTTAACCATGAATAATAGCTAATGAATAATAGGAGGGCTATGATGCAAATAGCTTCTATGCCTTCAAATTTAAAAAGAGTATAAATGACTCAACGGAGTCGATTATAGATTTATATGAACATAGAGAATGACATATTGGAATCCTATGGAATTTGGGCTAGTTTTGATGGAGGTTAAGCCTCCGAGCGTTTTCAAGTGTATGAAGAACACTTGGGTATTAGAGACTTGATATTATTGCTCTAATATGTTTATGTGTTGGTTAGCATAGAAATGCATAACTATGAGATTTGTAGGTAAATATCTATTTGATTGGATTAGTATGGTGTGATGTACTTTTCCTTTGTTTGAGCATGTGAGTATATATTACATGTGCTTGAGTTTGAGTCCAGCTGACGGTTTGGTCGTAGTGTCGGCAATGGGACGATTCATAGCCTTTGGGAACATTCGCTATGAATCGTTGCATTGGTTCCTTTTCTCCTCACTATTTGGCCAATAGTGGGATGTGGTCTCGAGATAGAGCCATCTAGCCTAATTTCGAGCTCCCATTTCTCATCCGGGGATTGGATGAATGTAACGAGTACTCATTAAGGGAAACTGATGAGATGTGATCATTTGAGGATGAAACCCAAGGTATGATCAGTTGGGTGTTGGACCATGATTTTGGTTTGAGGATGAATCCCATGGTAAGTTTGGTTGGGCATTGGACCCGGATTTTGGTTGTAACAGTTCGATTTACGTTTCTTGTTACACATGTTTATTTACGAGCACTTATATGAATTGTTGCGCTACGTGGTTAATGAGATGATTTATATGAGATGATGATTACTTGATGGAATGTTATAATAAAAATATAACATGCTAACGAAATGATGATTTTTATGATTTATGTTATATTGAAAATATAGCATGCTATTTATGATTAGAATGGAAACAATAGTCTCCTATTCATGAATTATTATACTAGTTGTGATAAATGAAGAATTATGAAACTCATGGCGTAATTGGTTTATGTGGTTTGGTGATAAGTTAAAAATGTGGAAATAACATGCTACATGTTATTGGAGTTGAGATGCATATTCTATATGATATGGATGACTTTATGATGAATGATGTAGAACTATGTTCTATGTGTCTAAGGATGAGAATTGGTTTATGTTGAGAATTATAACATGAAATGATACATCATAAGTATGACATGAGATGTACACGTTTTATTGTTGGTTAATGGAATATGCTTCTTGATAAGTTAATTATCACCTTGCATATTATATATATATATATATATATATATATATTGATTTGCTTGCCCCCATTACAAGTGAATCATCACAAGTGGCTAAAAGGTATGCGTACCGGTTAGTGTGGCAACTTGTATGATTTCACATAGGTCTTAGATTAGGTGTGACATGATCTAGTCCTATCGTCCTATATGATGATCAAGACAGACCATCACTTCAGATTGCACGTAGTACCGGAAGACTTGCACTCAAAGCCTTGCCACAAGTTTTCTGCAGACATCAACTCTCCTAGGAAGACTGTTTCCACCGGTTCGAAGCCTCCAACAGGACTAGTATCGCAATTAGTCGAAATCAAGATAAATATGTCCGTGCCTCAAAAGCCCGACATACTTAAATATACAAGACTTTCTCTCACTCAAGATATTAAAGTCAAAAGCAATTACTTTATTGAGACTTGGTTTAGAAGGTTCCAAGATCTACTAAATCTCTCGCTCCAAACAAGTCAAAGATCTTATGGACAAAGATCTATATCCGATAGTCTTCAACCACTACATCTCCAACGGATAGAAATCTTTGAGTCATCATCTCTCAACAATCATATTGATTTTCTCCTATATAAACCTCTCTCGTGCTCAAACAATAGACAACAAAATAACATTGTAAGCTACATCTAAGATCATCAAGGAAGTGAAGAGTTATATAGACTTCATAGAAAAGATCTATGAGTAGTAAGTTTGTGTTTTTATGAGAGTGATTCAATTCAAGTATTTGTAAATTATTAGTACTTGTTTTATTCCTATACAAATGTTGAGCCATCATGACTTAAAATGTTAGTCATAGTGCCAATTGTTTACATTATTATATTGTTTTGTTAGTAATTTATCTTTGAATAAATTCGACAAATGTTTTGTGAGAATTATACTATGAAATGTTGGTTGTTGTACTCCGACATGTTTAGCCGTAGAGTGTGTAGACTAGAGTTCTAGACTTTGAACAGGTGGTTTGTTGTACATGTCCAATTTTGCGTCACGTGCGTCGAATTTTTTGCCGAGAGATTTACTATCTCTTTGATTGTTTTGTGTTTCGGAGCTTGTTAGCTCGTGTTCCATTGTATTTCACTTCGCATTTGTTGAGTTGTTAGTATCGCCGTTATGACCTTACCCTTTTGTTTGTTATTTTGTGTATTTTGACGACACGACCTTGGGGTCTCGTATTGGGATACGGGTCAGGTCGTCACATTGATTAAGTAAAAGATACATTTGATATTATTTTGATTTGATACTTTAATGAGAGTCAAATAAAAATACAAATAAAATCAATCCGATATATATCCTATAATTACAGCGGCTTTAATTTGTATGCCCTGTGCCCATTTCATTCGCATTTTGATGAACATAGCTCCAAGTTGGTACTAAAATTCAAGGTAACACAATGTTGTTGCTTTTTCACCATCGTAGATTTGATGTTACAAGGCCATGAGTAATTAACATCTTCGATCATATGTAACAATTGTTTTTCTCTTTATTCACATTAAATACAAACAGACCTCTCCAATGCAAATATAAATTTGATCTTATGTGACATACATCTTCTCGTTAAAATGAAATTTGACAAAAAAATAATAACAAATAAAAGAAAAGAGAACAACAAATAGAAAAAGTTTTGAAAAAGAAAAATATAACTATGATATATCCATACTCTCAAGTAGAATGTGAACAATTGATATTGTTATCTTTAATGTGAAAAAAAAATATACATGAAAAAAAATAATTATCCTAATTTGTAAGACGGAGCTCGACTTTCTCACAATTAAGCCCATCATCATACGGTGGGTCTGGTCAATGAATACGTCTTACAAAAGATACATGAAAGACAATTTTTTCTAAGTTTTTGTCATTAATTTTATAAACAAGAATGTTTGAGACGTCAAAATAGGAGAGAAGGTTCTTTTTGGAGGACAATAGATTCTTTAACAAGGTTTGAGATAGAGGATCCAAACCCCCATCCCTGGAATAACTAAAACAACTCTTTAGAATTTACATCAACTTCACCCTTCATTTCCCTTTTCCTGCAAATACAATCCAGTGAGTGTGTGTGTGTGCACGCGCAAAATGCATCTTTTGAGGTTACTGAGTTCATCCATTTGAATGGCAATGGAAATATTCATACAAACTTATGCCAAATAGCTAGGAGTGCCGCAAAAATCAAATTAGTATGCCGTAAAAGAAACTGTGTAATACTCTATACCCAAAACAGCAAGTGCGTAGTTACTCTTTGAATTCACTTATTTTCTGTTCCGCTGTAAGAAGGTGCAAAAGCAAGAGTAAGATAAAGAGGAAATGACAAAAAGAACAAATCATTTTGAAGCCATAATACCATTTCAGGTTTCTACAAAACTCCAAGCATACCGAAAAATATGAAGTGTGATGCACCACTAGTCACACGTATTTGTTCTAAAAAGTAAAATAAAGGGCAATGACCCTAATTTCATCCTCATTTTCCCTTCCCTTGTAACTTGTATTATCCAAAAGACTAATGGAGCCTAGCTTTCTATCTCAATCTATATGTCAAGACATGTGATTTTGGTAACACAGTATATCACTTAAATGTAGGGCCATCAGGGCATGAACTAACCAATCACATCTCTTGCCAATTGCCACGTAGAAAGAGATGGAAAGTTGGAAACTCCAGCATTTTCCTATGGACTGTCATGATGGACCTAAGATGTACGTTAGTCCCAAGTCAGCTCTCAACTATACAGTCCAGCCCTTCAAATTTTGAGCCCTGCAATTCTTTTTTGATACTCCAGACCCAAAAATCCTATGGTTAAAGATCATAATAGCTTTGACTCCCCCCAAACCCAGCCAGTTACGCAATGCTAATAAAAATAAAATGGTGCATCACAGACATCTCCCCAGAAACTATATATAGCATTGACACAATTTGGTAACATTCAAAAACTTGGGTGCACCAAGGCAAGTTTGTTGTGTCACCGGTAAAGCATTCAAATTCTTATAATGTGCCTCTATGCAGTATTCTTAGATAAGGAGAAACATGCATCGAGTTGTAAACATCTTATAGAGCAATTCAGCTAGTGAGGCATGCGCTTAAAGCTAAACACACTAAAACGGATATGTATATTCTTCCAAAGTTCAAAAATTAAAGGCTAAGAGTTCTTAAATTCATCTAAAAAGTATACAATCATTATGAATCACAAGAAACACAACTAACGAACACAAAACAAGTTTTAGCAAGTTTTGAAGATAGATGGTGACTCTAGATGTCGAGCATAACAAAGAAAGATAATGGTTCGGCATATGCAGAAAATGAAAACCATATGTACCTGAGACCTGACATTCAGAGAAAGAAAAGAATACCCGTGAAGACAATAGAGAATAAATAGTGATAACAAACAAAGAAGAATGGTAAACACAGAGCAGGCAATTGCATCAACTATTAGTCCAATCAGTTCATTTTCAAAAACTTTTAACAAGGTTCATGTAGGCATGATCCTTCTGCACCCTCCTAAGAAACGAAGTGCAAGTATAGCAGGTAGCTTTGCTTCAATCAAGAATTATGATTCAACAAAACCAAAAGCTTGTGCCTAGCCTTGGGACCTAGCCGTGATTTTTAACACTGCTCCGCTGGTCAAGTATTATGATCCTTCCTTATTTTTTCTTCAATCAATAAAAAACAAAAATCTAAAACTCAAAAACCATCCTAGAAACCCCATTTCCAAACACTAAGCAATAAATTTTAATGGAAAAACCTACAAAGTGTAATATTTGCTTAAAACCCATATAAAGTAAAAAATAACTCTCATTTTGGGAAAAAGACAGTAGTAGAATATTAACTTTTTCTTTTGAGCAAAAAGTACAACGACCGGACTTTGAAGGTTGTAAAGTACTCTTATGTTATAGGATTAGAATCTACTCACTCCTTTACTTATTATATGTCGTTTTGGGAGAGTTTTTTTGTTCCAAAATAGATATCATTTTGTAACTTTCAATGAACTTTTTTTTTCCAATTCTACCCATATTTATTGTAACTTGTGTTTGACTGGACAAGAATATCAAAGGACACATCATTAATATTTGGAGTAAAGTAAATAAGGGCAATTTAATTTTCGCAATATATTTACTTGGTCTGTGTGAAAAGACCCAAAACGACATATATTTTGGAACGGAGGGAGTATTACTTTTGAGCTCCCTCCTTCCCAAAAGAATAGTCTCACTTTCGACATTTTTCAGTCAGTTTGTTTAAACTTTAACCACAAATTAATAAAGATTTACTTATCCTTAAAACTTTTAAAGATTGTTTTGATGGTATTCATAATATAGCATCCATGATTGAAATTACATTACCGCCAGTGGCGGATCTCTGCCTTAGACTTGGGGGGCAAGTGCTCCGCAAAGTTTTTTTTTTTTTTTAATTTGTACACTACAAAACGACATTGTTTTAGTTTTAATTTTAATTTTATTTTTAAGTAATAGTTAACATTAGTGACACCACTGAGATTTATTTTTGGATCCGCCCCTGATTACTGCAGACAAAATAAACACAACAAAAAATTCTGGAAAAAGCATAGCACTGAAATAAACCTGAGTCAATCTTAAATAAATAAAACTTTGAAAAACCAAATAGCTTGACACAGAATCTGACGAAAATCTTCCCTAAGTAGATGCTTCTGTTAGTTCCCGAGTTCATCGATGTGATCGATCAAGTAAATAAGTCAAATTCATATCGGGCTGGAACATAACTTAAAATACTTGCAATGAGCATTAAAATCATAAACGGAGTCAATTTAAGCAAATTAATCAAATGCCTAGCAAAAAATTAAATCGAAATTCTTGAACAATACCTGCCGGCAGAGTATGAGGTGTTTGTCAGTTGCAATCGGAGATAAGATGAAGGCTGCTGGAATCGATTCAAGTCGAACCCTAAAACCCCCTTCTCATCTTCATTCAAACATCTTCTGATAACCAACGATACTTGCGTAATACAACTCTAAACTAAACAGAAAAATGATATTTTTTTGTTAATCCATAATGGATTTCATAGCTATAATATGGAATTACGCAAGTCTCATTGGCTACAGCCGAGATTGAGGAGGTGAAGACGGGAAGAGTTTGGGGACGCGTGGATCTATACCAGCAGAATTTCAAGTTTTCTCATGAGAAGACCGGGCGGCTGCCTACTGTTCTTCGTCGGGATAGGTTGAGTGTGCGAGGATATCTATAGATCTTTATAAGCTACCAAATGAGAGCATCAGCTGAACTTTTTGGCCGGCTCTTTGGGCCACCGTGGATAGAAGAAATTTGGTCTCCTCTTTGCACAAATTGTGGGCCCCAACAAATATATAAAATGTCCCTAAATTATAAAGACCAAAACCCTTGCACGTGACTGCCGATGACACGACACCGATTTGAGAATTTATCAATAAATAACGGTATTAGTATGAAAACCGAACATGATAAAAATAAATTAATAAATGCATATTTCCTTTTACATATAAGCCAGAATACAAAATATCTTTTGATGTCACTGGAACGAATTTGGCTATGTCCAAAATGGGTAACGTCTTCCTATTAAATTAGGTCTGATAATTACAATCCAAAACATGCTAACTCGCCTAACGCAGTCTGAAAATTACCCGACTTAACCCGAGCCATTATGTTTTTTGGCAAAATAAATTAACGAGTTGATTTGAGTCGGGTTAAAGTGTGTCGAACCCGTTATCCATTTTGACCCGTTATTTTTTTGTTATATAAATATAAGTTTTTTGATGAAAAATTACGAATCGACCCGTCCTGACCCATTACCCATTTCAACCTGCTTAATTCATGCTTCTCTCTTTTTTATTTGTATATTTTTATAAAGCTTCATGTTTTAAGATGAGTTTTTTTCTTTCTTTTTTTATTTATAAATTATCAAAAAAAAATTTGCTATCTATCATTTATCTCAATGGCCACTTTCAAGCATTAGGAGTATTCACATATACTTCCGTTTCGAGTAAAAAGTCCCCGTTTGGGTTTGAAAGTCCAATTTTTTTTTTTAAGAAAAATGATACTTTTAGTGGCTCATCAATAATAAAATGACACTTTTATACCTTAATTTTTTAAATATTTTTTTTTAAAATCAAACATCTTAAAATGAATTTAAAATGACATTTTTAAATCAACATTTACTTCCATAGACGTACTTTTCCTTGGTTCCTTTAATAATCTTTTGACCAACCTAAGCGTAGTATTGTCAAGCAGGTCAAGACTTTTTCTTTTGGAGTTGGAGGCAAACAATAAAAACGAGGTTCTCAATATGCACAGAGAAATTGTTTATGTTTGAAAGTTAATTTTTTTTAAATAACAATTTTAATAGCCCATTGGTAATAAAATAATATTTTATGCTTTAATTTTTTAAAATAGACTATTTAAGTAAAACATGTCAAAATTGAATAATAAACTCTTTGCTCGAAACGGAAAGAGAAATATTTAAATATTGTGTATGTGTGTGTGTGTATATATATATATATATATATTTATTTAAAATAATTTTTTTAAATCAAACATCTTAAATAAATTTAAAATAATTTTTTTAAATCAACATTTACTTCCATAGACGTACTTTTCTTTGGTTCCTTTAATAATCTTGGGACCAACGTAAGTGTAGTATTGTCAAGTAGGTCAAGACTTTTTCTTTTGGAGTTGGAGGCAAACAATAAAAATGAGGTTTTCAATATGCACAAAGAAATATACTTAATCTGTTTAGAGTAAATAGTATCCGTTTGAAAGTTAATTTTTTTTAAAGAAAATAATAATTTTAATAGCCCATTGATAATAAAATAATATTTTTATGCTTTCATTTTTTTAAAATGAACTATTCAAAATAAAACATGTCAAAATTGAATAGTAAACATGTCAAAATTGAATAGTAAACATGTCAATATTGTGTGAATAGACGTGAATAGGAAATTAACGGTTAGATTAGGTTGAGATAAAAACATTTTAGATGAGATTTAAGAATAAAACGTGAATAGGAAACGGTTAGATTAGGTTGAGATAAAAACAGTTTAGATGAGATTTAGGAAGAAAAACGTGAATAGGAAACATTTAGATTAGGTTGAGATAAAAACAGTTTTAGATGAGATTTAATCGTGGCCGGTGATTGTCTTTGGTAAAAATAAATCCTGGTCCGTAAATAGCTTTTGAAACCGTCTGATCTGTTTTATATAATAAATAAAAATTTAGTTAAGATGATCTTATGAATATTTTTTGTGAAATGAATCATCTTTACTCCATCCATCTTAAACTGTGAGATAATATGATAATAGAACTCCGTCTTACAAAGTAAGATATGTAAGATGGTCTTACAGGAGAGACCTACTCAATAACAAATCATGTCTGACCTTCCTTTCCAGGTAAAAAATCCTGTGTGAAAAATTATATTTTTATTTTTTAATTTTTGAAAATGAACTATTTCAATAAAACCTTCCAAAATACAAAAGTATATTTTTTTTGTCGGAACGAAGGGAGTATATATTAATAAACTGGGCTCCATAAAAAGTTGTAGGATGTTTTTAATAGATGATAGATGGTTGAGATTTTTAATTTTGGGTTAACTTCATCATTGGTCCATGTACTTAAAATCTTTCTAGCAATAGTTCTTCGATTCGAAAAGTGTGTATTTGGGTCCAAAGTACATTTTTTTACACGTTATTGGTTCCTCCGTTAGATGTCGTTAGTAGATAAACCGTTAACTCACCATGTATGTTGCGCATGCCTTTTTAAGGACAAAAATGTAACTTCTATCAATCTCTCCCTCTCTCCTTATGTACATATACCCATGTGTAAATTATTATACTTAATGGGGGTTAAATGAATTTGTTTTTGCAATTATTGATTCTCACAACTCCCGTCCAACCTCCATTCTCATTTCTCATCATTTTTTCCGATGAGAAAAGCTATGGTTTTCAATTTCTTAGTTTCTTGATATCAAATGAATGGTACGACTCTTCCCTCGCATCCCTTTCCCCAGCCACTCCTACTCCTATTATCCACACCCACGACACTATCTTCCATGGATTTTCTGTTAATCTTTCATCCTCCCAGGTTCACAAGCTCCAAGCTCTCTCTTGTATTCTCGTTATTATTCCCGAACAAGCTTGCAACATCCACACCATTCGTTCCCCAGAGTTTTTGGGCGCTTGAAGACTTTCGACCGTGCTGGCCTGTTGAAGGAGTTTGATGTCGGTTCGGATTTTGTCATTGGAGTTTTGGATACTGGAATTTGGCCTGAAAGAAAGAGTTTTAACAATAAAGGTCTTGGTCCCGTGCCGACTAAGTGGAAAGGTACTTGCGTTGCCGCAAAAGGCTTCCTTTCGAGTTCTTGTAATCTGAAATTGATCGGAGCAAGGTACTTTTTCAATGGTTTCAAGGCCACCAATGGGAAGATGAATGAAACGGTGGAGTACAAGTCACCGAGAGATTCAGACGGCCACGGAACGCACACTACATATATTGCCGCTAGTAGGTACGTATTTCCAACATCCACTCATTTGATATCAAGAAAACTGCAAATTTGAAAGTCATAGCTTTTCTCACCAAAAAAAATGGTGAGAAATGAGAATGAAGGTTGGAACAGGAGTTGTGAGAATCAATAATTGCAAAAACGAATTCATTTAGCCCCCATTAAGTATGATAATTTACACATGGGTATATGTATAGGAGGAGAGAGGGAGAGATTGACGGTAGTTACATTTTTGCCCTTAAAAAAGGTACACGCAACGCACATGACGCATTAACGGTTTATCTACTAACGGCATAGAACGGAGGGGCCAATAGCGTGCAAAAAAAGCGTACTTTGGACCAAAATACATACTTTTCAAATCGAAGAACTATTTTTAGAAAGATCTTAAGTACATGAACCAATCGTGAAGTTAACCCTTTAATTTTTGAGGTGGGGATGATATGATATGATTGGTGGGAGCCATAAAAAAAGCTTTTTTGAAAAAAAAATCCACCATTGTGAAAGCTCCGAGTATGTTCCCTCCTCTTTTACTCTTTCTCGGGGCTTTTGTAGAAATTCTAAGTCGGTATTTGTTTGACCATGGCATTGTAGGTCGGATTTATTAGATTCTATTAAATAAAAATTGAATTAAAAAAGTATAGTAGGCCATAAAAAGTACTCGTAACAAGAAAAGACTCATGCCGGTCACTTAGAATCTATGAATTCCACTAAACAGTAACTAAATTTACATTTTTACGATTTTCAAATTAAATCTCTTGGTTTATTTTTTGACATATTAAACCTTTACGCAGGGGCGGATCCATGTAGTTTTAATTGGGTGCAAGTGAACCCAATTTTTTTAAAAAGTTACTTCGTATTTATTTTTTCCTTGTAAAATGATGGTGTTTTACAAAGTGACCCACCTTTCAACGTGAATTAACTTTGATGAATCTACTTTAGAATTTTTCTTGATTCACCACTGCCTCTACGTAAAACTGAAAATTCAATCCAATCCTTCCTTTATAGTTTATATGGTGTTACAAACCATGACTGGGGATCCATGAGGAGTCTTACATGGCATAATATCATTAATAGCCATTGTGGGAGAATGAACGGCTCTCAGGAGGAGGCGCGTCACATATAGATCAAATCCAAAGAGAAGATTCTTAGAGCATCACCAACGTGCTCTTTTGAAGCTTTTACAGAGAATTGTGCAAAATTTTGCCAAATAGGAAAATCTCCAACAAGTTGTTCCACCTATCTCTATTAATTTAAGAGAGAAATTTCTAATAAATTTTGGTTCCAAATTAAGAACCAAGCAAGTGCATAGGAAATCGAGAAAAGTTTGAAGAGACATGCACCACTAACTAGGTCAAGGGGGTTTTTTGTGTTTATTTAATAATGTTAAATTTAATAATTTTTTATAACAACTAATTACAATAATAATATGTAAGAAGACAATTGTGTAAGAGTATATTATCATGATTTGGATATTTCTTAAGTGGTAGAAGATAAAATGTGTATTGGCCCAAACTGCCTTGAACAGTGGCATTGGTCACGATTAAAAAAACTACATTGTTTAGTAAGAAGTTGCATATAGAATTTCAAGGGGGGATGCTCTTAGGTAGATAGCATTTCGGGTAAGTTATTGTTATATAAAATATACTTCCTCCGTACCTAAATAATCGTCCTAGTTGATCCGACGTATAATTTAAGAAAAAATAATTGACTTTATTATTTATATTGGTTTAATGTGTAGTTTTCTTTAAAGCTAATGTGTATATGACCCATAATTAAAGTAGATTGAAAAAGTATGGGTAAAGCGGTAAAAGTAATGTTCTAAAAAGTTAAATTTCAAACTGGACAATTATTTTGAAACTGACGAAAAAAGAAAGGAGGACGATAATTTAGGGACAGAGGGAGTATATTAATGCAATTTTCTCCAAGAAAAATGCGCCAATGCTACGTAGGACTCCACTTGGATGTCTGGTCACAATTCAGTTATAGTTTATAAAAACCATAGAAAGACGAAAGGTTTGAACTGAAATTTTAATTTTATATGGAAGTTTAATAAATTGAAAAAAATAAATTTAATTTATTTAATATTCGTAAAAGGGTACAAGTTTTTTTTTCTTTTTTCTTTTTTCGATTTCTCTTGACTCGTAATTTATCAATTTTACTAAGTAAATAGAAGCTATAATGGAGCTTATTTCACATACTCGATCCAAATACACATGGATATATAGTTGAACTTTTTATTTAGCATAATATCATGAAGACTAATTATAATTACTTCATCCGTTTCACTTAAAGAGTTTATATTTGAAAAGTCTAATAATTCCTAAATAATTGTCCTCCTTTCATTATTTATCCGCTCCAAAGAAATTGTCATCTTTTAAAACTTTTCTTATTAAGAAAATATTTTTACCAATTTATCCTTACTTTTTCTATCTACTTTAATTATACCCACATGAACAATGACATTAAAAGAAACAACACATTGCACCAATATTTATAATACAGTCAATTATTTTTTCATAATCAAAGAAGACGATTACGTAGGGACGAAGAGAGTATATAAATATTATTAAAGTTGGTTATAATTACAAAAATGTTTGAGCTATTGAGCATAACCAATTTGTTAGTTTCGAAAGTGTATGATAAAGATGAAATATTATAGAAATGATATACATAATTTTTTGAAAATGAAATTTAAAGTGAAATATCATAAAATAATATGGTTGACTCTTTACTAGAAACGGAAGGAATTGTTGCTTAAGTAATGAACAACAAACATGGTAAACACAATTGAAACTATCATTCAACAAATGATTAATTTAATCACACATAATTATAGAAGTACAGAAGAATTCGCAAACATATATGGTAGTAGGCATATAATCATTTCTCGTTCAATAATCCTCTTCAAATCATGCAATCAGCGGCGCGCTCCTGCAAAACATCAACGTTGAGATCACATAAACATCTTTGAGAAGTAAGGGAAAAGGATAAGGTACTTTTCTGATAATTTCAAGTGATGCTGCACAATCTGGTCTTGGGCCGGTCCTTGCGGTTTATAGGATATCTGGGCTTAATTGAATGTGAGAATTCCGAAAATCCTGTCAAAAGAAGAAAAACACCTTAGATGGAATGCAAGGCAGGGCCTCGCGAAACCCCTCAGGTGTGAGAGTAAGTATTAAACTTTTAGTTGAAAGCAAAATGACAGGTTTCAGATATTGAATAGTGTGACCTTTCAAATGAGATTTCAAGAAGTATATATAGCCTTTCTCTGGGAGTAAGACCCGGTTCAGCGTGATCACCGAGATATTTTAGGACCGTAATACCATAAATGCGGTCGATCGCTGAATCGAAGGAATCAAGGCCAAAATCTCTGGATTGACGAGGATATCTCGAGATTACCGGCTCAATCGAGCGCGCTTTGTTCCCCCGCCGAGAAATTCCTCGCCTAAGAGGTAGTGTGACGATCATCTCGCGCTTATCCTCGCCGGCTTTCCCCGGGTTCGCCATACACGTGACTATCACGCTGGGCTGAGCCTCGTGCTCGGCTCGTGACCGAAATTTGGGCCGAAGCTCATCGCTTTGGGGTCGAGCTCATTGGCCCCCCTCGCTCCCCTGCTCGGGCGAGTATTTATGCTCTGCAGGAGCGATACACTTCAGACGATTTTATTGTGTCGACGCTAGTGTATTCAAGGGCCGGCTGTGGAAACCGAAAAGACTTTTCTCAAGTGACACCGCCGCTGTTTCGAGGTGCATCGATGGCGGGCTTGACGGTAAGCTTCGTAGCCCGCCTTGGTTTGAATTGGTGGGCGTGATTTGGGGCGCTTTTTCCCAAAAATCACGCCTATAAAGGGGTGAAAACCCAATGTGCTTTTTACCGCTTCGACTTTCGAACTCTCTCGCATCTTGTTTTTTCTTATTGCTTTCTTCTCTGTGGTATCGCTTGAGTTGATAAGCTTATCTGCCTCTAGCAATTCTCGATTATTGTTTCAAATTTTCCGCAACCGATCCCCATTCAACGCACAAGTAAGTTTTCACCTTCCTCATCCTTTTCTATTTTCGTAAGTTCTTTTGGAGTTTTTTGGTATTTTTCTCGGGTTTTTTATGTTCATGACCTTCCTCGGTAGATTCATAGGATTTTCGCTTAGGCTTGGGTAGTTCGCAGGAGATCAAGGAAAACCTTCAAGAGTCATTTTTTCCGGGATTAATCCGCATTATTGCTCGATCTGGTTGTAGGATGTCTTCCCTCTTCGACTTTTTGATGCCGCCCATCACGCAGCAAGAGGCTTATGATTATGACCATGGTGCCTGTGAGCATCATTCACCCTCGTAGATTCCGAGAGACGTGGTCCGATATGTTGATTTCTCGAGAGAGGAACATTCAAGCAGTAAATAGTCGCCGGCTGCCCCGGTGGTCAGCAACGATGTGACCACCGACTGTGATGAGGTGGGATGGGCGAAGCTCGAGTGAGATGCCCAAATGACGAGGAGGTGGCGGGCTCACCTTCTAAGTGGTAGGAGACCTCGCAACGGGATTATTTTAATCTGAGCTCGCTTGCTCACCGGGAGCTCCGGACCCGCTTGCTGAGGCGAACCGCTTGACTCGATCGATTTCCGGATGATTATCGAGGTCCCTTATGAATCCGAGATGACTCCCCGCCAAATGAGGAGTAAGACCAAAAAGAGTGGTCTTTTTATGATTTCTTTCTGGTCGATGCCCGCCAGATCCTTTTGTCGAAGTTCTTGGAGACCAATGCTGCTCCTGTGACCTCCCAGCCTACAACGATGCCGATTCTCGACGCTTTAGCGACTTGCCGCTCTGATTGTTCGAACCTGGAGACAACTATTCTTCGAAAACTTTTTCAATTCACCAGGACAAGAGATCGGGCAGATTGTTGGCCGATCAAAAGCCGGAGCCCCGGGTTGTTTACCGAATTTCCCCACAAGGTCGGCTGCTGGGACAAAAGGATTGTCCTGCCCGGGTGGCCATTTGCTCCGACCCCCTTATGCGATGAAGCCCCCCGACTTACGATCGGTATGCCACCTTTACCGAGAGGATAGGTGTAATGGACATGTTGCGTGAGCGCTGAGTGACCGAGCAGGTCGAGTGGTTGATTGATCGAAATCAATCGCAGACTCCTTCTTACGCCCGCCGGATGTACCCGCCGCCGTGAAGGTGTGGTTCCCTTGATCGACGTAGCACCGAGCCCGCTCATCCGCTTTGGGGACTTGCATGACCACAAGTTCCCCGTGAATGCGAAGCCGCGCGTCTAGGGGGAGATTGTACCCTCGCTTTTGATTTTCGATGATGCCGGTACTTGCTCTTTATTTTTTATGATGAGTCTCACGAAAAAATATCTCGATGTTTTCTAACTCAAGCTTTCGCTTGCTTTGGTGAAAGATATTTTAAGGCAGAGGAAGATTGAGTTCAAGGCGAGGTCTGTTGCTCGCCATGGTGAACTGATTGGCCGCGAGCAGCCTGCCGCTGAAGCCTTACCCAAGGCCCCCTTTTCTGAAAGGAGCAAAAAATCATCTCGTGCTCCTGGTTCTTCTACTGAGCCGAGATCTCCCTCAAGGATGGCGCCGACCACCGAGCACTCATCCCGAAAGAGACCAATCGTGCCCGATTTCAGCAGAGGCCTGAGCACCCGACTCTGGGATGAACCCCAAGAAACAATTCAAGTGGTCTACTCCCGCCTCTCCTGCCCTCCAACGCCCTATCACGGCTTCCTCCTCCCTCCTCGCCGCGAAGAGCCATCACGGAGTAAGCACCCTAGTTGGTCGAGGCCAATTTTCAGGGCGCCCGTATCTCGAGATGGTGTTAGTGGCCTCAGGAACGAGTTTGCCCCCCCCTCTTCGACGGAATTAACATTCGTGACCTGGGACGATGAGCCATGCGGTTGTGGAATCCCCGAAAAGGGTTGTCCATCCCGATGTTGTCCGCGGAGATGCCGAGACGCCGAACAAATATCGCTTCTGGGTTAAGCTCGCTAATCAAAGGTAAATCATGTCAAGTATTTGACGAAGACGATTGTTGCCTGTAACTTATATTTTCTCGCTTCATGTAAATTTTTGTTTGCAGCCGCTTCCAGCAGTCTTTCTCGCACAAGCGTGCGTGATGAGTATAAAGACAAGGCGGGAGCGCTTTTGAGCGTAAAACGAAAAGTCCGGCGAAGTCGCTGCTCCTACAAAGAGGACTTGTTGGCTAAGGACAAAGAAGTCCCCGACAAAGGTCAGCCGAGCCGCCCAAGCTCGAGGAGAGATTATCCGCCTCGAAAGCCCTGTGGAATTTGCTCAAAATGGTGAGGTGGCCGCCTTGAGCGAGGAGAGGAAGAAGTTTGAGGACGCAGTATTGCCGCCGAAAGCGTAAGGAGAGAGCTTGGCGTGCCAGTTGACACGGAGGTCGCGGCCGCCAAAATCGCACTGTTGAAGATTTCAAGCAATGGCCGAGCTTGACCAAATTGTGGATGCAAAGTCGTCCCCTATTATTCCCAAGGGTGTGCAGCCATAGCATGTTGGCAAGCACGGATATAACGCCCGAGATGATGGCCGATGGGGGCGGCTCGCCCGGTGTGCCGCGTTCTGAGAGCTATGCTGATCCCCTATACCGTGATGAACGGGGATCATTGCAAATAATGATAGGGGAGAGCGTGAGCCTGAATGGATTCCTCCGACTTCGTTGGCCAATAATGTAGTTGATCAAATGAATGCTATTTTTGAGAGCGAGGCCAACGATGATGAGGATGAGGATCCTCGCTTCCCAACCTGTCGGCCCTAAGGATAATAGATGTCGAGGAGCATCAGCTCCTCCTTCCTGGCAGACGAATTTGCCTCCTCCTCCCCACTGCAGCACCGAGCAACTACTCCTCCACCACCTCTTCCTCCGAACTCGCACCGAGATGGACAGATTTTTGCCGAGCTAGACACTCTGGGATGTACAACGAGCGAGGAGGAAATTAGATAAATTTGATCCCTTTGTATTTGTTTTCTTTTCGCATGTAATTGAAAAGGGTTATAATGAAAACTCTCTCTTCAAAAAAATATGTGTGAATGTCTTTCCTCATTTCTGTTGTTTTATTTCCGCTTTGCACTTAATCGAACAATTAGTATCATCTGGTGGCCCCTCTCGCTAATTCTACAGTGCATCTAAATATTATTGCCCGAGTTATCGCAGAGTTGTGTGGCCGCGATCGGGCATGGCCCTCGTTCATCAAACCGCAACATTATTTAGGCCGGATATTGATTTGAGCGAGATTTATCTCCCTTTGCCGCCAAAAACGAACAAAGCCGCCAATAATATCGAAACCTCTTCTCTGCTGAGGCATTCAAACTTAAACATAAACCGGTAGGCCCCACTTTGCTCGATTTTTCAAGCAAAGTTTTGTTTATATTTGTTTGAGTATATTTCCTTTTGACATGCACCACTTCGAAAATTTCAAACCATATGCGCAATCATTTTCATTCGAAACAATTTTATTATTGAAGAAACCCTTATCAAAATACGCCAACCAGATAAACCGGAATTAACGCTCATGTTAATAATAATATTTCTTCAAATGATCGAGCCAAGGATGCTTCAAATGTTTGCCTTCTTGATTCTCAAGTAGGTGTAAGTACCTTCTCTAACAATTCCCTCAGAACCTTAAATGGTCCTTCCCAATTAGGTGACAATTTTCCTGCTCGTCAGCCGTCTCCAACCTCGATTTTCCTAAGGACCCGCCTCCAATTTTGAATGCTCTTTCCCCGAACTTTCCTATCGCGGATGGGCTTTGGCTTTCTCGCTTGTAGTTAACCATTCCGATGCGAAGCTTCCAATCTACGCCTCGAGAAGGTCAAGGTCGATTGCCCCGGGCGACCTCGTTATCTTGCTCGCTATAATGAGCCACTCAGATGGGGAAAGCTGCTTTCGCTTGGAATTACGGCCTCGATCCGTATGTGAGCGCAAAGGTGTTTCCCCTGATCCCCTTACAATGTTTCTAATCGACCATAAACGGTCGGTAACTCGCCTCCGCCCATTTTCCCCGCTCGATCATCCAAATTTCGCTTGAGAGCGCAAGTGTGATTTGTTTGTTCGGGCTTCTCGCTTGTCCGTTGTTTTGTGGATAGGCAAATGAAGATTGCCAATGTTTGACATACATCCTGCTATTCTCGCCGTGAACTTATTCGAGAATTGCGCGCCATGATCCGGACACAATGGCTCTAGGTAACCCAAAGCGACACCGACGTGGTCATGCACGGCCGATGATGTTGTTTTCGCTATGGTCGCCAACGTTTTGTTTGCTTCAATCCATTTGGTGAAGTAGTCGATTGCCACCACCGCATATTTGAATCGAGATCGCAA